>CM073769.1:6533811-6598138 GCA_037158775.1 Hetaerina titia | reverse complement strand
GCAATGGCTTTAATGAATAATTTTAAACCCATAGGTAAATATTTATCGTAGATCAAGGAATTTTCCATGTCAGCTACATTGCCGAATAGTGTACGCATATTTGCTCTGATTAAAACTCTGAAGTCACTGATAATGCCTTTTGGTACTTTGAAAGTGAAAAAAATCATATCAATCTTTAATGTTTTATGGAGTGAATGGAGTTTTCACAGAATCTTGATCTCTTAATGGCGATTCATGAGGCTCAAATCAAATTTTCTTTTGGCCGTTAAGATTAATAAATTTCTTGTTATGTGCATTCATTATACGTACATTCAGTTTTAGGCATTTTGGAATACGAGGTACGAAAACAATATAAACGTGTTGTTAAGTTATTTTAGTATTTTATTTCATTCGCGGATAAACGAATTCTTATAATTATTAGGTATGAAAATTGTTACAGTAGGATTTTCGATGGATACAGACTACAGACGGTACTACGATGCATTTCCATAGTACTGTTATGCTAAAATACTAAAAGGTAATGTCACTACTTGGAGTAAAACTACTTCTCTGTTAGCAAATCGTACAAAGAAAACGTTTCGAAAAAAAGTACAGAATTTTTTGGAGGAACCTAAGCCTTTGCGTATAGTAGGCCTAACGCCTACGACGATACGATAGCATTTATAACTGGTCCAAGCGAACTGAATGTTAATGAAAAAGTTAGAAATAACATTCTCATCAATGTTTAAGTCACCAGAGCACACGTGTAATCAGACATGTGTAAAGTCAGCATATTATTCGGTAATTATCACATGCTCGCATTAAAGGGGACGTTATTCAGGAAAATAGACTTCTCGCGTTCCTTTAATTCTATTCTAGCAATCTCTCGTGTTAATCGACGACGACGAGTGTGCTTGGGATAAAAAATGCGGATCGTCCTGGGAAGTCGCTTTATTTCGACGGTTTTGTTCTAGTGCATCGTTCGGGAGATAGATCACACCATCTGGTTTTATTGGTTATTTCAACACTTTTCAACTGAAAGGGGTTTTTTCACTGCTAAGGCGTGGTCCCTCGGTTGACGTCTACGTATGCTTCACCCAGCTCATGACGTCGTCCTCGCTCCCTCAAGGGCGTGGCGAGCAGTGCAAAAAGTTCGGGCACGTCACACATAATCTCCTGTCTCAATATTCTCGGAGATTTCAGGGAATGCACACACATGGGACAATTCGTTATATTGGCAGATCAAATGTTTCAATGCAATTGCATGTTAAAAGTTTCGAGAGATACTGCATAGGTATTTTCATAAAATATTGAGTCAAGCGAGAGTAATTACAAATAATAGCAATCTGGGATCCACACCAAGAGTTTTAAGGGAAGTAGTCGACAAAATATCGGCATCTAGTCTCCCCATCTCTGCGTTGAGTCTGCCACCCATGGCGCCTAGAGAGGTGGAAGCAGAGAAGCGAAAGCAGGGCAATCACTTGACTCGGCGTGTGCCGATGGAACAAGCTGATTTGCCCGCCCGGAGGTTACTTAGTCCCGCGAAACTATCCGCTAACACTATGCCATTTGAATCGGTTCTGCAGCAGAGGATAACCCGATGCCGACTTCCGATGTCGACGAAGAGTCAAGAAAGCCAAAACGGAGCGGAGCATTGAATTTTTTCAAAATTCGAAAGCTAATTAAGACAGGGAGTACAGTTTTAAATATTGGCTACAATTTTCTTTTGAGGCGTACGATTGGATGAGAATTTTAATTGAAAAGGTTCCCATTGGGATGAGAGATGAAGGTGGGACGGAACACGACGTGGACAATTTAGCAAACGGAATTTCTGGGCTAAACTCGTTAATTCATTGATACAATCTTTTGAACTTTTCACACTCTGTCTTTGTTTCCGTGCACGTATATCGTTAAGAAATCGCTGTTGAGAGTCCTAAGTAATTGCGCACACGACACATCCACCCCTTCTGCAGCCGAAGCACCCAAATCCGAGGGCATCTTACAAATAGATTCCCAGGAAACTTTTCTGCAACTTTTCAAGTATCACGAATTAAAACCAACAGTTGATATTTTAAAAAAAATGACTTAAACGAATTGTTGCTGATTATAAATGGTCATCAATGTGAGGTTCCATCTGATTTCACTTATTTAGATGACGCGTAGAATGTGACAAGAGCGCCGAAGAAACTTGACGGTTTAAAATAGTGTGCGCAGATTAAACCCGAAAGAGAAAGCCTTTCATCAATTTAATCATTATCTATCATTTAGATTACAGCTATCATCAGTCATGCAAATCTGTATTAAGTCATGCAGTGCGTTTTCATACTCGATGACCCACGAATTGGAAAAAATGTTAAAACTTCCTGAACGTTCTCAATGCTTTGACTAATGACTCAACTAAATTTCAAGATGTTGGTGGCCGATATTATACTTCTTTTCCGGTAAACATAATGGCCTGATTAATTTATCGAAATTGCTTTTTACGAAACAACCTTTTGATCGGCATTTGGTCCTCAGACCCACTGGTCCAATGTAGTAAGAGCGTAAACTGAAAACTATTTCATAGACACCGGAAGTCGAAAGCACTATTAGCAGAATAGATTAAAGATATTCATTGGCTTCGCTAAATGCTTATAATAGCTAAGGTTAGCGAAGGAGAATAGTTTCTTGGGAAAATAATACCCACGTATTATATCTGTAACTGTGCTTTCTGCGTCAATTAAGAGAATAAAGGCTATACGGCCGAGAGAGCGTTCTAGGGGAAGACGAAAGACTAAGATGCTGAAAAACAATGTAATTACAAGCCTTACAATTTTTATTAAATAAGCACTTCACAAACTAAGCAAAAGAGGAAAATAGAAGACACCTAATAAAAAAATGGTTTAGCACTTGCTAAAACATGTAGGCCGTTTAGTGAGAAAAAAATATTATCCAATAGACTTAAAAAAAGGTGTCGAGGTCTAACATTGAGCAAATGCCCAATATCATGAAATATTTGTTCGAGTGTTTGTGGTCTGAACCAATCAAATGTATTAGAGAGATCAATTCCATGAATAGGTACAAACAAGAATTAAATGCACCGATTTTAAGGATAAAAGTATTATGAATTGCGAAATAATAATATTATTTTGCATCCCACCCTAAAACCCTTCTGTTAAAAATCTGCTATTTAAAGCAAAGACCAATGAGTAATCTACCGACAAACTTAATGAATAAGAATCCAAGGTTAACATTTATTTCTATCCGCAATGCAGTATTTTTTAAGGTCTTGATTTGTTTAATATGTTTGTACACATTACGCTGTTATTCTATGCATTATATATATATATATATATATATATATATATATATATATATATATATATATATATATATATATATCTTTTGAAAACTTCTGTGCCTTCGGATAATAAATAAAAAAATATGACTCGCAAAATGTTCTATGCATCATTGTCATAAGCATAGCACATCGAAGAACATATGTTATAAATAACAAAATAAAATAATTTACCAGAATATTTACTGTAAAGGGAAGGTTTTCATTTCCATTGTATTAAACTAGGCTGATGCTAATGGCAAGAACTGGGAAGTGTATGTCTAAATACCCTCATAATAATTTAGTAAGGAACTAATGTCATGTCACGAAACTTTTGATGCCTGAGTGACCCAAAATAAGTTGGAATTGGGAAATTTAACTTTATTCATTTGTTTTTACGACCTTAATGCAGATACTGTGATCCATCAACAGTTAAGACCTTAATTTACAACTTTATTTCTCTATTCTTTCACTTATTTTATCTTGGGACCAGAGAGAAATTTAAAGTGTGATACTATATATCTGGCTTCTTCCCGATAGAAGTCAGGAAGAGGCCAGAAAAGAAAGTTGCCAATGCATATTAACCAATACAATCACGAAATTCTTGTGCCATCAGATAGTATAGGGGATCATCTAAAAGTTGTGCTAATAGGCACAATTTCTTCTAAAATACCATTTTTCATAATGTAGAGTTTGAGAAAATGGTGGAATTTAGAGAAATGTACACCCAGGATGGGGATTTACCTGATTTACCAATTTCTGATAAACGCGAAGATATTTTGATTCCTGCCACGAATGACAGTTTGAGATTCGGTAGACGAAAATGGAAGATGCGTCGAATACGTTATCCCAAGGGGACCAGCGGGTGACGTCTCCGAGCGAACGAGGGATTTGGACGACCGTTGACCATTGAGTCATCGCCCAAAATCGCCGCCGATGCAGCGCAAATGGATGTTCCTGACCTCGCAGTGAGTGTTGTCGACTTAAATGATGCGACATCAGGGGTAAGTGCAAAATATTACTGCAATTTTCAACGTGTAGACTGGATTGGTTATGGACTGGTCTTGTTATAAAATACCACGTTGAAGCATATAAATTAAAATAAACACGTAATAGAATTCGGTACTCATCATCGCGTGGCCGTTGTATAAAAGCAAGTGGCTGGGTCTCAACACATTTGGGCCGAAGAAACCCAACCATCTACTTAAAATTATCGCGCGTCGCAAAATTTCCCTCAAAGCTGGAAATGTGTCCTCCACATTTACTTCACACTAAGAGTTATTTTAGGTAATCTACCGGTTAAGGTAGGTTTTCGGGTGGACACAACTGTCAAATTAATATTTTGTGACTCCTAAGAAAACCTACTCTACATCAGGTACCTCTTCATCTCTGTGTACTTCCTTCCTTCCTTCATCTCGTCCAAAATCCCTATCCTGTTCCTGCCTTTTCCTCGTTTGCCCAACATCCTTACCTCTATTACCTTCTTCAACATTCCACTACTGCTCAATACGCCTTTCATCCATTTTTCCTGCCTCCATAGGATTTCTCTCAACAAACCCCTCTCCTCACCCACCATCTCTAGTACTTCCTCATTTGTTTTCCTTTCGGTCCATTTCACCTTCTCCATTCTTCTCCACACCCACATTTCAAAAGCCTCCAGTCTACGCCTATCCTCCTGCTTCAGCGACCACGTTTCCGCACCATACATAGCTACGCTCTATATCAGAGTTTTTATGAGTCTTGTCTTAACATCCCTTCTCAACGTCCCCGTCATCAACTGCCTCCTCCTTGAGAAAGCCTCCTGCCTAGCGCAATTCTTTTCCTTACGCCCCTACTACTTTGACCGTGTTGGTCCAAAACACTTCCGAGATATGTAAATGTTCTACCTGCTCTATTTTTCCCCTCCTATTTTAATGTTTAGCTTAGCCGTTTTATTTCTGGAAAATCGCATAATCTTTGTTTTATTAATATTGATTCTCATCCCATATCTATCGCACTGAACCTCCAATTCACTCAGCAATGCTTGCATCCCCTTGGCGGACTGACTAACTGATTTTACGAATTCCCCTCCGACTTTCATTCCTACCTCCAGTTCTTCCCATGCCTCTTTAATCAATTTCCTCCACATATACGTTGAACAGCACCGGTGACAATTGGCAACCCTGCCTTACCCCTCTTCCTCACACTGCCCATCCGGACTCTCCGTTCCCCATTCGCGCCTGAGCTGTCTGAGACATGTACAGGTTGCGGATTAGTCTCCTGGCCCTCGTATCCATTCCTTTTTTCTACAATGCACGCATTAATTTTTCCCAATTCACTCTATCAAACGCTTTTTTGAAATCTACGATACAGACAAATACGTCCTGATTGTATTCTATATTCCTCTCGAATAGTGATCCCATTACTGCAATGGCATCCCGCGTACTCTACCCCTCTTTCTTTCCTAAACCCAAACTGATCATCCCCTAAGTAATCATTTGCCTTACTCTCTTTCCTTTTGTTGATGATCCTGAGAATAACTTTACCTGCGTGAGATATCAAACTTATTGTTCTGTAATCCTCACATGACGTAGCCTTTGCCTTTTCTGGAATAGGAACTAACACCGATCTAAATAAATCTTCCAGCCAGATTCCTTCCTCATAGATACTACGAATCAGTCCATATAGAGTCTTCTTCCCACATTTTCCTAAATATTTCAACAGTTCCACAGGAATGTTGTCTACCCCCACGGCCTTATTTGCTTTCATCTCCTTTAATGCTTAATTTAATTATTTCATCGTCGAGTATGCCTGGACCTAAGCTATCTTCTTCTACGTCATGTTCCTTTTCTATGTCTATCCTTGTCGGCCTAAGGTCTCAGCCATTCAGTGTTTCTATTTAGAGTACGCAATAAATTTTCAGATGAGGATTTGTATCAGGAGCAATCGATATTTGATTTAATTTGCTTAATTCTCACAAGAGAGAGTATAGCCTATCAAGGATTAAGATCCAACGCAATTCATACCGCGATCCTGAAAGGCATTCCTCAAATACGTGAATACTCCACTTACGGCCATTTTCTACCAGTCCTTAATTATAAGTGGGAACGGACACATCTCTGCGTGAATGCATAGTCCTTAAATTATTTTTGCGTTTTCCATCACCGTGTTCCATTGTCGCATGATGCAAGTGGGGACAGCGAAACAAGTGAATTTACCGAATCAATCGCAAAAAGATATGGTTTATGAAATGTGTCCTAACATATTGAAAATTGCACACTCGTATACTGTAAGGCTCAAATTTTTATTTTTTCATCATAAATGAAGAAAAGCAAAGATCATTAATCAGGTTTCAATTCTTTCTTCATCATAATTGTTCACTGATTCATTTTAAATACTCACGTACCATGCGTTAAAATGTTTAAGGAATAACCAGGAATATGGTTATATTTCTGAAGCTGCTGAAACATATCATGATAAAGATTTAATTTATGTATTTATTTATTATAAATTCCAGAATGTACATTAAACCATCCACATTGTTTCCAAGCAGCTGCTGGGCCCAACTTGTTCCATTTTGAAATTTGGAAATAAGTAAAAACCCTCTCATTTTAGCGGAAGACTTTTGACTAAAACAATTTTAAAAATCACTTCATATCACAAATTTCCCGGTTGACTTTGAAATCCTTGGCTATATATTTTTAGCCAAATTCCGGGTTCTGAATGATATTTCGTCAAAAATCACAAAAAGGAAGTACTCTGACGACGATGGTTTTTGCATTCAGACCTGATGAAAGTAAGACGACGCAGAGAATACACACAGCACGTATATTTCCGCCCAAAAATAATAAAATCCAGCTGGCGAATACGAAGGCATTAACTTTTCTCAAAACAAATGGCCCCGAGAGATATTTGCGGGGAGGCGTGAAATGAAACAGAGGGAACCGCAGTGGGAGAAAGAGTAATAATAATTTGGACTCCAAAGAAGCGCACCTTCACACCACGATTGAGAAAAAAGATGAGCGGCCAACTAGAGCGAGCCACCACGGCGAAAGACGAAGAACTTGCAGCCGACCATGTCAGACTTCCATTCAAAATTAGTCTCGTCGCAACACTCGACCGCCTCACACCTCTCTCCGCCCTTTTGTGTGCATTCGCATTTTTTTAAAGGCGCGGTTCATCAGAAGGGGGCGGCGCGGCGTCTCGCGGCTCGTTGAGAGCAGTCCTATTAATGAGGGAAGGGTTTGCGTCACCGTCCCAGCTTCCAGAGAGAGAGAGAGAGAGAGAGAGAGGGGGGAGGGGGAGGTGCGGTGAGACGAGATTAATGGGTGAGATAGGGAAATGGGGACTGGAGGTGAAGGAGAGGGAGGGAGAGGGGAGTGGGGAAGAGGACGTGAATTGGGGGAGAGGGGAGTGCGTTGAGGTTGACACCACCACTATCACTATCACCCGGATTCGGGTGGGACAACGGATGCGCACGCGTCGAATGAAAGGCACCGGGCGGGCGAACGGACGAATGCATCCGTGTGTGCAGGCCCAACTTTTGAGTTTCTCTCGTTCTTTTCTTTTTTTTAACTTTACGTACCAAAACTGGACAAAGAAAAGATAGAGGATTGTGATTCTGTGAATCGGAAAGGCAAATAGCTTCATCAGGGCACGGCGGAAAGGAGTATTCGTGTGGAATTAGAGCGGAAACATTTGCAATTTGTAACTTTTTCTGGACATACCCAAGGAAGACAAGCGTTCATTTTTTTAAAGTTGGAATATTGAAATCGTTTTAAAATGGCTACGGTATGCAAATTATAAAAATATTAAAAAGAATGAGGTGGGCTGATGATCGGGGAATAACTGATGTCTAAGGTATTTCAGGACAATGTGATGGAGTTTGAAACTTCATTTAGGATCTCATTCTGTGGATAGGGCCGTAAGAATTCGAATACAGAGAAAAACGGACATTTAATGGAAGGAGTCTAATTCGGGTAGGTTATAAACGAAAAACTACAAGAAAATATTACTTGGGAAGAAGCAACGAAAGGGAAGACTGGATAATGCATTTACGGACAAGGAAATATAAGCAGGAATGTTCTTATTAGGATGGATTATTAGGAGGATATTTCTTATTCTATTCTTACACTATCAATAGAGTTAAATTTTTCGAGTATCATGGCGAATTATAATTGACCGAGATAAATTTAAATAGAAAGAGCGAAATTAGGAATATTTATTTTATTTACATATTCCCGTATGAGCTTTAATTCCAAATAAAATCATCAAAAATTGAAAAAGATACAGAACTAAGTACTGGAGTGATTAAAAGTGAGCCTCAACCCACATTATTCAATGGAATTTACATGCATCATATTGGATAATAACGAGGATATTCATAAATAACAACCAAAGGCGATAGACCTAGACTACTTGAGAGGAGAGGGAGGAATGAGTGGCGACTCCTGAGAGGATGCGGATTGGACATGCCGGCTAAAGGCGAGCGTGGAATCATTCTCATATTCAGCCGGGCAACCATGTGCTCGGAGATGTTGAGAGAATGGATGAGAGCCCAATAACCAAACATATTGATACATGAGAGAATAAGGCTGCAAAAGTCGATAGGTAATTGTAGTCGAAGGAACTAGGAAGACGAAGAATATTAGACGTCTCAAGAACAGACGACCATAATGATTAACAAATTTTATTTCACCAATTCCTTCATTAAAAATTAATTCATCACTATGAAACAGTCCTGCCTGCAATGTTTTTGGTTTTTTGACAGAGGCGGAAAAAGTACCCTGGTAGAGGTCAGTATGAAAGAAAATAGTGATAAGAGAGGAAAATATCCTCTTGTGACCTACAACCTAGTTTTTCTTGGCAATGTCATCTGTCCCTAAAAGGAACGGTGAGCACACTCTAGTGCCCATGTTGCTGGCTTTTCAGCGATGCCGTATTCACAGATGCACTCAAATGAGACTAGTGTGTGGTGGTGGTGACTTGACCATTGCCTTGCTCACAGTATCGGAGTGAGGGTCAGTCAGCCAACGCACCAGGCCACTGCTTTCCAATGGGTAAACCTGCATAATGTCTCTAGATGTCCTCAAACGCTTCTGATTGATTTTCCGAGTGGAAGCTCAGTAGCCGGGAAAGCATCGGCGGTGATATAGAGAAAAGAGGCGGTCTCTCCCTCGCCGAGGACGCAGGGCTCAACCGCCGCGGGGCTTCGTTCCCGTGCGGCGACCTCCCATCGAACTCCTATGTTTCGGGGTCACCGCTCCAGCAACGCTGTAGCACAGCGAGAGAGACTCGATGCTGGGGTCGGGACACACACACTCACGCATTTTACAGAGCGGGCTTCGAGGGAAGGCGGAGAACGTCGGGCATCCGTTGGGTAGATTAGTCTCAAGTTCGGATACTGAGACACGTATTTCGTCGGAAACGTCAGAACACATTTACACGTGCCAGAGTACTTTCCCTCTGAAAGCATACATTCGTACTTGCATTTTTGTGCTTTTCGTTTTGTTGTTAGAGAGAACTGTCGAGATCTCTCTTAGCTTAGCTCTTGCATTCTCACAAAAGCACACACCTAAACCAAAAATAAACGGTGTTTATTAGAGAAGAGACGACGGACAGGTGAGGTCATTTGCACCGTAGTTTGGTACTGGTGGAGTTCTTAGGAAAAGAAACCCGGCGTCGGCATTAGCCGATTTTAACGAAGGGCGCCTATGGGTTGACGAGTTAACATCCCGTTAACCGACGGATCTTGGAGGGCTCTCTCTCTACACAACTCCGCAAATATTTCTACCACTGAATAAATCGGCCATTGCCGTGAGTCCAACCTTGACCCTTGGGATGAGAATCCAGCATATAATCCACCACAAGATCCGATAATCTTTTTACTTTGTCAATAATACTTCTTTCTTACTTTATTAAAATTGCAAATATTGAAATTTTGAGCAAAGACACAACGGTGAGGGTTGAGTTAAAAATTTGGTGGCTGCGACAGCGATAGTGGGAAAATGCTATTTTAACATTTTTCCAGAAAACGAGAGTGCGCCTGTACTGCGCGTATTCCAACTGTCCAATCTCATTCAGGACACATACAATTTGAATACATTCTCTGGCCCTTCGAAATATTCGTACGATAAGTGGCATGCCGCTCGTTAGGTGGATCGAATCCAAAACCTTGGCTTACGATTCCATTTCGACAGTTCCCTTGAAGCATCTACAACTTAAACTCTCTTCTAATCCCATAATCGGGATTCTCTGAAAGAAAAGATGGACTGTAACTGGTAATTTATAAAGTAGAAATCATAAAAGGAACTATCGTTGATAAATTAATCGTAGTCAACGAAGGGCTTTCAAGCATGCGCACGAACACGAACATTCCGGCGAAGGACTCGTGTGGTACTCCGCCTTTAAGCACTCGGGTAAGAGACAATGTTCTGTTTCTCTCGCGGGATAACTAAAATTACTTATACAGAAATATAGAATGAAGTATTAGCAACCGAACATCGACAATGAAATGCAAAAGTGAAAGTAAACTCCTTTTAAATTTAAGCCACAGTGAGATAAGAGTAATTTCTAAATAAATAATTCTACAAAATGTTTATGCAATTTGACCCTAATATATGGTGGTTAACAATTTAAAAAATATCAAAAAGAATAGTCAAATGTATGCTATCCCTATAACGAAGTAATTCTATTTTCAGCCTGGAAAATAAGCGAGGCTGTGAGAAAACGCTTCGGTTGGGCATGCGATGTACATCCGGAGCGTGTCTCTCTAACTCTGGGCGACATTCACAATTACGGGAACGAGTAAATAGATCTACATCTACATAAATACCCTGCGAGCCACTAAAAAGGTGTGTGGCAGGTGGTGTAGCACCAGGAGGAATGGGTAGATGCATGGAAATATAATTCTCTATAAAAACTATAATATATAAGGTCAATTAGAGTAGGTATAGAGACATCAGGACGGGTTAGAACGAGGAATACTTGACTGGGTGATAAAAAATTTATTAAAGAATTTTAAATTAAAGAAGGATGCTGGAATAGATAAGGACCCTGCAGGACCAATCAAGAGTTGAGAAAAACGTTAAGGGAAGAATGTTTGTGGCGTCATGCGCATGAACATTTATGAGACAGGAAATTTGCTGGAATACCGATACACATGTAGTTCACTACTATAGATACCTACCCTAGAAAAGAGAAAAGTTTCTTTTTGCTTTCGATTTCAAAGGTATTACATCAGATCATTAACAGGAAGATAGAAAAGAAAGTAAACGAGTACTTAAGTGGAATGGGTACGCATGATGCCATCGTAATGATGAGACCGCTGGTAGAGAAGATCATAGAGTAAAACCAGGCAATATTTTTATTCTTCAAGGCTTTTGAGTAGGCACTTGACAAAGTAAATTGGGTGCTGGGTAAACTGGGTAAAGCCTTCGTTTGGGTCATTTATCATTATAGTGCAAGGTCTTACATCTCGTCGTATCTTTGCTATAACAGAATGATATCTTCTCACTTCTACTGATAATCGTTTTCGTGCACTAAAAATGTTTTCCAAAATTTTGCCTCAACAAAAAATACGCACATTCAAAAATAAATGTTTTCTTTTTATTTTTGTAAATCATTTCAAAAATAAACGAATACTTTGGTAAAAAAATACGAATATTTTATAAATCGTGAGTCTTTTATAGAAACAGCTGCGTAGTCATAAATGAATCAGTGCAACGTAAATGGAAAGCAATTTCGAAAGAGGGTCGGAGAAAGACGAAGGACGAGGGAAAATTAAAACTAAAATCAGTAAAGCCAATTTTGCCTGGCATTTTTCCATTGGATTCGAATTTGTCTGTCCAATGTAACTAGCGGAAAAACTGAAGAAAATGCAAGACAATGCGTTTCCCAGAAAGAATTCCTGCACGTATTACACTCAAAGTCAAAACGTGCTAACCTTATCAAATTATTTCCTAGAACAAAGTAATTTCACAAAATATACCATTTTAATTTTCCAATCAAATAATTCACGGTACGCCCACGTTAATATTAATACTATTTAATTGTAAACATGTAGAGTGTAGCAAGGGCAAAGGTAGAATGCTACAGGTCACAGCCCCAGAAATATAAAAAGGTAATATTCCTATCAGTTTAACTATTTCACATTATTATGCCAATAAAAATAATAACTTAACCTACATTTAAAAGGATAACTTTTTCTTAAAGCACTTTTCTTAAAGCATGCAAAACTACCAAAGAAGTTCGGCGATTAGTGAAAAGGAGTGAATACTGTTTAAGTTAGTACGATATAATGGTGAAAACTCTGACGGAGAGGGGAGAATTTTAGGAATGCAAGATAGACGAAGGAAAACAACCCATTTTTATCACAATTAAGGGCAGTAGAGAGTATACAGAGCTAAAAGACGAATATTTGTCATTTGTACTACTAGGTTGAAGTATGTAACTAGAAGTAGCTGGCTTATGAGTACAGGAGAAAACAATGTCTGTGTCGGTTACGAAAATAGCATAAATTCGTAGTCTAATCTTAATACATTCTTAGTAAAGCGCATTACATTTTCAAGACTCCTTCGATACACCAAGCCTGACTACATACACGAATTATTAATATTGACGAATTTAAACTTTATGCCCTGAGCTCCTTATCAAATATAAATAACGTCATCGAATTATTTTCAATCAATACTAATAGCATACTTGGTCAAATTATTTTAAATAATATTATATAGTGAAAAATATGCTAACTAAAATATTTCAAACAAATATCTAGTTTTTTTTAAATTTTGAAATTATGTTCAGGTATTTACATTTTTTACCAGTCTCTTTTAGTTTCGGTGAGTTTTAAATCAATTCTGTATATCCCTTTGCAACTTTTGTCATATTTTCAATATTAACTCCCGTATTCCAAAATTTCCATTAACTCTCCACTTACAATCGTGGCAAAGGCCCAAGGCGCCGTCACCACGATTTTAAGCGCTGAAATAATGGAACTTATCGATATCGACGAGTAAAATTACAGGAACAAAACCACCGGGATTAAACCTTTAATTTTTTCTTCTGAAGTCCTATCATTCTTTGGCATGATCCATCTTTGAGAATACGACATCCCTTGAACGACTGAAAATGCTTCAATTACGAAGGCATACTTTCTGTCTTTGCTGCTTTTGAAATAAAGAAGAGGTAGAAAAAAATTGAGAAAGATAGAATCCCTCCGTCGAATGAGATATTGACAAATGAAGGTCGCAGGACGATAAAGAGAATGGAGGAGGGATTATCACGGAGTGGAACAGAACAAAGAAAAGGGAGTTTACGAATGGAATGAGAAATGTAAGGCGGATTCGAAGTGAAAGATGGATTGTTCTTGCAGATTTTACAATCCAGTAAGCGTATCTGATGTCCTAAGCAGTATTACGTAGAAGGAAAATCGTAGTAGCGAACGCTTGAGTTTTGCAAAGGTTTGACAAATAGGAAAAAGCCCCCATTATCTTTTGAGTATATTATTATAAATGCAATAATGATGTTAAGGAGAATACACATTTCACTATGAAATTCAATCTTTAAATGAAGTTGTTATGGCAGGAAATATATAAATATGATATTTTGGAATTTAAAACATATTAAATAGCTTCCGAAATCCGAAGCATTTATATGTATTGTCCGTTATTCGCCGCTTCGATGAATCTGAAACAACTTCTTGAAAACAAGTGCTTTGTTAGCTTGAAAGTCTAACATTATTCCCTTTGTCTTGTATTTTAGTACATATTTGGTCCTTTGGATTATTTTAATCATTTGAAAAATAAACCTTCCCATGTGTAATTAGGTAAACAAATAATTTTAAAAACAAGGTCAGGCACTCTTAAGAACAGGTCAGAGTAAATGTCAAAAATCAAAATATCAATATTTTTTTTAAATTACTGGGTTACATTTACGGCTTGCTTGCTCCCAGGAAGTTTCGATGACTCAGATAAAGAATATCTGTTCACTCTTACAGACGAATGCATTTGAGCCTGGCAACGACTTAGCAAAAGAACAAATGAAAGAGGATTTCCAGACATTTCACTACTACAAAAGGTTTCCCGAAGATAATACAACGAGGTATGTAAAACCTTAAAAATTTAATGTACTGATAATTTTATGGAGTACTAAGTCTACTCGTATCATTGAAATGGAAGTAAATTTAGCCATGAATTACATTTAGGACTTTTGAATGATGGTTATTTACACGAGAATATTTCCATTGCATCTAATTAAATCCATTTTCTAAACAAAAAAAGATGAAACGAAAGAATTAGATCGCAGTACCAACTGATTTTTCCCAATCTTGTACATAAGTTTTTCTAATCGTTATGTACTGGCACCATTTAAGTATATTTAACTTTCTAAGTCGATATCGACAAATTTAATGAGTAACCGATTTCGTCAGACGGTCGGCTTCATTTCAATTCGAACCCTAGAGGAACGTGATTAAGTAAAAATCGTACGTCTTTAATCCAATTCTAACGATTAATGTTAATTCATGTGATTAAATATTGTGGAAAATTAACGATTTATGTAAAACATTTTAACATAATAAGTCCAATGTCTCCATTTACTTTTTTGCAAGAGGGAAGTTAATTAAGCGAATGGAAATTATATTCACTCATTAGTAAAGGTTCGGTATACATTTCAGGTTCATCGACAGAGGAGCAGTGATGGATGTTTTCAAAGACGACCACAGCAGGTTTATTAGTTGCCTTATAGGACGGCGTAAGTTTCTTGAGTCAAAAAAATCTGGGTCACCCTTGCCAGAAAGGTCGAAGGTTAGGAGCCAGAAAGGTAGTCCACCAGCGTCCGTTACTCACAGAGGCGGTTGCAAAGGCGTGGGGTCCAGCGGGGTTGCCATTGAATGATGGTGTCACGTTAAAAACACATTTGAGGAAGGCAACGGGAAACCATCTGACTAATCATTCCCAAAAACAAAATAATGGACATCATAGAGAATATGAGTCCTGGCAACTACGGGACTCGGCCCAATCGGCCATATGTCGTGCCCGGCAGTGGGGGAGGCAAGGCTTCCGAGGCTTGCCATCTCTCGAAACCCTTACAAAGGAACAGCGGAAGGAAAAATGACAGAAGCAGAACAGAAGACCCAAAAGAAGAGGACCAAATTAGTTAGTATAGGAACTTGGATGTTAGGACAATGTTGAGGACAGGAAAATATTATGCCAGAGATGGAAAAATGCAATATAGATATTTAAGGTTTATGCGAGGTAGGTATATTTTAGGTTAAGGTGAGATGAAAGAATAGCGGAGATTACTGGAGTGACAATTATAGAGTGATATACAGCGGCGGGGACGAGAGCCAACGCAGGGATGCGATAATATTGAACAAAGAGGTTGGAAGAAGTGGAGTCAACATATAACAAGCAACGGATAGAATATTACTCGCAAAGATAAAAGCAGAACACAAGAATTTGGTCATTTTTCAGGTATAGATGCCACCGAGCAACCATAAGGAGGAAGAAGTCGATAACCTATATAATGAGTTAGAGGACATAATCGTGTGTGTTCTGTTGGCACAGAAAAGATCCAAGAGAGATGGATGGAATATATAGAAGAACTGTATGGTAAAGACCTTAGGCCAGCACGGTTAGACATAGAAAGAAAAGTAGTAGTAAGATAGCTTTGTTTCAGGCGTACTCGACGATGAGATAAAAAGGGAATTATGGGAGATAAAATCAAATAAGACCGTGGGGGTAGACAACAGTCCTGCGGAACTACTAAATGCTTTAGGAAAATATTATAGGAACATACTAAATGGACTGATCCGTAGTATCTATGAGAAAGGAATCTTGCAGGAGGACTTCGTGAGATTAGTGGTATTTCCTATTCTGAAAAAAGGAAAGGCTATGTCAAGTGAGAACAACAGAAGGATAAGTTTGGTTTCCCACGTAGCTAAAGTTGTTTTCAGGATTATCAACAAAAGGATAGAGAGTAGGGCAAATGATTACTTAGGGGATGATCAGTTTGGGTTTAGGAAGGGGAGAGGTACGCGTGATGCCATTGCTGTAATGGGATCACTAATCGAGAGGAATATAGAATACAATGAGGACGTATTTACCTGTTTCGTAGACTTCGAAAAAGCATTTGATAGAGTGAATTGGGAAAAACTAAAGCGTGTATTTCAGAAAATAGGAATGGATTGGAGGGACAGGAGACTGATCCGCAACCTGTACATGTCTCAGACTGCTCAGGTGCGAGTGGGGAACGGAGAGTCCAGATGAGTAGTGTTAGGAAGAGGGGTAAGGCAGGGTTGCCCATTATCACCGCTGCTGTTCAACGTATACGTGGAGGAAATGATTAAAGAGGCATGGGAAGAACTGGAAGGAATGAAAGTCGTCGGGGAATTCGTAAAATCGGTTAGGTTTGCTGATGACCAACTTTAGAGTGTCAGTCAGCCAAGGGGACGCCAGCATTGCTGAGTGAATTGGAAATTCAGTGAACCAGATATGGGATGTGAATCAATAATAATAAAACAAAGGTTATGCGATTTGCCAGAAAGACAAACACTAAGCTAAACATTAAAATAAGAGAGAAAAATAGAGTAAGTAGAACAGTTAAAGTATCTGGGAAGTGTTTTGGACCAGCACGCTCAAAGTAGTAGGGACGTAAGGAGAAAAATTGCGCCAAGCAGGAAAGGCAGGAAAAATGGATGAAGGTCGTATGGGTCGGCAGTGGGTTGTTGAAGACTGTTATAGAGGGGAGTATATTGGGCAAACGAGGAAAGGGTCGGAACAGGATAGGGATGTTGGACGAGATGAAGGGAGGAAGAAAGTACACAGAGACGAAGAGAGACTTGATTTAGACTAGGTTTTTGGATTGTGTTTTGTTGGGAGTCGCACAAAATACTGATTTGATAGTTTTGCCCATCCAATACCTACCTTAGCTGATAGTTTACTTAATTATATTATGTATATATTTATGTATATATATTTACATAATATGTGTATATATATATATACATAAATATAATTAAGTAAACTATCAGCTAAGGTAGGTATTGGATGGGCAAAACTATCAAATCAGTATTTTGTGTGACTCCCAACAAAACACAATCCAAAAACCTAGTCTAAATCAAGTCTCTCTTCGTCTCTGTGTACTTTCTTCCTCCCTTCATCTCGTCCAACATCCCTATCCTGTCCAAAAACCTACCTTAACCGGTAGATTACCTAATAATATATATATATATATATATATATATATATATGATTTCTTCGAAGTAACACGGAAGTGTTGAATAAAAAACTTAGACAGTAACACACAGCACGAGAACACATAAAAAGAACACTCACAATAATATCTTGATAATTTCGACGGACTCGAGCTCCGTCTTCTTCGGAAGATAAGATATGACTGAGAGTCATATCTTATCTTCCAAAGAAGACGGAGCTCGATTCCGTCGAAATTATCAAGATATTATTGTGAGTGTTCTTTTTATGTGTTCTCGTGCTGTGTGTTACTATATATATATATATATATATATATATATATATATATATATATATATATATATATATATATATATATGTGTGTGTGTGTGTGTGTGTGTGTGTGTGTGTGTGCATTTCGATCCTGCAATTCACGCGCCTGGTAAAGGGGGTATTGCTCCGTGGCGCATTCGGGGAGTAAATGGTCAAGATATGCGGCCACTACTTTATTTTTGCGGAAATATGGAGTATAACCTCGAATTATTTCAAAAAGTTTTGGCCTTCTCGGAAAATTATCATTCCTATCTTAGATGGCGTCGTCCACTCAAAAGATGCAGGTAATACTTGTTAGATCCGACATTCAAATGCCAAATCGCTGGCTTTGTCGTAGATTTCACGCAAGTAAGTGCTTTCACTTTTCCTAGATGATATCGGCATAAGTAGGTGAACGCCTTGAAGCCACGTTGAGAAAGCTAATGCAATGAAATCATCCAGCTCCCTGATGTGATGATACCATCGGGTTTGCGGTGAGAAATACCACGCCTCGGGATATCGGTAGAGTGGTGATCGTCAGAGCCATAACCGGCTCACTGCCGGTTATACGAGCTAGAAATCACCTCTCCAAGAACGACTAAATCGAACTTCAATAAAATACACCAATATGTTGTTCCTATAAAATTCTACACACTGTAAAATTAAACGTACTCAGTAACCTTACAACATACAAATTGACCGTTGTTTCACTTTGCAAAATCACATGTAACCAATTAATTAACAACCCAAGTACATGAACTTTATTTTCACCTGCTCTTCTTTCATCAGCAAATAAAAATGCATTACTTTTCTCCCACTCTATTATTCCCATACACTTCCGTGGTCACACGACGTTCTCCTCCAAATGGGCTATTTTCAGATTTTCGGAGTCCACCTATACCACTGCCACATTTGGGGAGCTTTTCACTGAGTTCTAATAACTTTTAATGAGCTTTGCACAGAAAAATCGTCCGCAAACTTTCTGTGGCAGCTGGAATCCGTACAAACGGATCTATTCGGCAATGGCGGTGATATAGGAGGCGTGGCAACAACAGATGAAATCAGGGTGCATGACACATACTATATGTGCGGTACCTTCGACAAAAGTAAATAGTCCGTTGAGACGCAAGAGGAGAATGGGATCAGAAAAGAGAAATGAGTCTAACTGCCTGTGTTATTTTTTTCGCCCTTCAGAAATGTGACACACTGGAATGAACTGGAATTTTTATTGATCCCGAAAGAGGAATGAGAGTATTATTTAAAATCGTCTGATGATAGGCTTGCAAATGCAACTTAATCAGTACCGATGCAGGCGATAACGCATTATTTATTCGTGTTAGCTGTTAATTTACAAAACAAGTTTCAAGAAACTGTAACAGTAACTTTAACGGAGTCACCCGCTATGTGTGCATTATAATGCACACATAGCGGGTGACTCCGTTAAAGTTACTGTTACAGTTTCTTGAAATTTGTCTAAGGTATGAACAGCCTAAGTGTTTGAAATTGGCTTTATTAACATCGTGGACTGTGGCGCGTCGCGCACGACTACGAATGCCTGTGACATTGTATGTACGGTATTTCGTCATAACATCTTGTTCCTTTAAAGCCCCCAAAATTTCAGAGTGTAAGAGGACGTCACGGTAGCTTAAGTGGTTAAAGCACTCGGCCGGATATCGAGGGATCCGGGTTCGAATCCCGGTCAAGGCGAATGATTTTTACTCTCTGAAATGGTTGCATTACAAAACAAGTGCTTTTGGATTAGACAGTAGCATGATTTATCTCACACCACATAAAACAGGACTCGCATTATGTTTGACATATTGTAGCATCGGATAGACGATGGGGTATTAAGTCATCAATGTACACGTACATACTATACATGCAACTAACTTCTTGGGATAGTTTCAGATAATATCTCGAGCCACGTTTACACAATTTACCAAATCTCTACTCAATTAACCATTTCGGGAGAAATCTTTCGACACCGTTTTCGCTTTCCGGGGATACGTGCAACGATTTCATTTTGTTCTGCCAATGAGGAACTATCTTCATTAGTCACCCATCGCCCGCGGTAGGAAGGTGTATTCTTTCCTCGCGAGGCAGCTCCGTGCGTCAGATTTTCCGGACTTTGAAAGGGCAGAGAAGAGGCCGGGAAGCCCCGGAACAAGAGAGCAGCGCGAAAGGTTAGAATGTCAAGGGGGGGGGAAGGGAGATGGGGAGAGGAAACGGAGAAAGGGGGAAAATGGAGAGATCGCTCGATTGATTGATTGATGAACGCTTCCACCGGCGACGGTAGAGATTGAGACCGCCACAAGGGGGTACCACTCTTTACCCGGCCCCCTCCCGCCCCCTGCGCCGCCGAAGGGGGCGGGAGGGGGCCGGGCGGAGGTTGGTGAAGAGGGCGGGAGGAAGAGATGCGGGGAGTCGGTTGGTTTCGAAATTGCGGAAAGGAGCGAGAGGAGAGAGGACCACGGAACGCCTTGCTCTTCCCACCAGGTTAGAGAGTGGGGGCGTGCGACGTATTTCCCGAAGATAAAAAAGAAAAAGGAAATGTGCGGTGGAATGGGAGGGCAGAGGAGAGAGGAGCTCGAGAGTGGGGTGGCGGGGACTCCGACGTCATCCGAGTATCTCTCCAAATAAACAAGCCCTTTCGGTGATCTCCCGCCCCCCCCTCTCAGGCCGCCGCCCCTTTCGTCATCGGCGAGGTTGCCTCCGTTCGTCTCTAATTTTATTTGCGAGCAATAGTCGCCTAGGAAGAGGGGATGACGTCGAGGAGAGGGAATGAGTTGACGGGAAAGGAGGACTTAATGAGAAAATGGCATTTGGAAAACCGTCGAGAACACTCCACGGGGAAGATAAACTACCTCTTTTTCCTCTCCGAATCGAATTCCCACCTCCATTTGAGACTGCTATTGCGGTGAGATTCGTATATATTAGAATTGAGGGAAAAAACAAACAAAACATTGTACAAATAAACCTATGCTCTTATCTTCATGGGTTTCTGGGTAACATGCCAACCTCACGACAAGATTAAGAAACCAATATTACGTGCATGCACGTGTAAACGTTACGCTGCGGCGTCCAGCTTGTTTTTGATGGAATTGAAATGTTCTGTTGAATAGAAAATCGCACAAGTTGGATCAAAACTATGAGAGTTCAGAGGTATTGTCAAAAACTGAACGCATGACCCACCGACTAGTGGAAGATCTTGCCCACGTTAAGCTACAGTGAAAGCCAGAAAAGGGTCAAAACCCATAACACTAAGTTGCGCATTGAAATTGAGATTGGTCAGCGACTGTTGGAGGAAATACATGAAATTTGACTGAAAAATAGGGCAAAGGATATAGGGATTATGAGGGAGGGAATGAAGAGTGAATAAATAAACTAATGATACGGGTGGGATGAAGGGATTTGTGCATGAGTGTATACGTCACTATGGAGATTCCCTTAATTTCACCGCCTTGAATTACACAAATTGAAATTTTTCACGCACCAGAGTTCTGTATGTTCTTCGAGTAGTTCGGAAAAAGGGGACGAGAGAGAGTGGGAATGTTGGCTTAGTTTAGCGTCCAGTGCACTGGCTTCCAACCTTTGGGGCCAGGGTTCGAATCCTGGTGGTGCTTAGTAACCAAGATTCCTTACCTAGCTCCAAACAAATAAACTCAAAAGCGATTGAGACTTTGGAATACTTTTTCATTTTATATCATTTGCAACGTAGCATTACCATAACTTGTGTCTACGTGATTGTATTTCCAAAGTGTTCAAAAAAATTAGTAAAGTAAAACTATGACTACGTCGATGTATTCAGTATTCTTAAGAAAATAAAGTCAATAGACTGATGATATTCCAGCACAGAGTTAAAACTGTAAACCTTAACACTAAAAAACAATAACACTTCTTTTATACCCCTCCTATTTTCCCCTTCCTTGCACTGAAGAAAGTGGCTTTATCAGCTAAAACATAATCAACCCAAGCATGAGTTCTTCTTTCTTTCTACTCATGCTTTTGTTTTCAAGTGTATATTACTATTGATAATCTACCGGTTAAGGTGGCCGCAGACTACACAACGATAATCCTCTTTCCTCTTCTAAAAATAAAATACCCGACATCCAACATAATAATAAAACCGCCTTTAATTCCACATATTTCCTTCTTCCCTTCATTCCACCCAACATTCCTATTCTATCTCTTCCCTTTTCTCGTTCTCCTGGCGCTCCCCTAACGTCCCTCCTGTCACATCATCCTCTATCTTCAACATTCTACTGCCAATCAATATACTTTGCCTCAATTTCTCCGGCCTCCTTATGATTTCTCTCAACAATTCCCTCTCCTCCCCACCATGTCGTCTAGACCCTCTTCGTTTGTTTTCCTTTCTGTCCACTTCACATTCTGCATCCTTTTCTAGACACACATTTCATTAGCCTTCAATCCACGCACACCATCTTGCTTCAACGACCATGTTTCCACGCTACATAAAAGCCACTCCATATTCAAAATGTGCAAAAGAATTTCAGTTTCCAAGTGAATGACGCAGTCAGGCTATGGGCATGGACTACATGGGCTATGGCTATGGCAGTCAGACTATGGCGAAAAAATGGAATAATTTTAAAAGATCAATGCAAAACTAATAACTACTTTTGGCAATATTTTCTAGGACTGCAATGAAACATAATTTTGAAAATAAATCCCCTTGTAGTTTTTAATAATAATTTTTCATCAACTCAATATTGAATCAAAAGACTGTTTTGCATACTTCAAATTGCAGAATTATAATTTTCTTCAAAAATTGGATATTTTTTATTCATTCAACTACTTTGCAGCAACCTTTCAAAAAGATCTTTAAAACGGAACTTTGGGAAGAGTGTGATTTCTAGGTATTTCGGGAGAAATTACAAAGAATAAATAATTTGAACCTTAAGTATGGTCACATCAGAAGAGCATTTTACTACTATTCCAGATTTTTTCTAAACATAAATTGTTGTAAAATATCTAGAAATGATATAATGTAAAGCCCTTAAAATATATATTTTTAAAATAGTTTTAAAATTAATATTCCAATTCAAAGGAATCATTTAACTATAAATATTCAAAGCAAATCAATCCAGTAAGCCTTAATTTATAATCCCATGAATATTAACTGCTTGGTTTTACGTAGATGAACAGTAATGTGTTTGGCAGCGAGTGGAAAATATCAAATCGTATTCTCATAACGCCCACATTAAGGAGATATATGTATTTGCTAGACCTAATTAAGGATATTTATTATAAGTTAATTGATAATAGAGTAGATAGATTACATTGAAAAAAGTGCAAAAACAGACGTGAGATCCCTGACGCTCGTAATCGACATAATTTATGATAATTTACGAACTACATTTGGCGACCGAAGGGTTGGTACAAAACGTTAAAGGACACAAGGAATGCACCGGGAGCCACAATAAAGTTTTTGATTAACTGTGGCTTTTGGTAAAATCGTAAAAAGCAAGTAGCAGACACTGTCAGAATACCAATATGAAGCACCGCAAAATGGCAGAAGTTACCAAATCAATGTAAGTGTTGGCCACAAAAACCAACAGCTTAGACTTTTGCTTTGCGGGACATTTTTTCGTGGAATGAATGCATAAGCCCTTTTTCACTCCTTTGATGGCGCACGAAAGGTTCAGGCAAAGTTCGTCGACCAGGAATTGGGAAGACTTTGCCAAAAACATAACGGTCCTTTGCCGAGATTTTCATATTTCTAACCATGCTTTTGCTTGCCTTTAATTGGCTAAATCAGCGGTCATATGAAAGGTAAACAAGAGAAAAAAATGAAAAAAAAAGGAATAATTCTGGAGGTATATAAAAAAGGATGAACGGAAGGAGGAGAAGAAGGTAGCACAGCTGGAGAAATTGTGCGAAACAATATGATCAAAAATTGAAAACATAAACAAGTAGTCGTTTTGCTGCGCTTTTACAATCCACAAATATCCATCAAACAACTGAAGAGACAACAAAATTATTACTATATTCCAAAAGCATGAAATAACTATTTTATTAAGAAGTAATTTATCCGTATTTCCTTGAGTTACATTTATTAACACCGTATGTTATTGGCGAGGAATATGTGGATGCAAATTACCTTTTATATTGTGGCTTTTATAGGGCATGTGGACTCGGTAAGATTTGTCCTGATACTGCATATAAAATCGATAGTAAATACTTCTCTAGAACAGCTTATTCATTCACAATGAAGATGAAGTGGACGACAGTAGTATTACTTTGTCATAAGGGGTCAAAGAGAGGTGTACGGAAACAACATTTGCAATATGCATGATTTTCTAAATTTAATATTGCACAACCCGGAGATGAGTATGGAGTTAGGGATATGGTAATCAATATGTATGTGGTTAGTCGGATTTCGAAATGTAAAAAATTCCGAAATCCTTTCAGGGTTACAGGAGCAGTGGAAATGACTACCCAATTTTCCACGCCAGCGATTAACTGTCGGTAGGTGATGGGGGGAGGAGGGTCGGAGATGACGGTGAATATCTCCCATCTGCTTAAGCGCAGGATTTTCGAAGGATTTACTTGAACTTGGAATTAAAATTAAATTAACCCTAGAGCCACGATGAGCAACCCCAAGCAGAGGAATGGTCAGCGCCAAAAGGAGGATAATCATAAAATGGGCACGGAAAGATTAACGAATAGATGGAAACATGTGGAATTCGTTGGAGGAAAATGAAGAGACAAGAAGAAGACGAAGGGAGGTAAGACGAGGGGGTGAAGGAAGGGAATGCAGGAGGAGAAATGGGGATTGTAGGGGGCTGATGAGGCGAGATGGGGAAGGGCAGGCGGGAAGTTTGATGTGCGCGTAAGACGTCGCCTCTGCTCGCGGCGACAGTGGCGTCCCGATGAAAGAGGAGATTGGGAATGGGAGGGTGGGGAGAGTTTGCGAGTGGGAGAGAAGCATTTGTTTGATCCCGTCGAATTCCAGCTGCTCTGAAGAGAGACACGTAGGGAGAGGGCGCCAAGACGAGAGGAACGCCGAATGCGACGGGAAGCAAGGGGGAGGAGCAATAGAGCGAGCAAAGGAGAGGAGAGTGTAGAACTATTTCAGAAAAGCAATTTGTCTGACATCAACTACTGACCGGAGTTATTTACGAAGAGGAATCCCAAAGTCCTAATTATCACTGACAAATAATCAAGCTAGGAACTTAATTTTTATTTTTTATTCTTAAGACTATACATTTCCCCAAGCGTTTCTTGATCTTTCGAAGACCGTCATTGTAGAGCTCGGCAGATTGTATAAAAAACTATTGTTCTTTTTTTTGAATTAGATCATTTTTGCTGTCTAATATCCGACCTTGGAATGGTTTTTTGATTTATGGAATAAAAAACAGCCGTTAGGGGGGAGATCCGGAGAATAGGGTGGTTGTAGCAAAATTTCAAAAGCATATTGCTTTGATTGCCAGTTGCGCTGTTTTTGTTTCTGAAAAGAAGTCATCACCCATGAAATCCAGTGTGCTGACACCTCTGATATGTGCAGTTCTTCCTGAATAATTTTTCACATCACACTGCCGTAACTAAGATCAGTCTCATTCATGATCATTTGAATGATTGCTCTTCGGTCTAACAGGATAAAGTTTTATTTATCAATTGTGGCAGCATCATCCGTGAGTGGTGGTCTTCCATTTCTAGGCTCCACTTTGAGGGACATGTAACCATTTTGAAAATTCTTTTTCCACGTCACAAGGGTGCCATACGACGAGCTGTCATTTCCACAAACAGCCATCATTTCATCGTGAATTTGCCGGACATTTTAACCTTTCAAATGGAGGAACTTAAGTACACTACTAGCCTCTGATGATCTATTTTGTCACACATGAATTTCATTCACTTTCTTAAGATAAAGAGTGAGAAGATGAAGAGTGATTATTGTTTTCCGTAAGCGATTTTATGACCACGGTACATGCATTTGGGTGGGATAACTTTGAGTCGAAATTAAGATAGAAAGGAAAGTTCCTCAAAATCCTAGCGGTTCTCAACAATTTAAATATTTTATTTTTATCAGGTTTATGTTTTAATGAGTTTTCAAGAGAATATGCACATTTAATGTCTCAAAACAACGCTCACTATAGAGTTCAAGTAAGTAGTTATACAGCTAAATATTTGAAAAAATCTTGGATCGGTTTAGCACATTATGATTGGACTAATTATTCTCATCCCGAAGTTAATGGTGCAAACAGAGTATAGAAATATTACGTTGAACTAATTTTAACTGCTGAGAAAAAAATGAACTTTTCCAGACAAAGGTTGGGCATGTGGCGTACGTAAGCGTAGAACCTCCAAAGGGGAGGGAGCGGGGGTGGAGAGAAAGCATTCAAGGGGAGAGGAGGCGGGGGTGGAGTTATTAATGGCGCCCTCTTCGGACGCCCTTGCGATACGGAGACTCTTCCCCGAGAGCGACACCTGTGAGAGAAGTTGCACGGACCGAAATTCGCAAAAGATACAGTCACCGCGGCGCCGTGATACCTCCGCTCACAGCTCTTCCTTCTTAAAAAATATAGAGACTGTTTTATTCCTTGACAGGTGAAAATAAGATGACATTTAACTCCATAAATTTTAGTATTTTTTCGTAATGATTCAACGCAAAAGGAGTTCGCTCTTCTTCAGTCCATTCCTTCCAACACCTCAACACCACGGTAATGCATAAAAGCCTTAAACCATTTTGGTGACACTTTTCATATATGCATCTGACACCTTTGTTGTTGATGACATACATGGCGTCAGGAGCATAAAGAGTATACTCCGGACCTTAAAATTGGCATTTTACTGCCATATGGACCAATTTTGTTTTCCAATTTTTAACCAATACCTATGTAAAACACAACAGATACATGGAAGACTAGAAATCTTTGCTTGCGTCCACAACTTAAATACTTCACCATTTCAAACAATTTCTTGATTCTTTGTATTCCTCCTTAAGATCCCTTTGTACTTGAATGGCGCAAGCGGCAAGGCACTGCAATATCTGCTGCATGGAAACGCTTTTTTAAAACTGATACGGGTATTTTTCTCGGATCCCTGGTCACTAATCCGGCCCTTTGGGGTGAAACAATCCACGGATCCCCTACAATGTATCACTCAACGAAGTTTTGAGTGATTATTGACCTCTCCTCCCAACATAACACTCACATCTGTATCATTTACTCCGCTCTTAGATGGTCTTTAACGGATTCGGAACGTTCAATCGTTCGTCCTAGCCCCTACCCATCCTGACGGACGCATAGCTTGTGGTCACCGTACAATACTGAAACAAGGGTTACCTATCTGTGAATTGGAGGCTTTGTATGGTCCCTGTCTATTATTACGTATATTCCTTGATTCACATAAACATCCTCTTGTCCGTCCTACATAATTTCTTCCTTTCAGCTCTTCGTACCTTAGTACTGCTTTCATTCGCGACGTTAACGTATTCAGCATATACTCTTCCTTCATCTGCCGTCCTTACATGACATTCTTCCATCTAATACAGCTTTTAAAATTCCTTTACCCTTCAATAGTTTTTATATCATAGATTTATTATTAGGGTCAAGTAGCTTTGTTATTTCACGTTATTTAGGCCCCACCTTGAGTGTGCAGCTATTTTATGGGATTCTTTTACGAGGTAGGCTTAATTTTGGAACTAGATCGAATGCAACGAAGAGCAGATAGGTTTGCAAAAATTTGTCAAGGACAAGGTAGCAGTGTCACGACGATATTGGAAGAATAAGGGTGGGAGCCACTGGTTGACCACCGGATTAAATAAAGGCTAAATTTACTGCTTAAATTTGAGGTCTCTCTCCGAGGATGTTAACTATACGTTACATGTACCGACTCACTATGGTAAATCAGATGACATACGCAAAATCAGGGCGATTTATTGCAGAATGGATAGATTAAAAATGTCGTTTTTTCCTCAGACCATTAGAAGTCAAAATAGATGTGCCAACAATCGCGTAGGAAATAATGAGAATTAGTAGTGTGTATATTTTTCGATATCCTGCATGTTTATTTCTCCGTGTTTCCATTTTATTCAATAGACTCATCTTTTTATCAGTTCTACGGCACGATTTAAATATACGCATCCTGTTTTGGATATTATTGCATGTAAGTACCGTCTTTCGCGTGATTAAAATTTATCGAGTTATTGGTGAAACTCATACTTGTGTAGAGGTGTCATGATTTGGTTTTGAACGTAGTTTTATTGTTTTACGGGCGGTGACCTAACACCCACCGCCACACGCCCCCGCGGCGGCTTGCGGGGTATTTTATAGATGAAGATGTTAATTATTTCCTAACTTGTTTTATTCTAACATTTAAGAAATGGCACGAATTCGCACCGAAGCGTCGACAACTTCGACGCTTCGGCAATCATTTCACCTTCATCAGGCACAGAGAAATGTACTCCGCGACGGAGAAGTGAGTGCCATTTTCTATTTATGAGTAGTATCTATTTTTACCAACTATTTTTAAAAACACACAAAAAAGAAAAGAAACTCACTAGGTTTCGAATGTTCGGTGGTCCACACCACCTTTCTTTTCTTTCCTTGTGTGTTTTATGTGTTTTTGTCTTGTTCCACTGGTGCTAATTTCATATACATTTCGTATACATACAAATATGTATGCAAATATATTCACGCGCATATATGTACATTCATATGCACACAAATATAACTATTTGCATATGCCTGGATTTATGTGTGAGTGAGCATAGGCCAATGATTAATTGCTGTTTAATATGCTCCTATAATTCAATGTTGTGGAGTCACTGACCCTCATGACATTGATTTTACATTTGGTGAGCATGTGCTCTTGCCTATCTCAACCATCACACCCTCCTCCCCAGCGATCTTCTGCAATGATTACCGAGCATGCGGGTTCGTTTCTGGATGCAAACATTTACGCATAGCGCGGTTCCAACGGAAGGGCAGCCTCTTGCTCAATTTCTCATCAATGCCAAAGACTATAATATGAAACCTATTGAACAAAATCAACAGCTAATACACAGGAACGTAACATTTTTGAATAATGTATGCTGACATCTCAAATTTAAATCCGATAACAGGACGTTTATACAAATGTGGGTGCAATTTAAACATGGTTCTCGGAAAGAGGAAAGCAGCAGGGAGACTTGGGAAGACGAGGACAGGGTCGGTAGTTACACTGGTTCCGGGGCTAAGGGATGTGACCGAGTAGAGAGAGGCCCTCGCGGTTCAAGTTGCGGCCTTCCGCGCCACGTCGCGTCGTGGGTAGGAGTCTGCTCTGGGAGGGAGGCGATTCGCGGCCAATTTTATGGTCCTGGGAGTTTTTTTTCCCCAACCCTGTTCGAAGCAGTAAAAAACATCTCAATTTATAAACATGAGAAATGACTCGGGACGAACGATAAATAATGCGTCGGTGGAGGAGGGATAAGAGAATATAAGACACTCTCCTTTCCCTTTGGGCACGCCAAGGGGAAGTTAACAATGAAGGGGATGCGGGGGGAGGGGGGACGCTGGCCGCCGCCGGGATGATTGATAGGACCACATCGATTGCGAAGTTTTTGCCAATGGTGGTCCTCTGGACCTCCTAATAGTACAAACAAGGATGTGAGTGGTCCCCGCGGACATTAGAAGAGAGTTCTCCTAGTAAGGGCGAAGAAAAGCGAAGTGCATGGAAAAGCAAGACGTTGAGCAGTCGATTTATGGTTTTCTAAAACCATTTATTTAAGCGCAATAAAAATATAGACATAGAACATGATAAAAATACAATGCTTGCAGTATGATTTTATGTATACAGAGAAATGAAAACCATAATCCATAAACAGAGTAAACAACCCGAAGGTCAGTTTGGTAGGTGATGGTATAGTTCACCCATTACTAAGCCCGACAGCGTGTGAATTCACACATCAGGGTATGGGGGCCAGGGATGCCAGTGATCCCTGTGCCGGCTTTGGTTTCCCTAGGGTGGACCTGCTGGTTCCAAGAGTGGATTGCCCGGGATCGAACACGGGCCCTCCGGTCACTAGTCCAACGCTCTACTCCCTGGGCTACCGCGACCCACACACATACGTACACCCATATAATTATATATATTTTATATATAAATACATATAGTATAGTAGGGATGTTAAGACAAGACTCGTAAAAACACTGATATGGAGCGTAGCTATGTACGGCGCGGAAACGTGGTCACTGAAGCAGGAGGATAGACGTAGATTGGAGGCTTTTGAAATGTGGGTGTGGAGAAGAATGGAGAAGGTGAAATGGACCGAAAGGAAAACAAATGAGGAAGTACTGGAGATGGTGGGTGAGGAGAGGGGTTTGTTGAGAGAAATCCTACGGAGGCAGGAAAAATGGATGAAAGGCGTATTGAGCGGTAGTGGAATGTTAAAGAAGGTAATAGAGGGGAGAATATTGGGCAAGCGAGGTAAGGGAAGGAACAGGATAGGGATGTTGAACGGGATGAAGGGAGGAAAGAAGTACACAGAGATGAAGAGGGACCTGATGTAGATTAGGTTGCTAAATTGGGTTTAGTTTGGAGTAACAAAATGTTTATTTGATAATTGTGTCCATCCACAAACCTACCTTAATCGGTAGATTACCTAATAATAATATGTGTACGAGTATATATAGTTATTCCAGCGATGACATCTGTAATTGCCTCTTTAAGAGTTTCCCAGGTCCTTGTTCGAACCTCAGCTTTGAGATATTTGAAAACATCACATTGGCTCAAATCCGGGGAGCAAGGAATCTTGCAGAATTTTGCGTGAATGACAAACGCGAACTCAGCCCATTAAAGCAAAGATGTTCAATGAAATTGTAGTCGTTAAAAATTTCAATTTAATGTACTGCGCAATGAATTATTCCAATTAAAATCCCTAGTGCTAACTGAATTTACCCAAACATGGAGTCGAACTCCTTTGAATTCTAGGTGTATTTAGGTGATCATCTCTTCCGGGCAAATATTTATTTATTTTATTGAGGAAAGATTGAGATTAAATGGTCACATCTTCCACCTAACCCATACGCATTACAATGAAGACACAAACATCCAAGCTCTAGGTAGAGGGAAACCCACCTAGGTGTGAATCGAAGCCGCGACCTCAGGGTTCGTAGGCGAGAATATTATCCCGTCTCCTCTGAGGCCAACAAATAATGGAAGCATGCCTTTATTTGTCTTTATTTCCTTTCCGAAGAAATCATGTCGAACGATAAATAATGATAAAGACACACAGACAAATCGCTGTGCAATATTGAATTTCTCCCCGAATCACAAACTTTTCCTCGACTTGATTGTATGCTTATTCTTCCACATTTTCATTTGTGAAAAATATTACGTACTTAATTCCTTATTCTTTGAACAGAGCCTTTCTATTGCTCTATTGAAATTCGTACCGCCAGTAAAGTAGTGCAGCCATGAAACCAAACTGCTTCACAGCCAAGGAGGAGAAAATAAACGCTAGGGGATCGGCGTTGTGAGGTGGATATTTTACTGGCTTCCCACCCCGAGGACATTGGATCGAATCTCGGAGCTGGCAGGATTTTGTCCTGTTGGTATCCCGATCCCTTCTTGGGGGTGCCAGAGAGAGCACTTTTAAAGAGTTCGACAACTGTCGGATGGTTCGTTAAAACGTGTACGCCATTCGCTAGAAGCAGACTAATGCTGTCGCCGGGTCTCTCTCCCCATTCTTCTTTCCCAATTTCCAAAATCCTTCTCTCCACCAAATTACCCACATCCATCCCTAATTGCACATGTGCCTTCTGCAACTACAAAACACTGCCCTTTTCGGGTTGAGATTCAATCCCGTGCCCATAGGTCTCAGGCAGTTAAGGACTAGCGTTTAGTCTCTATACCCGATGTTCAAAACATGGTGAATTAGCATTTGCAGATAGAATTATTATCGTATTTTTAGTAGACTATCGATAGTTAGAAAAAAATCTTGAGGTCTTTTTGGGTTTTTGTTTCGAGAAAATTTAAATAAAAAATGCACTAAATAATCATGTAAGAAGCATCTTGATAAACTCACATCGTGGAACCATAAAAATTATTAAATCTAATGACCTAATGAGACCGTGGCATGACCGTTTGGAGTTCCCTCTTGCGTATGGATATGGATTGAAATTGGCTTTAATTCCCTCACGTCACGGTTGGTGCACCACCCAAGTAACCGATGGCTACTGAGGTTTCGTGAGCTTGTGATACATCATTCTTGTAATTGGATCGCGGAACTTTTTACTTAAAATTTATTGCAAGGAGTTTAAAGCAATGTTCAACTCTCCCTAAGGTATTTCGGCAATCACCCTTACCGCATCTTTGTTTACAGGTTTGTTTAACTGAACTGAAAATGAACTGAATATTAAAAATCATCTTCAACTGGACGATTTTTTCAATGAAATAATACAGACTAAGAAAATAAATAAATTATCATGTATTCTTTTAAATCGAATAAATAACCAATAATAAAACATACGCAAAGGAGTATGTACTTGAAATTTATGAAATAATAAATAAATATGTGCCATTTCAAACGAATCCCAGCGTTCTCAAAATGTATGTGCACATATACACATCAGTCAGACCGGTTTCAGAGACTCCCGAAAACGGTCGAAGTGGATCAAATAGCTGCGAATTTAATGAATGTGATTGATGGGGGTATTTGCTGCTGAATCAAGCCCTTGCTTTAGGAGTGCCCGATTAAAAGCTCCCGCCACTCGTGGGGATTGTTTGGTCAGTGGTGCGCGGGTCCCAGCACCGACACCAACCGCTCTCAACCTTGCGCCGCCTGCCACCTTACCTAATCCTCTCTGCCGCCAGTAAATCATATTCTCCACTAAACGCTCAAATTTATTATTTTTTAAACGTTTTATTCGGTTGAATGCAAATTTTAGAGAATAGAAAGTTGTCACCCGTCGGCCTTCATCCCTTCTGAAATAAAATAGGGGATCGGCTCAAGCCCAATCAATTGCAAATTCCTTAATACCCTAATTTTTACAGATATATCTGTATGTGTACACCCTTCACTCTGTTCCGTTTCCGGACTAGGCAGGGTCCACAAGGTATCATGCAAATTAATTTTGGAAAAGCTTCTCCGCTTCCATGGATTTCTCACTTACCATTCTACCCAACTTGTACACTACTTTCGCTACTGTCACATTCATATATCGTTTCGCAAATGCTCTGATATTCGTTGGTAAATCCTCGTCGTAAGAGCCTGTTCGATCAAGGGACTCTCGATCTTATTCGTCGAGTATTTGTTTTCATCTGGAATAATCCTCCATTGATTCGGGTCTCATTCATTCTCGCAACGTGGCCAGAAAAGGGAAGCACACTTTTTCCATACCGCTTACAGTTGCATTCAATCCACATTCTTTGACAGCCCACATTCAGCCTCCTCACCCTATCTCTCCTCTTTTTATCAAAAACAATCTTAAAACAATCGACCCGTTTAAGTTTCTTACCCAAAAATTCATTTATTCAACTCATTCCACGTACTAGCAACATCTTGACTCCCGTCAGTCCACGCCTTTTAATCTCTTCACCCATATTTCGTAAAAATTCGCCCGACACACACCAATTGACAAATTGACACCTCTTAAACATTTTTTGTATATCCAACAGACTATAATTTTCCTCATTTCTATTTTTGAATAAATTTATTTTGTTTTTTTATCCACTAACACACATTTTCATGTAATTTTTTGTGTTAAGGAAATATTATATTACAAATCGTACTTCAGCAAAGAAAAATTTCATCACTGTCAGACATATAGGCTCTGGTCTCACCGGAGACAAAGTGAAATACGTGATAAATAAAACAGTTTCTGGCGTAACTTGGTGGAAAATCTTCATATTGATGTTTTTTTGACGTTTTTGGAAAAGCAAAGTGGTTTTATTTAAAAAAAACGTCAATATGAAATACGTGATTCAACTCTAACATCGGATCTTGAATGCGAAAGACACTTTTGAAAAATCTGCAAGTAACATCTACACAGTAAAAAACATCTACATTAGAGATATTTTGCACTTAAAATGAATGAGTATTGAGGGTAAAGTTGAATGAAAACTATAAGAAATGTAAATTAATCTGTTGTAGGACATCATCGTAAATGCGCGTCGGGCAATTAGAAATCCATCGCTGAGAGATTCCATTTTTTTCATCAAATGAGAATACAGTGCGGAGCCTTCTGACTCGTTCTGACTTGTCGTGGGCGAACGAAAAACTGCTATTGAATGGCCGAGAATAGAAGGCGCGAGGAAAAACTAAGGTAATAATATGGTAGGGAAAATTCCAAAAAATATGGAGTTGAGACCGCAGTTTGAAATAAAAGAGGTACGCAAAGTCTCGCATGAAGTGGCGTAAGGCTCGCTATTTACCATCCGTAATTTACGGCCGCAACAGAAGAAATGAAATGGCGCCATCACTCGAATATTCGTCAAATTCTAAACCAAGTTTCTCCCAAATCTGTTATTTGCGTTAATTACCCCAGCCCCCTTCCAATGTGCCTTCAGTTGCGGTTTCCTAGGTGAGACGTGAATGTGCACGAATAAAACCTGTATTTAAGCGCAGCGAGTCGTAACTGAGCAGTCATCCGACCGGGCGTTCGCAAATACACAGCGTGTTGAGGTGTGCGTGTGGCTTGATGGGGGCACGTACAGTCCTCTTGCCTCCGCTAATTAAGAATTCAAAGTGCACCCTCAATTTCAAGAATAAGGAGAAAAATTTTTGCCCTCTGAAAATCCTCGATAGCAAATTCTCCGAAATAAACAAAGAAACATTATTCGCAAAAATTATGATCATTTAAGAACTAAGTAGAAGGTCATGTTTATCTAAGATAGTTTTTGAGTTTAACTATAATCACATTTTAACATAAATAATCGTAAGAAGCGCACCCAAAATTTGGCATTTTTTATTCCTTCTCCTACGTAAGCAAATAATATTATAATGCAAATCAGTTATCGCCCTACGATCTCTCTTTTCAATTCTTTATAATGCGGTTTAACACTTGAGCGTCATGATTGGCCAAATTGTATTTACATATATTACATTAAATTCACACCACAAATGTATGGTTTTTGTACTTGATTATGACGCTCTGGCGTTTAAATGGTTTTCTTATTCTCTCCTCATTTTAGCTTTAGCCCATTTAGCTCAATGCATTAATCTTATGCCTGTCCTCCGCGACTGTGGCGAATAAACACTCTCGACAATTATCCTGTGTTCGCTTCGGAATAAACATTGAGTGCCTTGTCGAGTGAGCACCTGGTCGAACATTTTCGTTGGGTGCTTGAAAAAGTGACTAAATAGGTTTTGTCGTGACCTTCGTGGGTATGCATTCTTGTCGTATTATAATATACAATATATAATTCTCTTAGTTCTGGAGAAGATTACTATATTATAAGACATAAAATATTTGGTCGACGTTTGCGCTTATACATAATTCTTCTAATTATCTCCTTCCCGGGAACAATTCCCTCCCGAACGCCTACTGCATTAGGGATACCGAAATAGGAAGTATAGGCTCGATGTCATTTTTCCCATGAACGATAAGGGATCATAATAACATTGTCCAAACGTGCTGGGGAAGTATTTTGTGGCACAAGGAGTCTGGGGTGTAATCACTCCCTGCCACACACCCAAGCTTGCAGGGCACTATGTCATTTATGTGTGTGTGTGTATATATATATATATATACACAAGGGTGTATATATACAGAAGGGTATATGTATACAGAAGGGTGTATGTATACACAAGGGTGGTCTGAAGAGTTTCCGACCTAAGAAAGATAAAAGACATTTTTTCTGAAATTTTCTGAGTCAAAAACTTTTCAGACCACCCACGAAAAACATATGTTCATTCAAAAGGGTACAAACATAAGGAAAATTGATAGGAAAACGTAAGAGGATATACACAGGAAAGGTGGGGAAGGCGGAATCGAGCAGATGACAAGTGCAAAAATATTTCCTTGACCGGGACTTGAACACCGGATCTTTCGAGTTGTCGGGACGATGCTCTAACAACTTGAGCTGTCGAGGAAACCAAATTAACACTGCAATCTGCGAGGGGTTTATGCAGCCAAATGCCTCGGTTCTTTGGCCAATAGATGGCGATAGGGAGCTGTTACACCCACCAAAAGCAGAAATGGACGATACAAGAGGAAAGGACAGAGGAAACCTATCAAGTCAAGCGATCAATCAACCAATCATCTCCTCGGTGGCTCAAGTGGTCAGAGCATCCGCTCGGCAAAAGGAAAGATCCTCTGTTCAAGTCCCGGTCAAGGAAATATTTTTACACTTGTCGTGTGCTTGATTCTACCTTCCCCACCTCTCCTGTGTTCATCCTTTACGTGTACCTATCCCTTTTCCCCTATATCTACTTCCATATGAATGAATGAGTGACGCCATTTGGCGGGAATTTGTGTTCATGGCGAAAACACGTTCATATCCCTTTTCCTTATATAGTATATTTCCATTTGAATGAAAAATATATAAATAAATAAATATATTTTCACTTCCAATTAATCTATATACAATTTTGGACAATTAATGTGCCCTTAAAGATTTAACATATTATTCTACTTCTCCATTAAAAACAACAATAATTAAGCCGAGCCCAGCAGACTATGGGAATTTTAAGATTAAGCGGAAAATTTTAAGTTAATTATGTTATACTAAACGAACGTGCGAGAAAGCTATTGCAAGAGCATGAGGGTACACAGCGCCGAGTCCGGAATCGTCTCGCCGAACCACCTTAAAAAAGCCACGCCTGGGGCCTCCATTATCTAATGCTACTTGTTCTGAGTCAGCCTCCCGCTCATTTTCTTCCAGATACTCTTTCCTCCCTCCCTTCTTCCTCCGCCTCTCACCCATATCAGACCCCTATTTTAAAAGCCTGAATGTACGTTCGATCCTATCAGAGTCCTCCATGGCACCTCCAACATTCTCCTTCCCACGCCACTACACTTTCGATCCGCAATCAAGTTGAGAGATCTAAAACAGTAAGAGTAAAGAAACAAGAAAATCGAGATGTCTCTTACCGGGAACAACACCGCAACAATGTAGTAGGCAGCGCGACGAACCGTCTCCCGTCCCCGCGAGGCATGCGGCGGAACTCCTTCCTTCGATAACGATCCCGTCCCTCCCATACACGTTGCTTCGTAGTACGTACACACTTACGCCCGAGAATGCGTACAGATATCTTAATCCCAGGCCAGAATGCTTGCGACTCCAATGCGAGGATCTTCGATCGACCATTAATGAGGGCTGTTGGAAAACAAGACCACATTCCTGAATTAAACAAGGTTTATATAAATATCGGGACAAAAGTGAAGCGAGAAAGTTTGTGATAGGTGACTGGGGAATTATCGGAGAGAAACTCGGGTACATGAAACGGATAGAGTGGAGGAATATTCGGGTGTTGGAGTAAAGGGGAAAGTGTCAATTGACTTTTGGCACTGTCTGGTTAGTCGCCTTGAATACGGGCCGACCATTGGGGACTCAGCGCAAAAGGATCTGCATTTTGAACTCATGATACTGGGCTCTTGAAGAGTCATGTGTGAGAAGAGAGCGTCAAACTATTATGTAAAAGACTGATATTGAAGCCAATAGAAGTAGGAGAGTTACATGTGTGACCTAAGATAGATAAATACGCATCGTAAGAGCATAACACTGATTAGACCGAATAATTCTAACATCGTTAATTTCTAGTGATTAGATTAGTCACCGAGACCACAGCAGGTGTTCCAGGGAAATTGAATAAAAGGTCAGACCGACATAATGAATACTTCTTTCTTCAGGCGATTCGGGACCAAAACATTCGGAAAAAAATAATCGTGAAATGCCAATGATCCCTTCTTGAACTAATCTTTGATGTCTTGCCAATTAATAAGTACTATGGCTGTCCAAAAGGAAACTTATGTTTTGAAATAAAATATGAAATTAGTGACAAGACAAATTTTTATTGTATATATTTGAAAGGTACAATTTTAAACTATTTTTCTACACGATGAAAGAAGAAACTTTTATTTTCCACATAGAATATTTCTACAGTATTACGATCAAGGTTTCGTTACAGCGTAACATCTTCAGCAACCTAAAACCTCAATTTGAATGGTGACTGTGTGGAAAAATGAACAACACAGTTTCAGGCCTAACACGATGGAAATTCTTCATTATAAAATAACATACTTTGCTTTTCCATGTGGAATATTTTTATTAGGACCTAGATTCCGTTAAAGTGTAAACGTAATATCTTCAGCAACCTGGGGGTGGTGCGCTTGAACGAAACATAGGTCGTAATAAAAATATTCTACATGGAAAAGCAAAGTATCTTATTTTATAATGAACAATTTTCCCCGTGTTAGGCCTGGAACTGTTTTGTTTATTTTTCCACACAGTCTCCACTCGAATTGAGGCATTTATCATAACGATACTCAAGCTTTGAACTTCCGTCTCTGAAGAAATCTGCCCCCTTCAATTTTAACCACTTAGTTAGGTTATCATTAAATTTGCGTGCGGTCCTCGTCGAGAATGTACTGAGGCTATTTTGAACTGGATGCATCACTGCCTCACTCCGCCTTCACTCATTATTCCATCTCCATATACTTCGCAAAGTTGCCTAAGAATTTCAATTGGCTTGCGGTTTTTTGCCAGTGAAAACCTGATCACAGATCGCAATTCACAACCGGCGTTGTGAAATTCTATTGCAGCGAACATTTTAACAGTTCGCAACGTGAGCAAAGTAGAAGAACCATAGTCTGCACACCACCAAAACATGAGGCGTACTGAGTGTACGAACGTTTAGGCACCAAGATGGTGGCTCTAGCGTGACGATGGTGGACCCATCGTCACGCTAGGCCGAAACGTAAGTTAATATCCTGACAGCCCTCGTAGTTGTTGAGCTGTAGAGGAGAGAGGAATAGTACGTATGGTTTGGCGTGCCCACAAAGTTCACTTGTTTCCCAAAGCAAGGTTCAGGGTTCGAATCCCTATTTGCGTGTGGAGCAGATTTCGAGTGCAGCACTCCGTTAGTAGGATGGAACGTTGAACTGTGTTGAACCCTTGGCGCCTTGGGTTAATGAGTGCATCAATACCTACTCCGTGTTTCTCTCTCCACATTCACTGAAAACCCTACCAAAGTATTCACCTATTTTCATTGGCAGCAATGACCTAACATACCCGTGCTCTCCATAATGATTACTTACTACGCGCAAAAACTTAACAGGAATAGTTTTTTGGTGAAGGGGCGGTAGTACTCGGGAGATGAGAGAAAAAGCAAGGGCCGCGTAGAAAAAATATTGGACAAGGAAACGCTTGGGTTTATTTACAGACACGGAGTTCGAGAGCAAGCTCTACGCTTGAAAATCAGACCAATTTTTACACCGAGTGCTCTTCTGCCCATTGTTCTGAATAAACCAAAGAAAAATAGAGGAGGAGAAAGAGAAAACCAGTAAGAAGACAGGGAGAGCTGAGATAAAATCAACAGACAAAAGGAAAAACGACTCAGGGTTAGCGGCACACCGTTGACTAAGATTGTTCTTGGCGTACGTTTTCGGATACACGTCATTTGTTGTTCCAACGATCCTCTTCGGATAATTTAATTCCTCGAATTGTGATTAACAAGAGTATGTATCTATATGCTACATACAACGGAGTAGCTTATCGAAATTTTTAGAGGAGCTAGGTTGGGAATCACTCACGAAGCAAAGGCTAAACTACAGATTAAAGCTATTATATTAATTTGGAAAGATGTCTCTTTAACGAAGATGTTAAAAATCATTCAACGAATCATTACCCCCATCGTACTACAATAGGCGAGATGACGCAAGGAAGATTAGAGAGATTAAGTGTAGAAGGGATGGATTTAAGATGTCATTTTTCCTACGAGCGATAAAGGATCAGAATAATATTGTCCGACCGCGGTAGTAGGAGAAAGTATTTGGGGTTAAAAGTAGTCCGGTGGATAAAAAGAGTATTGTGCCGCAAGCACTAGCTGTGCCTTGCAGGATACTACGCTATGAAAATACGGCAGACATGAATAAGAGTGTATATCTCTTTAATACACATACACACACATACATAAATTCAAATGGAAATATGTATATATATATAATATATACTATATATATACTAATATATATATAATAAATATTACCATAATTAGGTAATCTACCGGTTAAGGTAGGTTTTCGGATGGACACAACTATCAAATAAACATTTTGTAACTCCCCACCTAGCATCCTAAACTGTATCAGGTCCCTCTTCATCTCGGTGTACTTCTTTCCTCCCTTCATCCCGTCCAACATCCCTATCCTGTTCCTGCCCTTTCCTCGCTTGAACAACATTCTCCCTCTATTACCTTCTTCAACATTCCACTACCGCTCAATATGCCTTTCATCCATTTTTCCTGCCTCCATAGGATTTCTCTCAACAAACCCCTCTCCTCCCCCACCATTTCTAGTACTTCCTCATTTGTTTCCCTTTCTGTCCATTTCACCTTCTCCATTATTCTTTACACTCACATTTCAAAAGCCTCCAATCTACGTCTATCCTCCTGCTTCAGTGACCACATTTCCGCACCATACATATCTACGCTCCATATCAGAGTTTTTACGAGTCTTGTCATAACATTCCTACTCAACGTCCCCGTCATCAACTCCCTCCTCCTTGAGAAAGCCTCCTTGCCTAGCGCAATTCTTCTCCTTACGTCCCTACCACTTTGACCGTATTGGTCCAAAACACTTCCGAGATATGTAAACTGTTCTACCTGCTCCATTTTTTCCCCACCTATTTTAATATTTAGCTTAGCCGTTTTATTTCTGGAAAATCGCATAACCTTTGTTTTATTAATATTCATTCTCATTCCACATTTATCGCACTGAACCTTCAATTCATTCAGCAATGCTTGCAACTCCTTGGCTGACTGAGCAACTAATGCTTCGTCATCAGCAAACCTAACCGATTTTACGAATTCCACTCCGACTTTCATTCCTACCTCCAGTTCTTCCCATGCCTCTTTAATCATTTCCTCTACATATACGTTGAACAGTACCGGTGACAATGGGCAACCCTGCATTACACCTCTTCCTAACAATGCCCATCCGGACTCTCCGTTCCCCACTCGCACCTGAGCAGTCTGAGACATGTACAGGTTGCGGATCAGTCTCTTGTCCCCCCAATCCATTCCTATTTTCTGTATTACACGCATTAATTTTTCCCAATTCACTCTATCAAACGCTTTTTCGAAATCTACAAAACAGGCAAAAACGTCCTGATTGTATTCTATATTCCTCTCGATTAGTGATCCCATTACTGAAATGACATCACGCGTACCTCTTCCTTTCCTGAACCCAAACTGATCATCCCCTAAGTAATCATTTGCCTTACTCTCTATCCTTTTATTGATGATCCTGAGAATAATTTTAGCTGCGTGGGATATCAAACTTATTGTTCTGTAATCCTCACATGACGAAGCCTTTGCCTTTTTTGGAATAGGAACTAACACCGATCTCACAAAATCTTCCCGCCAGATTCCTTCCTCATAGATACTACGAATCAGTCAATATATAGTATGGCCTTCTTCCCACCTTTCCCTAACCATTTCAGCATTTCTACAAGAATGTTGTCCACCCCCACAGCCTTATTTGCTTTAATCTCCTTTAATGCCCTTTCTATTTCATCGTCGAGTATGCCTGGACCTAAGCTATCTTCTTCTACGTCATGTTCCTTTTCTATGTCTAACCCTGTCGGCCTAAGTTCTTTACCATATAGTGTTTCTATATATTCCTTCCATCTCTCATAGATTTTATCTGGTTTAATTATTATCTTACCCCACTTATCTTTAACCGTTAGCACAAATCTTGCCTTCTTACTTCCCGATAATAACTTAGCCTTGCAGTACAGCGTACCAGTTTCACCCTTCCTCTGCAAACTTTCCATGTCTTGGCAGTTCATTTTCCACCATTCTTCTTTTGCTTTATTTGTGGCCCTCCTCAATTTATTGTTTCACTCTTTGTACTTCATTTTGCCTTACTCTGTGTTTACATCCTTCTATCTTCTTCTCTCATCCATCTTTGCAATCATCTCATCCGTGACCCATGGTTTCCTTATTCTTTTCCCGTTAATGGTTCCTGTAGTGTCTTTTGCAGCTTCCGATATCTCTTGCTTGATACATTCCCATTTTTCTTCGATAGTACTCAGCTCTTTAGCCTCATCCATTATTTTCTCTACAGCCTGCTGATACTCCTTCCTCGTTAATCCATTTAATGCTTCTACATATTATTTCCTAACCCGCCGCCCTTGCCTTATTTTCTTGAAACGAACGTTACATTTCATAACAACTAAATTGTGGTCAGAGTCCGCATCCGCTTCTGGGAAACTGTGCGAATTATCACACTGTTTCTAAACCTGTGCCTAACCATAATATAATCTAAGTGATACCTTTCTGAATCACCTGGCATTTTCCACGTATACCTACGCCTTTTGTGGTGTCTAAACCATGTGTTGGTGATGACTAACCCCTGTCTGCTGCAGAATTCAATTGCTTTCTCCCCGCGTTCATTCCTCGTGCCTAACCCCTAGTCCCCCACCTCACCCCCATCTCTTCCTTCGTCAACCATCGCATTCCAATCCCCTATCACTATCAAATGTTTCCCTGCGGGAACACTCGCGATGATATCCTCTAACTTATCGTGCATCCTATCGACTTCTTCCTCCTTGTGGTTGCTCGGTGGCATGTATACCTGAACAATGATCAAGTTCGTCGGCTCTGCTTTAATCTCTACGAGTAAAATTCTATCTGTTGCTTGCTCTATGTTGACTACGCTTCTTCCTACCCCTTTGTTTAAAATTACGGCAACCCCTCGTTGGCTCTCGTCCCCGCCGCTGTATATCACTATATAATTGTCACTCCAGTAATCCCCTCTGTCCTTCCATCTCCCCTCGCATGGACCTAAAACATCTATATTACCTCTTTCCATCTCTCGCTTAATATTTTCTAATTGGCCTCTCCTCAACATTGTCCTGACGTTCCAGGTTCCTATTCTAACTACTTTCGTCTTCTTCTGAGTCTTCTGTCCTGCTGCAGTTATTTCTTCCCTGCAAGGGTTTCGCGGGATAACGACCGCGGAAGCCTTGCCTCTGCCGCTGCCGGGCACGACACACGGCCTCTTGGGCCGAGTCCCGTAGTTGCCAGGACTCATATTATCTATAGTGCCCATCATTACATTCTTGGGAATCATAAATGAGGTGGTTTCCCGTTGCCTTCCTCAATAGTGTTTTTAACGTGACACCATCACTTAATGGCCGCCCCACTGGGGTCAGACGCCATTGCAGCCGCCTAACTGAGGAACAGACGCTTCGTGGACTACCTACGTCTGGCTCCTAACCTTCGACCTATCAGGCATATGTGACCATTCCAGGAATAATTATTATTACTCCCGCCAGCACAGCTCTAGGGGTTATATATATATATATATATATATATATATATATATATATATATATATATATATATATATATACAATAAGTTTGATATCCCACGCAGCTAAAATTATTCTCAGGATCATCTACAAAAGGATAGAGAGTAAGGCAAATGATTACTTAGGGGATGATCAGTTTGGGTTCAGGAAAGGAAGAGGTACGCGTGATGCCATTGCAGTAATGAGATCACTAGTCGAGAGGAATATAGAATACAATCAGGACGTTTTTGCCTGTTTTGTAGATTTCGAAAAAGCGTTTGATAGAGTGAATTGGGAAAAATTAATGCGTGTATTGCAGAAAATAGGAATGGATTGGAGGGACAGGAGACTGATCCGCAACCTGTACATGTCTCAGACTGCTCAGGTGCGAGTGGAGAACGGAGAGTCCGGATGGGCAGTGTTAGGAAGAGGTGTAAGGCAGGGTTGCCCATTGTCACCGGTACTGTTCAACGTATATGTAGAGGAAATGATTAAAGAGGCATGGGAAGAACTGGAGGTAGGAATGAAAGTCGGAGGGGAATTCGTAAAATCGGTTAGGTTTGCTGATGACCAAGCATTAGTTGCTCAGTCAGCCAAGGGATTGCAAGCATTGTTGAGTGAATTGGAGGTTCAGTGCGATAAATATGGGATGAGAATCAATATTAATAAAACAAAGGTTATGCGATTTTCCAGAAAGAAAAAGGCTAAGCTAAATATTAAAATAGGCGGGGAAAAAATAGAGCATGTAGAACAGTTTACATATCTCGGAAGTGTTTTGGACCAATACGGTCAAAGTGGTAGGGACGTAAGGAGAAGAATTGCGCTAGGCAAGGAGGCTTTCTCAAGGAGGAGGGAGTTGATGACGGGGACGTTGAGTAGGGATGTTAAGACAAGACTCGTAAAAACTCTGATATGGAGCGTAGCTATGTACGGCGCGGAAACGTGGTCGCTGAAGCAGGAGGATAGACGTAGATTGGAGGCTTTTGAAATGTGGGTGTGGAGAAGAATGGAAAAGGTGAAATGGACCGAAAGGAAAACAAATGAGGAAGTACTAGAAATGGTGGGGGAGGAGAGGGGTTTGTTGAGAGAAATCCTATGGAGGCAGGAAAAATGGATGAAGGGCGTATTGAGCGGTAGTGGAATGTTGAAGAAGGTATTAGAGGCGAGAATGTTGGGCAAGCGAGGTAAGGGTAGGAACAGGATAGGGATGTTGGACGAGATGAAGGGAGGAAAGAAGTACACCGAGATGAAGAGGGACCTGATATAGATTAGTTTGCTAGGTGGGGAGTCACAAAATGTTTATTTGATAGTTGGGTCCATCCAAAAACCTACCTTAACCGGTAGATTACCTAAAAAAAAAATATATATATATATAATATATAAATATATATATATATATATAATATAGTTTTTATATAAGGAAAAAGGATAGGAACATAGAGAAATTTCGTCGGTTAGAATACTGGGCCTGCCACTTCGCTCTTCGTCATTGACATTTGTTCGTCCATTTTTAAAATCACGGCACCATTGTCTAAACTTTCCTTCACTCATAATTGTAAGTCCATAAACTAGGCATAATTCCCGATGAATTTCAGCAGCCGACAATCATTTTGCATACAGGAATCGTATGACAGAATACACTTCACAGCTGGCGGGATCAACGATTGTCGCGGACATTGTGGTTTGCATGCACGGACAAGCAAACGACTTCTGAAACAAAAGGAAATGCTGCTATAGCTTCTCAATGAGTCAGAAGATGGTGCCACAGGAGAAATGTAAGCTTTAAAAACAGGCGTTTGATTGCAGTGGCCTTTAAAGACAAACGATGAAATATTGTAATAGAACCATGTGGGAAAAACGCATTGTTTTTGTTTTGTTTTTCTCCCTTAACTGATGGGAACTATTTAAAGCTATGTTAACAGAACTGTTCTTTTAAACTGGTTTATTTAAGTCCTTCATGTTTAATTATCGCGTATTGAAAACATGTCCTTCAAGACGCACACCAGTATGCTCATCTCCTCAACTACAATTCGAGTCCACAGGAGAATAAATTGCTTTGGTAATAGTTTCGCAAGAATTTTAGTCGTTTCCAAACGATGGCGCCGCTCCTTGTCAACATCCACAAGAATTTACCTTCAATTAGTTGATATGTAAATGAGGATGTAATTACGCCTAAGGCACCAGATTTTATTCAAACACGGTAGGCAAAACACGGTAGAAATTCTTAAAACAAAAGACTTGCGGAAAAAATCAATGCACATCAGGTGAGGCCTAATCACGTTCCTGTGAGATTTGGCGCCCCGGCAGTGCTCCTTGGAGCTTAATTTACAGCTCTGCGCAGCCCGAATTAGTTTCCACCTTGAGTAAAGGGTCGTCGCATATCGTGGTCTCCCCCAGCCCATTCACCCATCGCGGGCCCTCCTGCGTTGACCTCCTCGCCTGTGCCCATCTCCGTGACCCCTCTTCCGGGCGCGCCCCCTCCTTAGTCGTCGCTCCCAGGCGTCGCCGCCGCCCCCCCTCCCGCCCCCCCTCCTCGTATAAGGAGGGCCTAAAAGAGGGACGCCGAATGACGTGAATGCACAATTGATTCCTGGAAAGGGACAGATGGTGGAGAACGGAGAACAATGGCCGCCTGTCGGCTAAGACTCATACATTTTGTCCATCAACTATATATATATATATATATATACTCATTCATCAAAGAGGGTTGTGGTCCTACCTCCTGGATGAGATTGCTATATTTTCACGGTGCGTAGTGTAAGGATAAATCATTTTCATGAAATATTTCTACTTCGGAATCTCAACGGATATATATACTATATATATATATATATATATATTTTTTTTTTTTAGGTAATCTACCGGTTAAGGTAGGTTTTTGGATGGACCCAACTATCAAATAAACATTTTGTGACTCCCCACCTAGCAAACTAATCTATATCAGGTCCCTCTTCATCTCGGTGTACTTCTTTCCTCCCTTCATCTCGTCCAACATCCCTATCCTGTTCCTACCCTTACCTCGCTTGCCCAACATTCTCGCCTCTAATACCTTCTTCAACATTCCACTACCGCTCAATACGCCCTTCATCCATTTTTCCTGCCTCCATAGGATTTCTCTCAACAAACCCCTCTCCTCCCCCACCATTTCTAGTACTTCCTCATTTGTTTTCCTTTCGGTCCATTTCACCTTTTCCATTCTTCTCCACACCCACATTTCAAAAGCCTCCAATCTACGTCTATCCTCCTGCTTCAGCGACCACGTTTCCGCGCCGTACATAGCTACGCTCCATATCAGAGTTTTTACGAGTCTTGTCTTAACATCCCTACTCAACGTCCCCGTCATCAACTCCCTCCTCCTTGAGAAAGCCTCCTTGCCTAGCGCAATTCTTCTCCTTACGTCCCTACCACTTTGACCGTATTGGTCCAAAACACTTCCGAGATATGTAAACTGTTCTACATGCTCTATTTTTTCCCCGCCTATTTTAATATTTAGCTTAGCCTTTTTCTTTCTGGAAATTCGCATAACCTTTGTTTTATTAATATTGATTCTCATCCCATATTTATCGCACTGAACCTCCAATTCACTCAACAATGCTTGCAATCCCTTGGCTGACTGAGCAACTAATGCTTGGTCATCAGCAAACCTAACCGATTTTACGAATTCCCCTCCGACTTTCATTCCTACCTCCAGTTCTTCCCATGCCTCTTTAATCATTTCCTCTACATATACGTTGAACAGTACCGGTGACAATGGGCAACCCTGCCTTACACCTCTTCCTAACACTGCCCATCCGGACTCTCCGTTCCCCACTCGCACCTGAGCAGTCTGAGACATGTACAGGTTGCGGATCAGTCTCCTGTCCCTCCAATCCATTCCTATTTTCTGCAATACACGCATTAATTTTTCCCAATTCACTCTATCAAACGCTTTTTCGAAATCTACAAAACAGGCAAAAACGTCCTGATTGTATTCTATATTCCTCTCGACTAGTGATCTCATTACTGCAATGGCATCACGCGTACCTCTTCCTTTCCTGAACCCAAACTGATCATCCCCTAAGTAATCATTTGCCTTACTCTCTATCCTTTTGTTGATGATCCTGAGAATAATTTTAGCTGCGTGGGATATCAAACTTATTGTTCTGTAATCCTCACATGACGAAGCCTTTGCCTTTTTTGGAATAGGAACTAACACCGATCTCACAAAATCTTCCGGCCAGATTCCTTCCTCATAGATACTACGAATCAGTCCATATATGGCCTTCTTCCCACCTTTCCCTAACCATTTCAACATTTCTACAGGAATATTGTCCAGCCCCACAGCCTTATTTGCTTTCATCTCCTTTAATGCCCTTTCTATTTCATCGTCGAGTATGCCTGGACCTAGGCTATCTTCTTCTACGTCATGTTCCTTTTCTATGTCTAACCTTGTCGGCCTAAGTTCTTTACCATACAGTGTTTCTATATATTCCTTCCATCTCTCTTGGATTTTTCCTGGTTCAACTATTATCTTACCCCATTTATCTTTAACTGTTAGCACACATCTTGCCTTCTTACTTCCCGATAATAACTTAACCTTGCTGTATAGAGCACCAATTTCACCCTTCTTCTGTAAACTTTCCATATCCTCGCATTGCGTTTTCCACCATTCTTCTTTTGCTTTATTTGTGGCCCTTCTCAATTTATTGTTTAACTCTTTGTACTTCATTTTGCCTAATTCTGTGTTTACATTTTTCCATCTTCTTCTCTCATCCATCTTTGCAATCATCTCATCCGTTACCCATGGTTTCCTTATCCTTTTCCCGTTAACGGTTCCTATAGTGTCTTTAGCGGCTTCCAATATCCCTTTCTTGATACATTCCCATTTTTCTTCGATAGTACTCAGTTCTTTACCGTCATCCATCATTTTCTCTACAGCCTCCTGATACTCCTTCCTCGTTAATTCATTTACTGCTTCTAAATTCCATTTTTTAACCCGCCGCCCTTGCCTTATCTTCTTGAAACGAACATTACATTTCATAACAACTAAATTGTGATCAGAGTCCGCATCCGCTCCTGGGAAACTGTGCGAATTTATCACACTGTTCCTAAACCTGTGCCTAACCATAATATAATCTAACTGATACCTTTCTGAGTCACCTGGCATTTTCCATGTATACCTACGCCTTTTGTGGTGTCTAAACCATGTGTTAGTGATGACTAACCCCTGTCTCCTGCAGAATTCAATTGCTTTCTCCCCGCGTTCATTCCTCGTGCCTAACCCATAGTCCCCCACCTCACCACCATCTCTTCCTTCGCCTACCGTCGCATTCCAATCCCCCATCACTATCAAATGTTTCCCTGCAGGAACACTCGCGATGATATCCTCTAACTCATCATACATCCTATCGACTTCTTCCTCCTTGTGGTTGCTCGGTGGCATGTATACCTGAATAATGACCAAGTTCGTCGGCTCTTAAAGGTGTAGGAAGAAGCGTAGTCAACATAGAGCAAGCGACAGATAGAATTTTACTCGTAGAGATTAAAGCAGAGCCGACGAACTTGGTCATTATTCAGGTATACATGCCACCGAGCAACCACAAGGAGGAAGAAGTCGATAGGATGTATGATGAGTTAGAGGATATCATCGCGAGTGTTCCTGCAGGGAAACATTTGATAGTGATGGGGGATTGGAATGCGACGGTAGGCGAAGGAAGATATGGTGGTGAGGTGGGGGACTATGGGTTAGGCACGAGGAATGAACGCGGGGAGAAAGCAATTGAATTCTGCAGGAGACAGGGGTTAGTCATCACTAACACATGGTTTAGACACCACAAAAGGCGTAGGTATACATGGAAAATGCCAGGTGACTCAGAAAGGTATCAGTTAGATTATATTATGGTTAGGCACAGGTTTAGGAACAGTGTGATAAATTCGCACAGTTTCCCAGGAGCGGATGCGGACTCTGATCACAATTTAGTTGTTATGAAATGTAATGTTCGTTTCAAGAAGATAAGGCAAGGGCGGCGGGTTAAAAAATGGAATTTAGAAGCAGTAAATGAATTAACGAGGAAGGAGTATCAGGAGGCTGTAGAGAAAATGATGGATGACGGTAAAGAACTGAGTACTATCGAAGAAAAATGGGAATGTATCAAGAAAGGGATATTGGAAGCCGCTAAAGACACTATAGGAACCGTTAACGGGAAAAGGATAAGGAAACCATGGGTAACGGATGAGATGATTGCAAAGATGGATGAGAGAAGAAGATGGAAAAATGTAAACACAGAATTAGGCAAAATGAAGTACAAAGAGTTAAACAATAAATTGAGAAGGGCCACAAATAAAGCAAAAGAAGAATGGTGGAAAACGCAATGCGAGGATATGGAAAGTTTACAGAAGAAGGGTGAAATTGGTGCTCTATACAGCAAGGTTAAGTTATTATCGGGAAGTAAGAAGGCAAGATGTGTGCTAACAGTTAAAGATAAATGGGGTAAGATAATAGTTGAACCAGGAAAAATCCAAGAGAGATGGAAGGAATATATAGAAACACTGTATGGTAAAGAACTTAGGCCGACAAGGTTAGACATAGAAAAGGAACATGACGTAGAAGAAGATAGCCTAGGTCCAGGCATACTCGACGATGAAATAGAAAGGGCATTAAAGGAGATGAAAGCAAATAAGGCTGTGGGGCTGGACAATATTCCTGTAGAAATGTTGAAATGGTTAGGGAAAGGTGGGAAGAAGGCCATATATGGACTGATTCGTAGTATCTATGAGGAAGGAATCTGGCCGGAAGATTTTGTGAGATCGGTGTTAGTTCCTATTCCAAAAAAGGCAAAGGCTTCGTCATGTGAGGATTACAGAACAATAAGTTTGATATCCCACGCAGCTAAAATTATTCTCAGGATCATCAACAAAAGGATAGAGAGTAAGGCAAATGATTACTTAGGGGATGATCAGTTTGGGTTCAGGAAAGGAAGAGGTACGCGTGATGCCATTGCAGTAATGAGATCACTAGTCGAGAGGAATATAGAATACAATCAGGACGTTTTTGCCTGTTTTGTAGATTTCGAAAAAGCGTTTGATAGAGTGAATTGGGAAAAATTAATGCGTGTATTGCAGAAAATAGGAATGGATTGGAGGGACAGGAGACTGATCCGCAACCTGTACATGTCTCAGACTGCTCAGGTGCGAGTGGGGAACGGAGAGTCCGGATGGGCAGTGTTAGGAAGAGGTGTAAGGCAGGGTTGCCCATTGTCACCGGTACTGTTCAACGTATATGTAGAGGAAATGATTAAAGAGGCATGGGAAGAACTGGAGGTAGGAATGAAAGTCGGAGGGGAATTCGTAAAATCGGTTAGGTTTGCTGATGACCAAGCATTAGTTGCTCAGTCAGCCAAGGGATTGCAAGCATTGTTGAGTGAATTGGAGGTTCAGTGCGATAAATATGGGATGAGAATCAATATTAATAAAACAAAGGTTATGCGATTTTCCAGAAAGAAAAAGGCTAAGCTAAATATTAAAATAGGCGGGGAAAAAATAGAGCATGTAGAACAGTTTACATATCTCGGAAGTGTTTTGGACCAATACGGTCAAAGTGGTAGGGACGTAAGGAGAAGAATTGCGCTAGGCAAGGAGGCTTTCTCAAGGAGGAGGGAGTTGATGACGGGGACGTTGAGTAGGGATGTTAAGACAAGACTCGTAAAAACTCTGATATGGAGCGTAGCTATGTACGGCGCGGAAACGTGGTCGCTGAAGCAGGAGGATAGACGTAGATTGGAGGCTTTTGAAATGTGGGTGTGGAGAAGAATGGAAAAGGTGAAATGGACCGAAAGGAAAACAAATGAGGAAGTACTAGAAATGGTGGGGGAGGAGAGGGGTTTGTTGAGAGAAATCCTATGGAGGCAGGAAAAATGGATGAAGGGCGTATTGAGCGGTAGTGGAATGTTGAAGAAGGTATTAGAGGCGAGAATGTTGGGCAAGCGAGGTAAGGGTAGGAACAGGATAGGGATGTTGGACGAGATGAAGGGAGGAAAGAAGTACACCGAGATGAAGAGGGACCTGATATAGATTAGTTTGCTAGGTGGGGAGTCACAAAATGTTTATTTGATAGTTGGGTCCATCCAAAAACCTACCTTAACCGGTAGATTACCTAAAAAAAAATATATATATATATATATATATATAATGCCCTGTGAAACTGTTAGGATGATAGCACAACATAGTGTTAGATAACACAAGTCCTATTAACCTTAACAGCAATAATTTTAGATTTTTGTTTAAGAGTGTATAAACTGGTTGGATTTTAGCCAAAGGCATCCTGCCAGGAGGTTTTTAAGACGAAAATGACTCTTTCGACGTACAGTATTTTCAGAGTACGCTGCAGATCCGATCACAACAAACAGAACTTGTTTAAACGAGAAAGGAGAACTGAGAGATCTTAATCATTAGAGTGATACGAATTTGGTGAGGTACCATTTTTTTTTTCTCTCTTTAAATTATAAAATCACAGAGTTATTAGCATGAAACGTAAGTCATTAAATGGATAAGGGATTAAATCGTTTATTTAATTTACCATCTGTCGTGCATTTCACGAAAAACGTGTAAACAGTCGCTTATAAGCGGACTTCTATTTTGTTTTACCTTTTTGATTTCGTTCACCTCAGAGTTCACCCAAAAGTTGGAGCAAACTCACTCTTCTCAGTGTGGAAAGCTCATGCCACACCGGAAGAAAAAGAAGGTTCCAATAAAGTACACAGTTAAGATTAAAAAGTAAGTAGAAATGACTACTACTTCATTTCGCCTGAGGAGGCACTGAGAAAAGTCGTACTAGACCCGAGTATTGTATTGATTCATGTCAATTTCAGGTAATGGAGTCTTTTATCTTTGGACATACCTGCAGAGAGGAAAAATCATATAGCGAATATTGTTTGCTGTCCCGACGTTAGATTTTATTATCCTTCAATCCTCTTTAAAATTATCATTAGCAATTAATACTGCAATGTCGTACTTGCATTAGGCAAATTGTGCTGAGAACCCGTTTCTTTGTTCAACGTGCAAATTTTACATCATGTCAACCAACCAGCATCAAATTTTACACATCTATCTTATAGAGAGCCTTGAAATGTTACTGTCAACGTGAAATGCAGATAGACTACCGATATAACTCCGAATTTCATCTCCTCAACACTTGAGGCAGCTCGCTAACATCGCTAAATTATCACGGTGAGGATAAATTTCACTTTAAGCGTCTCAGCAAGAGGGGAAATTTTCGGAGAGGATCCTGGAAAACCCTGTTTTAGGTCCCTAGGACGCAGCGATTCCGATAAATTTGCACCACGTTAGACAACAGCAGCCACAAGTTTTCCCGAAGCTTCTTCTCAGCCACGATACCCTCAGGTATATGGCTCGATTTTGAAAATGAGACAATTTATGAAACGAAAATATTCAATTTAACTCAGAACTCGAAAAATTATGTGCCGTGGTTCACGTCCAAGCGAAGCTGCATGCCTCGGTTGGTATCGCATTAGTTTCAAAAGTGAATTAATCGCCACCAAACCCAGCGTCGAAAATGATATCATTTGGCGCAACAACGTGATCATATTCGCTAAACGAGATGCACACTTTAAATTCACAAGTTTGACTCAGTTATGAATTTAATTTCAGAATCACCAGTAACCAAATAGAAGTCCGCTTAGCGTTTTCTTGGAGGGATTCCATTTGTTTGGAAATTGCTTAAATTTTCCTCAATTGAAAAATGTGAAACGCTATATTACTAACTTGAGTAATTAAAGACTATTGCATGGATTTTTTTCTGTTCAAACATAACGTAAATAACCTGCACTCACTGTTCAATTAATAAATGAATTATTTGCGATCTGGCGTTAAATCACCAAATCACTGAATTGGATTTAAAACTGACCCGTCCAGAATTACTACCCTTTGATATTTCTTAAAAGCTGTATTTAAGGGCGAATTTTTTTTATTTTAGAGGTTCGTAAGTGGCACAGAAAAAGTAACTGATCTGTTAATTAGAAATATATATATATGCATATATTTATTCACATGTATTTTCCTTATATGTATTTCTAAGTGAGTTTATATATGTTCGTCATTTGGCGGGTTTTTGTGTTTGAATGTACATACGAGGGTAGGCTGAAAACTAATGCACGCATGCTTGTAGACCACAGAAAAAATGAACTTCAGAAGCACTCCTGTTGGCATGTGGAAGTAACATTTGGTCTCAACATGCATGCGCATGTTTCAGGTAGTATCGTTTTATCCAGTGTATTTTGAGAAGCGTAAGTATGGAGACGTTTTCCAGTGCTACGCCAACGCGAGTTAACCAGGGTGCCGTTGTCGAATTTTTAACTGCTATATAAGTGACTCCTCGTCGTTTAAAGGCTGTTTACGGTGGAGATGCTGTAGATAGGTCTACTGTAAATCGATGGGTTGTAACAATTCGTGGTTGCGAGCCTGGAAAAGCCATAATTGTTGATGAAACTTATTATGACTGTGTTTTGGGATGCTCACCGAGTTTATGTGACCGATTTTCTGGAACGAGGGGCAACGGTAAATTCTTCTCAGGATATACAGACTCTAAAACACCTCCGGCGTCGAGTTTGTCGTGTTAAAGGCAGCCTGGCGCCAATAATCTTGCAACATGACAACGCTCGTCCGCACACCTCGCGCGCGACTGGAATGGCTCTGCGAAACCTGAAAGTGGAACCGATTCCACACCCTCCTCATTCCCCCGATCTTCCGCATTGCGATTTTTATTTTTTCCTCAACTCAAGAGACCTCGCAAGGGTAATCATTACACTTCGGACGATGAGGTGAAGGCAGCTGTCAAGTCCTGGATTCGAGAAAAGTCGGAAGAGTTTTTCAGTGACGGATTGAAAAAACTTGTCACGCGTTTGTGAGAAATGTGTTATCCTTAACGGTAGCAATGTTGAAAAAGAAATATTTGATTTTGATGCTTAATAATTGTGATTTAATATACTTTTTGCTGTATGTTGCTATTTATTTTTGTTAATTATTAGTTCACATGTACTTTATTCTTATTTCGCATTGACTCAAACAGAAGAGCCCCTATGTTTCCTATATTTTCTTATTTTTCTTTCTTCTCTCTCATTTCAGAAGATTCATTTAAATGTTTCATGAATTATCTGGAAAAGGCAATCTGATAATTGATTTGTCTATATTTTATGTGCTTAAATCATTAAAGAAGGTTCTTTTGCGTTTTTTCAATCTTTATTTTAATATAAATCAGTTCCAAAATGTTAGTTCTTAATAGATCTTTTATCATTTACTTCATTTAATATTTCAAATCACTAATTATGATATGCAAAAAATAAATTTCTTCAGAGGTACATAATTCATTCCTGCCACCATTCTTATTTCATATTTTCAGCCAATTGAGTTTCAATTTATTACGGAGTGGCGTAACAAGGCTGTTAACAATAATTATTCCACTCACTTAACGGGATCACCTCCTCGTAATTGTCACTTACAGTGACTCATTTCATAGTTCATATTTTCTTATTTACAATGCCTCCCAACATTCCACTCTGACGTCCATGAAAAATCGATTCATCGTCCAGGTGTTTTCATTTGCTATAGTTCATCATTGTTCTCTACTTCGGTTAGGAGGCCAATCCACCCCGGGGCTTGATTTCTCGAATTGTCAGTCAATTACATAAGAGTTGCTCGATTCTCAGGTGTCGTGTTTGGTGTTTCCCTTCCATCCCTTCTTCCCACTGCCGCTGAAAATATTTATAATTGGATATGCGTTAAGGGAACACATAGGCTTGAGGGGACCTAGCGTCTCGAGGGAAATTATTAAAAGCGTTGAATAATACCTACAAAGGGAGTCGACGGACAAAGGAGGGAAGTGGGAGGGGGGATAGTTGAGAAGGGAGAACAAATAAGGGGGCGCCGTCGCAATTGCCGGGTAGAGAAACGACGCCGCCCGCCGCCGCCGTCGTTGGAACATCTTCATGGATCCACGTCGCTGCTTAGTACGAATGGGCACACGTGAGCCTAAACATTCTCCGTGGAGACGAGGGTCGGAGTGCGAGAGGGAAGGAAAGGGAAGGGTGGGGGAGAGATGGACAACAATGAGCGTCTCTTGGAAGGTCTCGGAGGCGTTTGTTTGGCCTAAATTCCAGCTCCCTCCCACCCCCGCCTCAGCACTGCCCTGGGAAGAGGGTTGGGGAAGAGGTGAAGATGCTTCCTACCGGCAGAAATGAGAGCCCGGCTATGAACGCGCGAGGGCCGCATTGGAATGCCGAAGGGGATGGGTCGCGAGGGAGAGGGAGGGGGAGGAGAGGGTGCAGGAGAATGACAATGGAGCTAGGTGGAAATTCACTATATCTCATTCCCCCCGCGGGTTGATTCTCCTGGAGAGCAACAAATATTTTGAAGCGGCGGCACGTGGAGCTTTGGAAATTAAAAGGTTTTGCCGAGGACAGCTCGAAAGCACGTAATGATGATGCGTATGAACGCGCTCTACTTGGATCGGTAGAGCATTGATTTTCCCGTGAACTTCGTGCTTACGTGTCAACGCTCGTGGTGAACATGACCAGCTGTTATTTTAAAGACTCCTTGAAGCTATTGTATTCATTTAATAACCCTCTTACATGCAGTATCCACCCATCTACCACGCTCTCTAACATCTAACACCTACCTCTCAGCATCTTGTCTTCTTTTTTGCTTCTTCAAATATAATCTAGCACCACCTTATTTAACATAGCATAAATAAGGTGATTTTTTCCCTCCCTGTTCTACTAATTTATCTAATTCCATTCATACCCACACCTCATAAACCTCTCTCCCAACTCATCCCTTGCCTCAAAAACCTCGTATCGGTGCCACGCAGTTCTACACTTCATTTTAGAGTCTTTTTGATGCCCTGGATGATACAATTTCTATTTACGTTTCCAACATTACAATTTACTGAATTTGTACTAAACGAGCTCATTGTTCAATTAAGGGGACTAAAAACTTCGCTCAGATATCGACAGAGAAAATTATTCTTTACCAAAGTACCAACCAACCTTTCATCGCAGCCTAATTTTCCAGACACTATATTTAGTTTAAGTTAAAACAAAATAATAATTATTAATTATTTCGTTTAATTTAAACATAAATAATTATAAATGCATGAAAAAGTTACATGAATCCTCCGAAATAAGAGAATTTGGGCAAAATTGTCTAGATCCGTTCGGCTGTCATTTAACGCAATAAGTATGCATGGGGAGGAATTAAAAGAGAATGGTGATTTCATTTTGAACGATTGGAGTCATTATTTGTTTGCTATTACTTTGACGCATATTTTTAGGAGCATAAAATAGCATCCCTTAGAGGCTTTCCTTTGGTGTCTGGCCTATTTTCTTCCACCGTTAGAACTGAGAGGGAGCTGGATTTAGAGCTCTTTCGGCCATCATTGGGAAAAACAGCTCAGCACTTTAATTCATGAAAATCAGTTAAACCAAATATCGGAGAAAAACTTTTGTAAAACCTTAGCAGGAGAGAGTGTGAAATGACAAACCCATATGAAGGGAACGCCAAGTCAGCCGTTATCTTTGCGTTTATTGATGAGGTCTTTAATGTGCATTTTGGTGATTTCCCTGGGAAAGTGTTAATCGGAAGCCAGATATCTTTTTGGCCCCTAAGTTCGATTCAGCGACCGCTCCTTTCTCTAAAGCTGAATTAACTACCAATCCCTCATCCTCCCACGGTCACACTGGGTGATTTGCTCTCTCATTATTTTCGGTGCGTTTCAAATCAATATATATAAATCGCCATTGATGATGGATGACCGGAAAAGTTGATTTGTTTAGCGTAAGGCATATTCAATGCCCAAAGAATGACGAGACGTCAACACGGAAATGTGTCAGTTAAATCTGTTACAAGTCGTGACCATATGCTGCGTGATATGTGCCACAGTAGAAAAAGTGCGTTCCTATCAGGAAATGGTCATTTATAATCATCGGACGCCTCTAGTATTCCGTATACCCCTTGAATCCTGATGAGGCATTAAATGCTCGTGATTGAGCGCTCACAGGGCCGAATCACTCCTTTTACACAACAAATATCCCTACGGCGGGATTCAAACCCGCGACCTTTGGGGGATTAGTTCAAATTAAATCCATCAATTCTAATTTTGAATCATTATGTCATTCATTAATACTTCATTGAACTTTGGATGGGCTTTGAGTGATGGTGGCAGGGGAGCATGTATTTCATCTTGTACTTGTTAATCCAGAAGGGGAATGCCCAACAGGGCATTTAATTTCTTCTTCCTCCTAAGGGTGTTTTTCCGACAAGTTCTGGTAGTTTAAAAATACATGACTTGAGCTCAGCCGGTGAACACTAGGGAACATCAACTGAATAAAACCTGGAATCCTTTGGCAAGTGGCCGAACTCGATATTCAAATCACCAATGCTCCTTCCTGAACTTATAAATACATACTCGAAGTAACACTTTCTCTTAATGTTAAAAAAATAAAAATTTGAATAAATCATGAGGAACCACTAAGTTATGGAAAAGAAGATTAATTCAATTTTAAAACCTTGAATTAACGATTTTCATTTCCATCTACGTGATGGGAAACGAATATGAGATTTGTTCAAGAAAGAATTATTATATGGTTTTTATTCTTCTAATTTTCTGTAAAAAATGTAGTATCACGTAATGGTATTAGTTGAATATCTTATCGTTATGCTTCTGTGGGACAAGTTTCATTATTTGACATTAGTAAATTAACTGTAAGTGGTAGCTGTCGACAGATGAAACGTTCCCTTTGCCTACGGTAACAATTGAGGTCGTACGTGACGCTGGATCGAAATTTTGCTTCCTTTTGAAAGAATCATTAGCTAACGCCCGGTATAATGCTACAGGAGACTTTTGGAGTTTCTGCTCTTCACTATAGTCCAGCTATGACATAGTTCAAAGTGCTTCAAGACAAGGGACAATCAATTTCAAAGAAATGGGAGTCAGTGTTCTCAAGGAAGTAATCATTCATACAGCTGCTGCCAATTTAAGAGAAGGTAATCAGATAAAGTTTAAAGCATTTTTATAAATATTTTTAAAAATTTCCCTGAGTGTCATCTTGGTAGCTTAAGAAGTTCACATGGTACGGGCAAGGTGAGTTCCGTAACTCCTCACGCCAGAACAACGCATGTAGATTTGTTGGAATAACGAGTTGATGTCACGAGAAGATGTACAGTTTCTTTTGAAGGTTATCACTGAAAATGAAAGTCGGGGTCATTTTTTTGACCCTGAGGGAAAATAGAAAACTTTGTGTGGAAATCTCCGGCATCGCCGAAAAGCCAATCCTATGGTCGTACAATTTCTCGATATTCAGGAAATGATACATCATCACGTCGCACCAGTAAGAACGATTGTGAGTGGAGTCACCCATTAGGGGTTGGCAGGAAATGCTACAAGACCGCATTAATCCTAAAGAACGTACTTCAAAACAACAGGCTGGATGCTGAATCACGATAATGCACGGCCTCATATCGAACAACGGTTTTTTTAGACCTTATCCATTCATTTTTTTACATTAATTTTTTTGCTCAACATGTTTTTTAATAAAAACGCTCGTAATTTTAATGCAACCTCCTCCTCACTCTCTCCCGCAATAATGGGAATAATGCTGAAAATAAGAGAAGAAAAAATGCAGCCCAAGCGTATATATGCAAAACAAACACCTCCGGAACATAACGGAACATATGAATAACTGATGGCGCTTGAATTATTAACATTTAATGTTTTACCGATGTTGCAGTCATCGCGTTACATATTTGATTAGGGCATCACATGCCTAAACGAGGTAAATAGTCTTTTCTTGGTACTCCAGCAGTATAGATATCCGAACAATTTGGGGAAGGAGGCTACATCCTAACAATTGGGAGAGTATTCTTAACCCTCTAACTGTCTGTTGACAGGAGATAGTTGCCCAGAATTGCCCAGTAATCCTGAATTTTATTTGATGGAGATGAATACCTATCTCCTACGAAAAAATAATATTTTTGCTTACACATTGTAACTGTTTTCACTTAGACCAAAACGCCGTGCATATTTTAGTTCTCTCTGCCGAATTGTCATAAGATTAGAGCTGGTTCCTACTGCTGAGGTATATGATGCCGTCTTCGAATAGTGACGATGTACTTACCACAGACCCCTGAATTCTAATGTTTGAAGGCAAATTATGATGCTTAAAGCTGACGTGCAGATTGAACGTATTGATATTCTCGGTCGTCTGTCAAAACTCAATGCAGTAGTAGAATCATGTTTCTAGAGCAGGTGAAAGTGCCAACGACTGTACATCATAAGAAATGTAAAGGATAAATTGAGCTTCTTACGGCCATTTCTAAGACTGACTACATTTAATAATATTTCCTTAAGCCGTAAAGGGTTGCACACACACCTACCTACAACTTATATATATATATAGAAATATATATATATATATATATATGTATATATATATAAATGTATATATATACACATTTCTATATATATATATACTTTATATATATATATAGTTCACTAAATAGTCATTGCAAACACAGAAACTAAAACATATAAAAGAGGGACTCACTAGTTCTTGAATTTTCGGTGGTGCAACCACCTTTCTCAAGAGGAATTAGAAACAGAACTCTCTTAATTCCTCTTGAGAAAGGTGGTTGCACCACCGAAAATTCGAGAACTAGTGAGTCCCTCTTTTATATGTTTTAGTTTCTGTGTTTGCTATGACTATTTAGTGAATTTTATTGTGCACGTTCGTGGCTTTTCCAAGAAAGTGACTACATAATATATATATATATACGTTTTGATTTACTTATATATATACATATGTATATACATTCAAATACGAAGTCCCGCCATACGGCGCACAAATATTCATTCAAACATAGAAATAGGTATAAGGAAAGGGGATAGGAAAACACATAAAAGGCGAACACAGGACATATGGGGAAGGCAGTTTTTTGAGCAGATCACGAATGTAAAAATATTTCCTTACCGAGATTTGAACACCGGACCTTCCACTTGCCGGGCGGATGTGCTACCAATTACACCACCAAGGAAACCTAATTTACACTGAGATCTGCGATGTTTTAAAACGGGCGTTTGGGCGCCAAAGATAAATCTATATCTTTTTACCTTATTTATATATATAAATATAGAAATATATTATATCCTCATCTGTATGTCAAGCTAAGAAAATTTCCTGTCAGGAATCGTTACTTGGGTCAACAACATTGAAACGGGTTTGTTTTCAACGAGAAACTGATAGCGACGAAGGAGAGCCAAGAGAAATCTATTAAAACATCTAGCAGACTTGTTAGTGTAACCGTGATTTAGTAACTACCATGGCGTATAACCTAACAGAATTGTGAGCGTAATAATTCCATGCTAGTATAACGGTCGAATATCTATACACACTCTTATTCTCAGTGATCATCTCTTTCTAATACATAAAAAATCACAATAGTAAAAGCTGCGAGATTTGTTATCGTGGAGGTTACGTCATACCAGCGCAACGGCGTGCTAAATTCACATATTTCAAGGGATGTAAAGGGAGCGAGTTGCTTTCCCGATTTTGGTTATTCAGAAAAATTTGGAATCCCGAAGGATTGTGTGAAACTAAGAATGCCAAAGGACTAAATCCTGGATACTATCCCTGCCCTACGATCCCACACTAGGATTGAAGGGCAGGGTTACAGGTGCTCTACAATCAGTGACCGAACCGTCTTGCGCATAACAAGTATTGTGCCCCTGTGAGATGCGAATAGCGAACATTAGTAATTCATTCCGACATTCGCTTGCCACTTTAAAATGAAAAGATGCTCAAAATAAAGGGCAGTGATGAGGTGGACCATGAAAACTCATTGTTAGTAGAAGTTCAAGGCAAGCAGCAAATTTTAACGAGGTACCACTAGTCCTGCGCCCTAAAAAAATAAATAATTTGGAGTCTTTCATTATATTTTCCCCCTTTTTAATTTTGAAATTGCGCTTCACACAAAGAACATTCGTATCTAAAAATACCACGCCCATACATTGCCGGATAATGAAGCTACAAGTTGAGAAAAACCTCCGACGTTTTTCACCGATGAGAATATAGTTTTTCATTGGCATCGGAGTATTGATCCTTGCAACTAGTATTCAATGCGTGCCCCAGTGGAAGCCCCTTTATCGTCTGCCGTATAACATTCATCACACGTAATAGCCCTCAGCACCGGGATAAATCCCTTCCGTTTACAACAATTACTCTTCTGCTAGCACCGACCACATCTCACATGCTCCATAGTTTTATTTTTTTGACCGATATATTGAATTTAGGATCCCATACCTAACGAAATTGGGTCAAACCACCCACTAAAGTCTTTTCATTTTGCCTCAATTTATGGACATATTTTATAGAGACTGGCGGCTAAGTTTTCTTGGCAGTCGACTCAGAGCCTCGCCATGTATTCCGTGACATAGAATTAATAAGAATAGAAAGCTTTCGTTGCGAATAAAACCCCGTTCTTTGATGCTCATGCTACAGACCCAACAAATTTAATGTATGTTTCTTACGCTCAGCCCTCGTTATCACTCCTTTAGGAAACATAATTATAGTTACATCACGGATATATGTAATATTAATCTTAATTCAATTGATTGACTGCTTGCAAAGAATCACGAAACTGAGGATTTTCTATTTTAAACAAGAAACATACTTGGACCCAGACTGTTTTAGACCTGGATGGCGCGCGTCTTACGGGAGCTAACTACTACTACTTATGAGCGCCACACGTATAACTTAATCATAGAAACTCATACAAAAAACTTTTTGTCATACGACACATACTGTATCAATAGATATATGATCAAAACATTTAAGCGAAAATTTAAGCTTTGGATGCTAAGTAAAAACATACGTACTCGTATAAGACTGTACTTACGTGTAAGTTCAGCAAAATAAAACAAAATAACAGAGAGGAGTAGAGAGTGAAGGCCAATCAGATGGGGTGGGGAGTAGAAAAAGTACGTTAATGATCCTCAAGAACACGGTGGGTTATAAAGGGGAGGATGTATTGTAGCTGTGACTGCTCGCCATTCTTTACGTTATTCCCAACAAATCACTCCTGCTTTTCATAGGCAAGCTTCTTGCTCTGACATCTCCCGACATCTTCTGCTCCTCATCTCCCATCTTCGGTCTTTCACAGATATTCTTTTTTTTTCAAAAGCTCTCTCAGTAATGGTCTGAAGTACATCATTGCGTTTTGGAATGTGTCCAGATTGGTTCCCGCCTAACTTTTAATCGTCTTTAGTTTTCTCTCTTCACGCTAGACTTTACAAGCACAATTCTTCGTTTGTAAGTCGGTCTTTACATAAAAGACCTCAAACAGGAATAAAAACAAGCAACAGTATTATTATTATTGCTATCGTGCATTTCAAAATGAATTTTTATAGACTAAAATATGTTTTTTAGTTTTTACAAGTAGTGATTTTTTATTTGTTATCTCTCTTATAGCTGGGAACAGCGAGCTTAAAATAGTTGATTTTATCGATCAATTCTTTAATGTTACTTTCGTAATCACATTGGTCACAACACTTCTGGATAGAGATACACAACCGATGACTGTGGATGCGAATTGACTAAGCTTTAATGTATCAATGCTTTTGATTCACGGTTTAAATTTTCTTTCCTGTGTTCTTTCGTACTAAAGCCACAAAAAATAAGGCTACATTATACACATTTTTCTGTACGCTAGACTGGCGTTTATTGAATCTTGTCAAAATCCCGTTGATATGCGACACTATATATGCTGAACTCCATTTACTTAGCTGGCATGTAATTGAGTGCGACGAGAGCGATATAAAAACGCTTTTTTATATTAATCGCTTTTTATAAACACGTAGGATCCCTGAACACGAACGTAACCCTGTACAGCGTACGAACAAAACCCTGTACGATCAAGCTTTCCTCGGATTTTTTAAAAATGTTGCAATTGTTTATAAAAGAGGAATTTGCCAATTTGAAGTAGTTAGTAATTAGTTGACCTGCTATATTAAAATACGCAATTTACAAATGCATATTCTTCTGCCTCTTATTGTGTCGTAATATTCTTCTTAAAAATGCGTTGATAATAATTAAAACCATGTAAACAACTTTGTTCTACAGAAGGTTAATAATCATTCAGCACTCGGGTTTAATAACATGGTTACATCTTCATGAACACATGACGAAACTCAGGCCGTGCCTATTAAATACATTTGTAATATACGAATATATTCGTTTGATTCCAATATTTATTGAATCCATTAAGGGACGCTGGATATTACATTAATTTGATAATAATGTTCAAAAGCAGTTATATTAGTTACGCATACTCAGACGTAATATGGTTTAAAAACTGTGTCATTAAAATGTGAAATACTTTTCAGACGACGAGCTAAAGGGAAGAAGTGCGGCAGAGTGCTTAGTCTGCCCGTAGCCAGAGGAGTCAAGAGTCGAGAAGCGCCGGTGGCGAACAAGTGTCCTTCCAGTCGTTAAGAAGTCAGAGCAAGAAGAAAAGGATGCCGGAAAAATTGCGTTCGTTTAAATAATAGATGGAGCAGCTGTATGCGAACCTTAAAGTGCATTACATCGCGGCGATGGCTGCATTATTCACCGCCGTCTGCTTCCGCGTCGCTCTGCCCGCCAAAGTCGAGGGATGCGCCCGTTTCGTTAAGTTGACTTGTCGTTGAAGTCGTCTTGGTTGAACGCACAGTCTTTCAAATCCTCTTTCATAATCTGCATGGGTAGGACAGCGGAGTGTTGCGATCTTTCATCTCCAGACAACTGAGTTGCAGTAGAGGAGTTTGCATTTGCCAGCGCATCCGTAGAAATCCATATTCAATTGAGAATTTGAAATGAATTAAAAGCAGCACTTTTGGTGGCATTAGATGATCAATAACCTTAAAAATAACGATATTTACAATATATATATATATATATACATACATACATACATACAAGATCTGTTCAAAAAGTAACTCGAATTTTGAATTTCCGTGGTTTATGCTTATTTGATTGTCGATTTTTTGTGGCGTTATATTGGTACTAATGCC
>CM073769.1:6456971-6533711 GCA_037158775.1 Hetaerina titia | reverse complement strand
GTTTGGGGGTATGGGGGCAGAGTGAGAGAGAGAGAACGGCTTCCGAGCAGGTGGTCCTGCATTCAAATCTATGTGGCTTTCGGAGCTCCATAACTATTTGGGAAAAAGAAAGAGGTGAGCACTGAGAGAAATGCACCGGGCCACGTCTGCGCTAAATGCGTGATTCCGCTCGTAATGGGGCTTGCATTAGTGCGAGGTGGGCTGAAAACCTCTCCTGCTTATCAACCCAGGTGATAACGGGGAGAGTTTATCATCCTTGATTTGGCCCCCATTTCCCAACGGGCAAGAGTCACCGTCGTTTAGCCAATCGTTAACAGGGATGGCGGCGTCCCTCTGGGTCGACGTTTACGTTCGTATGAAGGGAGGCATCCGCAGTTATGATAACCAGCTTTGCTATACGTGTATGTTACGTGTGATGTACAACGTCAATCTCATGATTTGAAAATTATATGAGGGGTCTATGCTGCAATAATGGAGAACTTTTGTCCATTTACGGTCTGATTTTCATCGATAAACTAAGTATACTCTTTGGAAATAATCTTAATTACACAAATATAAATTATATTGCATTTTATATGGAAACATGTGCACAACGATAAAATGTCAATATTCAATCGCTTCAAGATTAGTATTGTGGAATATCATTATTATGAAATTAAGCCATCGAAAATGTTCCACTGGAACTTAATTTTTATAGCAACGATGCCTCCAACCACACAGATTCATTGAAACGAAATCATTTTTTTCGTCTTTGTTTTAGTATTTCGTCGTTGAGAAGTACACTCCAATAGTGATATTTTGGAAATGCGGTCAGAAAAATATAGTTCCGACCAACCATTTTGAAGCATTTCATTCTCAACTTCTATGGGCGTGTATTTTCCTTAAATCCACCTTTTTAAAAGCAATTGACATGAAATGCACTGCATTTACCTTAGTTAATCCGCCTGGCATGCAGTACCTTCTAAATGAGATCAACCAAGTAAGTCAGGACTGTGGACAAAAATAACTCTTAAAACGGAAATCATGGGAATCAAGAAAGCTTAGACAATGCTCCAGCTATATTGAAAGATTCATACCTGATACCGATTCAGATATCTGGGAAGAGCGGGATTATATGCGTGGAAATCGGAATTATAATTGGTATTTCAAAGGGTGTTTCCAGTAGGTAAAATTCGCGTATGATGCCTGATTGGAAAATCGTTGGTGAATCGCAACTTACCGCTGAATTGTGAGGACTGTTGAAGATTTCGCCGATTTTACGGTTGGGAGTGGATGAAATGCGGATGCACTCAAGAAACTTAAAAAATGTATCCCATGGGTGGAGAATGGCAACACTGAGGTAGCCATTCGCAGTGCCAGGGAAACTCGCAAAGATGTTAAACGAAGAAAAGCTGAGCGCTTTGACCGCATCTTCCGAAAGGACAATCACAGTTTGATACAACTCGCCAATGTGGATAAATAATAAGGAGACGGAAAGGTTTCAAGAAACTGCGGGAGATGCCGCAACAGTAACTTTAACGGAGTCATACGCTACGTGTGCATTACAAAGGACGGGAAGGGTTTGGTGGAGACGATTTTCGTGGATACGAAGATTCCGGCAGTGGTTTGGTATTCATAACGTAGCTACGCTGATTCAGAGAGTGGCACATAGAGAAGGGCATCCCATTGCGGCCATTCACTTCCATTTGGAGACGCCACAAGAAGGTGAATGCATTGTTCTCCCATATAGCCTCCCTTTGAACATGTGCTTCACGCCAATCCAGCCCACCAACTCAGCCTCTCTGCTGTCTCTGTTAATTAGATTCGGCACATGGCCTCACTAGCTCCTAACGCGGCCCCCTCCCCGTCTTTCTATTCCCTTCCCCTCCTCACCTACATCCACCCTTTTACCCCCCTTCACCTCTTTCCTTTCCTGAACTCTCGTCCCCCGAAAACTACTTTTCGCTTCCGCACGAGTTCATGCCGCTTAAATTATGCCTCGTTCTCAAACTCTCTCCTCCAAAAACCATCGCGACGCCCGTAAAACACGGCCGCTTTCTCTCCTTCTCCCTCTTCCAGCCCTTCCATCTCGTTTCGGCCTGAAATCCTAGCAACAGGCGCGGGACATTAATTAAGAAAAGTTGGGGAAATTTCACTGACCAAAATCTGGCACCTTGCTACGTCCGTCTTACGCCCAGACGCTCCCGGCCTCGAGAGTTCCACTGGACGGGGAAAAACGCGTCGTGCAGTTTCATGGAGTTGAATCGGGGGCTGCGCAAGATCACACGCACGAAAACATAGGCTTCGAGGGTAGCAGGAATGAGAGCTAATAGGGAAAAGTTATTAAAATTGATATGATTTGTCCTACAGAAATTAATGTGCGGAAATAGTATGACTTGGATATCAATTGTTTAGGGTAAAGATTTTTATGCCATTAGCAACATTCCAAAAGTTTAATTAAATATTAATTGATTAATTAATATGCTAATTTTAAATTTAGAATTATGGTGTTAATTATAGCATCAATTTTTCACCTGGCATATTCCAGGGAATAGTTAAAACAATGTTTATCGGCACCATTATAAATACTCCTTTTGAATTACTTCAATTACATATATTCAAGTAGTATCATAAAATGGAAAAAGTGAAGATTTTCAGTAGCTCTCTAATGAAAAGCTGACAGTTGCAAGAAGAATTATATAAGAAGGATGCCGTGTCATAAAGAAGTATTACTTCTTGGATATAGAAGCTATATACTCGTAAGTTATTAAGTTGAATCCTTAATTCAAATGGACTCTTCCTTCAATCAGAATAATTCTAACGTTCAGTTGATGCTCAAGATGGAGACACGATTTCGTGACAACTCCCTGAGTTTTGTATTCGCAATTTGATTTTTCCTCTCCACCAACACGTAATATATTGAGAAGTCTATGATTATAATTCATTCGCTCATGCTTAGTAGGTATTCCTTGCGGAATCCTTCATTTAGGTTTCTCGAAAATACACGATTAACGAGTGATGGCAGTGAAACGCCCATCGTTTCGTAACTAAACTCGAAGGGGGGTAAAAACAAAGCGATTCTGTCAGCTAAGAAACGAAAAAGAGGGGAGGGGAATAGTTAATTCCCGGTGAAGAGTTCAATTCGTTCGCTTTCTCAGTTCCACGTGCACATGAGGGAGGACTCAATTTGCAGAGGAGGGCAAAATTTGGTGAGTGCGAGAGAGAGGGAGGGAGAGGGAGGTGGGAGATGAGCTCCACTTCTTTTTATAACGAGGGATTGGGGAGGAAGAAATGGTTGGAGAGAACAAGTCTCCCCCTCTCCTTTGACGTCCTCAGGTCTCCCGCCGGTGCCGGCGCTAATTAGGCGTCAGGCATCAGCCACGCCCCCTCCCAACACTCCGAACTCCATCCCTCCCTAAATCCTCTGATCCCCCCTTGATCCTTTCTCCCCCTCTTCCCACGGAGTGTCTTTTTTTAAACTTTTCTAATATCTCTGAATGCGAGCGACTCTTTTCTTATTTTTACTTCTGAGTCCCCCTCTCAGAACTGGCGAGTGGAAAGCGGGATGGATGGAGGAAACGGAGATAAATGGGGAAAAGGGGAGAGGAGATACTGTAACGTGTTCCTTTTCCGACTGCTAACACCGGGCGTCAACTCAAAATAACTTTAAAGAGTCCCAGACAATCATGACTTGATGCGCTTCAATAAGTCTCATTTGTTTACTCAGAGGTACGTGTTAATTTGCCCTCCCGATTCACCATGGATGGAATACGTGTGAACTATTTGGCCCAACTTCAAGTGCACACTGACTCTAAAGGTGTCAGCTCTTCCCGAATTCGCAGGGTTCTCTCCAACCAAAACATCAGCTACGAGTAATGTAATGTGAACAAATTTCCCATACCAAGAACTCAAAATACTATGCCAATTATTTTGTTGGATGACAGCAAACATTCAGAGCCAATTAGATGATTGTGTTTCAAAACACGGGAATCGGAGTTTTACTCCAAAACGAATACCTATAAATTCCGAGAAACTAGGGGAGATGCCTCGACGGCACCTTGAACGGAGTCATCCGCTAAACCTGCATTACAATGTAACAATTTCTGAATGCAATAATCATTCTTCTTGACCGGGATTCAAACCTGGATCCCATGGTATCCGTTCGAGTGCTTTACCAAATGAAGCAGGTGAGGTGTCCGCATACACTCCGAGATTTTCCAAATGCCTATAATAATGAAATAGAGTAACTCCAACTAATGAATTTCAAGAAACTGCGGGAGATGCCGTAACAGTAACTTTTAACGGAGTCATCCGCTAACATGCATTTCAATGCAACAATTTCAGAGAAAAAATCATTCACCTTGACCGGCAAACACCGCGTATGCTATGATAAAACCAGGACTTCGATGAAATGGAGAAAATCTATTTTTGGGTGTGAGAAGGTGATTTAGCGAGGCGTCGACTTCGAAAAAAGACGTGAAACAGTATTTTAGAATTTGGTAGAAAATTTCAATGGTTATTTTTATGATGATTTTTCATTGCAAAAAAATTACTAAAATAATCATTGTAAAATGATTTTTTTAAAGTTACACCACTGTAAAAGAAAAAAAGAAGGGTAGTTTTTAGATGGGTGTGTGGATTGACAGGGAAAGTTAATACCTTGCCTGTGATCAGACACACATTTATATAAATAACTATATATGTATATATTTATACGATATGTGCATAAATAAATTATTACAAATAAATGTATGTCTGATCACTTGCGTCTTAGTTAAGTCACTATGTTATAATAACATTATCACCCCCATGTCAGCCGAACGCATATCACACACGTTTCTTTTATAACCTCCTTAGATTTTTAAAGCTTTCGATGAGAGCAGAGGATGCCACTTGACGAGCCACCGACGTCACAAATGCCTCAAGGTGGGAGGGGCGAGCCGTGAGCGCTGAAGACGGCCCTCCGAACAAATCCTCGAACTTCGTCACGCACACATACACAATAGCTCGCTCTCCTCTGAGGGAGAGGGGGGCAAGGGGATGAGGAGGGTTGCAGGAGGAGCGAAAGTGGGAGGGGGAGATGGATTCCCAGCCCCATCTTTATGAAGCGCCCGAAAAGTTCGCATTCGCCTCGCGTTCCTCCAATTCTCCTCCTCCTCATATCTCCTCCCATCCCCCTCCCGCATCACCAGTGGTGGCCTAGCCCCAAAAGCGCAACTAATCACTCGACACAGCTTCTCATAACACAAAGCGGAGAAGGCTCTCGGCCAGACTCGAGTAGTTACCATTTCAACGTTTGCGCATTCAGTTACTTAAGTCAAATGTTGGAGTCACACTTGAACGTGACTCGCTAACATATTTTTCTGCTAATGTTTGAAGTTTTATTTAATTTTTTCTTTAACATACCTTAATGAGATAAAGTATAAAACCCACGTTTTTAGAGAAAAAATAGTTTCGTTTTGAAAAGTTAATTCGATGGACTCAAGGGGACTATCTTTTAAGGATTTTTTAAGGTTGGCATTAATGAGAGGGAAAACGAGCGAGGAGAAGACTTCAAAAGTCGAAACTTCTATATTATTGAAAGACATTATTCATAATATAAATAATACGCACGCCCGTCTCTATTTATTCACATTTCTCACATAATAATATGCATATTAACTTTTTATTTTGAATAATGGGCTTGCATTTACATGACACTTTACAGTAACAGCAATATTTTCGAAAATTAACTTGAGGATTACTTTGAAAATAAACTCTGATTAAACCTAAATAATCAGAAACAATGTCATTGGGATTTAATCCTAAACGTATCTGATGTACAAATGTATTTTGTTTAATTTAATGGTAGTTTTCTACAAGAATTTAAGTAAAATAAAACAGGGCTCATCCACCTGAGCCACCAGCCATGGAAAAAGAAGGGCCCACGAGGTGGAGGAGAGAATGGCGGTGGACCAGGACTCACAGGGGGAAGGGAGTAGGGGGGTGCTTGGCAAGAGGAATATTCGTGAGGGGAGAAAGGAAGAGGCTAGGGGGGGAAGGTTTCGGGGCAAAGTGAGTCGTCATCAGTTACTGTCATGGAGTGAGGCTCTCCTTTGGGGAAGGGAAGTCTGAGGTCATTTACTTCGTTTTATGGCTCGGAAGGGGCAATTAAGGCACGTTAGTAATGAATCGATGGAAGGATTGAGACCGGCGAAGAAAAAATTGTCTCGGACAGAGGGTATTCTCAGAATGGACCCCCAAGCTAAACTTTTAACTACTTTTCGGCCACCAGCTGAGACAAGCGGCTAGTGACATATGCGCACTGGTTTCTTGCTGATAATCAGTTGATAAAGATAAAATGGATAATTCATAAAAATTAAACAAACACTGCAAACTAAGTTTTCTCTTGACTGGTAATATATATATATATATACAAAAGGGGTAGGTATACATGGAAAATGCCAGGTGACTCAGAAACGTATCAGTTAGATTATATTATGGTTAGGCACAGGTTTAGGAACAGTGTGATAAATTCGCACAGTTTCACAGGAGCGGATGCGGACTCTGACCACAATTTAGTTGTTATGAAATGCAACGTTCGTTTCAAGAAGATAAGACAAGGGCGGCGGGTAGGGAAATAGAATTTAGAAGCATTACATGGATTAACGAGGAAGGAGTATCAGCAGGCTGTAGACAAAATCATGGATGACGGTAAAGCGCTGAGTACTATCGAAGAAAAATGGGAATGAATCAAGAAAGGTATATTGGAAGCCGCTAAAGACACTATAGGAACCGTTAACGGGAAAAGGATAAGGAAACCATGGGTAACGGATGAGATGATTGCAAAGATGGATGAGAGAAGAAGATGGAAAAATGTAAACACAGAGTTAGGCAAAATGAAGTACAAGGAGTTAAGCAATAAATTGAGAAGGGCCACATATAAAGCCAAAGAAGAATGGTGGAAAACGCAATGCGAGGATATGGAAAATGTACAGAAGAAGAGTGAAATTGGTGCTCTATACAGCAAGATTAAATTATTATCGGGAACTAAGAAGGCAAGATCTGTGTTAACAGTGAAAGATAAGTGGGGTAAGATAATAGTTGAACCAGGAAAAATCCAAGAGAGATGGAAGGAATATATAGAAACACTGTATGGTAAAGAACTTAGGCCGACAAGGTTAGACATAGAAAAGGAACATGGCGTAGAAGAAGATAGCTTAGGTCCAGGCATACTCGATGATGAAATAGAAAGGGCATTAAAAGAGATGAAAGCAAATAAGGCTCTGGGGGTGGACAACATTCCTGTATAAATGTTTAAATGTTGACCGAAAGGAAAACAAATGAGGACGTGCTGGAGATGGTGGGTGAGGAGAGGAGTTTGTTGAGAGAAATCCTATGGAGGCAGGAAAAATGGATGAAAGGCGTATTGAGCGGCAGTGGGATGTTGAAAACGGTAATAGAGGGGAGAATGTTAGACAAACGAGGAAAGGGCAGGAACAGGATAGGGATATTGGACGGAATGAAGGGAAGAAGGAAGTACACAGAGATGAAGAGTTCTAATGTAGAGTATTTTTCTCGATTGTTTTTTGTTTATAGTCGCAAGATACTTATTTGACAGTTGTGTCAATTCAAAACCTACCTAAACTAATAAATTGCATGATAAATAAAATAATAGGGTGTATATTATTGGTATGTATGTATATATATACTTCTATTTATTAAATACTTAATTATATGTTTATATATATGTATCGATGACGTGGAAGTATTCACGAGAGCAGTATAACATTTGGACAGCACAATAGAATACAGAATAAAATAGATAACACGTAAAAGAACACTCACATTGTAGATTGTTTGAGCATTCGGCCTACTCAGAGGCCTTCTTCAGTACATATATATATATATATATATATATATATATATATATATATATATATATATATATATATATACACATATATATACATATACACACATATATAAATGTAAATGGACTAACTAGTCGACACAAACACAGAAACTGAAACATAAAAGAGGGGCTCACTGGTTCTCGAATTTTCGGTGGTGCAACCACCTTTCTTAAGAGGAATTAGAAACAGAGCTGAGGTAGAGGAGGGCCCGAAAGCAATGGTAGGAAGGAGAAGGGGGAAAAATGGGGGAAAGGTATTCGAGGTGAGGGGTTTTGAAGGGTAGTGTTAGGCGCGGGAATTTTAAAAAAGGTGGGGATGATATGGAAGTTGTTGGGGGCGGAGGGGATGAAATTATGTGAATAAAGGGGGCAATTAATGTCTAATATTAATACCTGGACGATTCCAGGAATCGAAGAGCCAGATGAAAGCTAGCTCTAATATTTTGAATTTCAGTGGAGGGTCTGAGTGTGGGAGGGATGCTAAGACGGATATTTTATAGCATTGGTCAAAGGGAGTGTTGTGTTCGGAGGCATGTTATGGGATTGGGAGCATACCAATAAGGGAGGAAGTGTTGCATGAGGCTCGATGATTATTAATTCTAATATTAAGGGGTAGGGCACCCTGTTCAATATAAAAGGCAGAGCAAAGATGGCACTTGAGTAGGTAGACAACATTGCTGGAGGTACACGAGGAGTAGGGAATTGGTGGGAGAGAGTTAAAGAGCAGGTGGGAGAGGGATGGAATTCTGGTTTGGAAAATAGGACATGTTTTGCATCTAGGTTTATTGCAGGGTCTGGGAGTGGAACGGGGCAAGGATTTAAGAAATGGATTGGTAGACTTTAGAAGATCTGATAGATTGGCGGGGCGTTTGAAAGTGACAGAGGGGCATCTGGGGAAAAGGTTGGTTGTGGAATTGTGGTTTTTGAGGATAGGGTAGAAGTCCTTTCTGTGTTTTTGTTGACTAGTTAGTCAATTTACATTAGATATATATATATATATACACATACATATATATATATATATATATATATATATATATATATATATTATTAGGTAATCTACCTGTTAAGGTAGGTTTTTGGATGGACACAACTATCAAATAAATATTTTGTGACTCCCCACCTATCAAACTAATCTATATCAGGTCCCTCTTCATCTCTGTATACTTCTTTCCTCTTTTCCTCCCATCCAACATCCCTATCCTGTTCCTACCCATTCCTCGCTTGCCCAAAATTCTCCCTTCTATTACCTTCTTCAACATTCCACTACCGCTCAAAACGCCTTTCATCCATTTTCCTGCCTCCATAGGATTTCTCTCAACAAACCCCTCTCCTCACCCACCATCTCCAGTACTTCCTCATTTGTTTTCCTTTCGGTCCATTTCACCTTCTCCATTCTTCTCAACACCCACATTTCAAAATCCTCCAATCTACGTCTATCCTCCTGCTTCAGCGACCACGTTTCCGCGCCGTACATAGATAGCTACGCTCCATATCAGAGTTTTTACGAGTCTTGTCTTAACATCTCTACTCAACGTCCCCGTCATCAACTCCCTCCTCGTTGAGAAAGCCTCCTTGCCTAGCGCAATTCTTCTCCTTACGTCCCTACCACTTTGACCGAATTGCTCCAAAACACATCCGAGATATGTAAACTGTTCTACCTGCTCTATTTTTTCCCCGCCTATTTTAATATTTAGCTTAGCCTTTTTCTTTCTGGAAAATCGCATAACCTTTGTTTTATTAATATTGATTCTCATCCCATATTTATCGCACTGCACCTCCAATTCACTCAGCAATGCTTGCAACCCCTTGGCTGACTGAGCAACTAATGCTTGGTCATAAGCAAACCTAACCGATTTTACGAATTCCCCTCCGACTTTCATTCCTACCTCCAGTTCTTCCCATGCCTCTTTAATCATTTCCTCTACATATACGTTGAAGAGTACCGGTGACAATGGGCCACCCTGCCTTACACCTCTTCCTATCACTGTCCATCCGGACTCTCCGGTCCCCACTCGCCCCTGCGCAGTCTGAGACATGTACAGTTTGCGGATCAGTCTCCTGTCCCTCCAATCCATTCCTACTTTCTGCAATGCACGCATTAATTTTTCCCAATTTCCTCTATCAAACGCTTTTTCGAAATCTACAAAACAGCAAAAACGTCCTGATTGTATTCTATATTCCTTTCCATTAGTGATCCTATTACTGCAATGGCATCACGCGCACCTCTTCCGTTCCTAAACCCAAACTGATCATCCCCAAGTAATCATTTGCCTTACTCTCTTTCCTTTTGTTGATGATCCTGAGAATAACTTTACCTGCGTGAGATATCAAACTTATTGTTCTATAATCCTCACATGACGTAGCCTTTGCCTTTTCTGGAAGAGGAACTAACACCGATCTCACAAAATCTTCCGGCCAGTTTCCTTCCTCATAGATACTACGAATCAGTCCATATATGGCCTTCTTCCCACCTTTTCCTTTCACCTTCTCAATTCTTCAGCACACCGACATTTCAAAAGCCTCCAATCTAGGTCTATCCTCCTGCTTCAGTGACCACGTTTCCGCGCCGTACATAGCTATGCTCCATATCAGAGATTTTACGAGTCTTTTCTTAACATCCATACTCAACGTCCCCTCATCAACTCCCTCTTTGCGATAGACTCTTTACCTAGGGCAATTTTTCTCCTTACGTTCCTACTTCTTTGATCGTGTTGGTCCAAAACAACTCCGAGATACGTAAACTGTTCTACCTCCTCTATTTTTTCTCCTCCTATTTTAATGTTTAGCTTAGCCTTTTTCTTTCTGGAAAATAGCATAACCTTGTTTTATTAACATTAATTCTCATCCCATATCTATTGCACTGAATTTCCAATTTACTCAGCAATGCTTGCGACCCCTTGGCTGAATGAGCTACAAATGCTTTTACACACACACACACACATATATTGAATCGATATTTAAAAAATTGTGTGATTCGATTAAAATAAATATATATGAGTTCCCCCTTGAGAAAGGTGGTTTGATCACCAAAAATTCGAAAATATGTGAGTTTCTTTTCTGTGTGTCTTTGTTTTTTTTGCTACAGGAAAAAATGTTGTGGATAGGGACTTTTATTGGGTGTACTCTACCCTCGGCTAAGTTAAATATGAAAATAGTAAATTATAACCAAATTAAACAGGAGCATTTGAAACTGTTCACATTACTCTGAAGTGTTCCGGAGCTAAGTTTTTAAAGTATCATGGTAGGGAATATAGGAAGAATAATTGTCTGAGGAAAAGAAGTTTTCATAAGGAGGGAGTTGATAATAGTGAGATTGCGTAGGATTTAAAAAAAGAGGTTAGAGAAAACTTCAATATCAATCGTGTTTTCTTATGGATAGGAAACTTGGTCATGCAATTAGGAAGATAAATGTAGATTGGAGGTTTTTCAGATGTGTGTATGGAGAATAACGATAAAGTAAAATAGATGCTAAGGAAAACAAGCGAGAAAGTAATTGGTACTGTGTGGGAGAGGAGGGAGAATTATTTGAGAAAATCCAAAGGAGGCCGGAATGACGAATTTGGAAAAATTTAATTAGCTATGGAACTTGTGATTTCGGGGATAAGTCTAGCCAAGTGAAATAGGTGGGAGAAAAGAAAAGTCTTTCTGGACGGATTGAAGGTAATTAGAATGTATGCGAAATTCAAGAAGGATTTATTACAGTTTAGGGTCAGTCCTTCCTTTGGCCATGGCTATGATATATAGGGGTTTTAATTATGTGTCGATCCAAAGCCTACCTTATACGGTAGACAAAAAAATAATATTAATGGTTATTATTCGCCCTAGGGGAAAACAGAAGAAAGAAATTGATTTCATGCCAAAAAATTATTGAAAGTTATTTTCATCATCATCAAATGCTTTTCTTTAAAGATTTTAATTAACACGAGGAAATATTTTTAAGGAAACATTGGAAATTTAGCGAATAAATGAAATAATTCTCGGGGAAATGATCGTTCCTTTTGCTGCATGGGCCTTGAATAAATACGATGAGGGAGTGGTACGTATAACTTGTCTCAATTTCCGGTTTGACAAAATTTGGGGTAATATGCCAGCAGTTTTCAAACTTCGGAGCGATCTTGAAGGGTGTCAAAAGAGGGGCGGGAAACCAGGAGGCGGGGAAGTTTAAAGGGCTGGCGTTGAGAGACAGATCACTTTATAGACTTATTAGGAATATGGTAGACCAAACGCCTATTTTGGAAAGCTCCTTTCTCTCTCTCTTACAGTTCTGAAATCTTGGCGGAAAACGTTAACCTTTAAATATTTCAAAGATTTACCATGAAAGGTTTATTTAAGGAGGTAATAATTTTTAAATTGATGCACTTAAATTCAAAATTGAATTACATTTGATTTATATCAACTGAATTTACCATCCACTTTAATAGAGTTTAGCATGACAACTTGCAATCATACGAGTGTGTATATAAAAAACTGAACGATTTTACTGAAAAGAATACTATCTCTAAGCCTTTTGCCGATGCCCAATATTTTATTTAACATCCTTAGCATGGAATAACACTAAAATATGCATTATTTTATTAGCTATTCCCAAAAATAATGTCTTTATTATAAATGCTTATATCATTCTAACCAACATCATAGTCTTTAGCCCCAATGAAGGTTTAATAGGTTAGCATATAACTCATCTGGGACTATAACCTAAAGGGATGTACAATACATATGATATAATTGATGACTAGTTTGTTTCATAGTGTAACCTACAGTTTGTTCCAGGAGCTTATGGTACCCAGATAGTCTTGCATATTCTCTGCACTTCGGGGAGCCCTTTGATCGTATCGTTCAAATCCGAAATACCACCATCATATACCAAAAGTTTCTACACAGTCTACTACTATGCATAGACTTTTTTAAAGCACGAGCTACTCATACTTTTTAATGTCTTCGAATATGGGTGCTTTAAAGGCAACATATTTTGCTACGGTTGTTCTCGGTAATAATACGAAGCGTTAATATTCCCTTATTGCATAAATTGCTATGAATGCAATAAATATTTCTAAAATGCCTATCCACATTTTTGGATAAATGACTAATATGTTCAAACTTTGAACTAGATATATTCTCTTGCTTCTTTTTCCGGTACGTGAGGTTTTTTATTTTTACTCAGGATAATGAATCAAAACAAATAAACAAAGGTTTGCGTGGAGAAAAATAAAGGTGAATGAATCCCAATATAAATGTGACACAATCAGAATGGTTCACAAAAGAATAGATATGAGATGGCAGTCTAGACTGAGAACGGTTCGATTTAATTACTCTCTTAATCCGTTTACGTGCTTTGTAAAACGACAGAAACTATCATAAAGTGAAAGAAGACTAAAAAATAATTGAACAAGTGTAATAGTTTATGCATTGTGATACAAAGTTTTGGAAAATGGAAAGATAAATGTAGCGATTACGTGTAGTGAGAATGTCAGCAGAAATATTAATTGGAGTATGAGTATATGGAGTGTATAAAGAAAATAAATGATTGTGGGGAAACAAATATGGTTGCGTGTTATATGTACTTAAAAATGTGGAAATTTACGCATGAAATAGCTTTCAACAGCAGGGAGTACGAACTCTTCTGAAGGAAGCGTTAGCTAGCATCGCGTTTATTTATAGGTTTCCAAATGTCACGAGTAAAAACACCACCAACACATATGACGTGTTCGATGTTTAGAATAATAATTAAATCCAAAGAAATCTCTGTTTGGTTTAGTGAAGGGTATTTAAGAGGTTATGATTCGAGTATCCGCTAGAGAGTTGGGTTTCCTTCGGAACCGTATATTTTAAGCAGAAAATCGACAATTGACCTTTATGGGAATTCATAAAGGAGGAAGGAGCGGGTTTGCCGCCTTTGAGAGAGAGGAAACGAGGGATTGATAACGAAATTTTCCGCCTTAAATGGGATTAAAATATGAGAGGAAATGGAATCCAAATGTTCTAAGCGGAGGAAGAAGCCCTTTCATTTGAGTTAGCGGTTCCTGCCAAGCGACGGGAAATATGGTGAACGTGTCGAGCCCCCTAGAGCCAGCAGCGATGAGAAATGTAACGGCGTCCTGCTCTATCGCAAGTACGACTGCCTAATGGCGGATCGGAGGCGAAGGGTCCCAAGGACACGAGCAAACAGGAAACTTTTGGTGGGAAACGACCGCGGAAAACACGACTTTTGCTCCACCGCATGTGGCCATGTCTCCACTACTTCGCTGGCACCACCAAAAGGAAGTGTTCGTCGTCGCAGGACACAGTAAAACTATGCGATGGGTGGTTGCTTGCATTTCCCAAGAGTCTTGTGTTTTCAATGGCAACGTAACTATGCTGTCGATGTATTTAAAGTAGAGAGTCTCTTGGAATGAAAGCCAGATTGAAACTACAAAAATGACTAATTCCGTAAAAAAGCGTTCCTTTCTGACTAGGGTGGGTTCACTGAGACTTGTTAACGTTAAAATACAGAATTAAACTGTAGAAATCAGAAAAAGTAAAAAATACAAGGAAATATTTGAAAAAATAAACAAACAGTCTGTTCAAGACGTTTTCATTGGATAAATCATCAGAGCGGTACTTTGCTGCAATGAGAGAAATCTAGGTAGACTTAGCGCGTCGAGGAGAGTACTTAGGACAAGTTCAGATAAGTGGTGACATAAAATGATATGAAAGTAGCTCAGCGTGAATCGTGCATAGAATAGCTCAAAGCTGCTTTCTGCCAAAGGATCGAAATGTTGATGGCGGAGCGATTTTTAGTGTATACACTTTTTATAAAACTTAAGCAATGGGAAATTGAATGCTTTTTAGGAGTCGAATTGGTTAGCCTTCTGAAAAGCATTTCAGTAGCAAATATTTTTGAGATTGAACCGGTTTCATTAAAAAAAAGACATGGACACGTAAACAAGATTCTGACGTCTTAACCTAATAAATATTATTGAAAATATTTATTCTCCTCCAGAAAAGAAGCTAAGTGCCAACGAGATGACGTTACCATGTGCTGTATGTAAATAAGAAACACTGTAAATGACAAAGGAACATAAGTATTAAAAAGAATGGTGTTCCCTAACAAACTTTGAAGTATAATAAAATAATTAAATTAAATTTCAAGCAAAAATAAATAATTTGTATTTCGATAAGAAAGGAAATTGATGCCATCATACATCCAGGCGCGTTGAAGCCCAGTTAAGCCAAAATTTGCAACAAACTTTTCTTATACAAACTACATACATATATTCTCATACATAACTATATACAATAACTTTATCTTCGGACTTTTCTCGTCGTTAAAAATCACGAATTGATTACGGGAATCGCCAAGAAGACTATAACTCTCTAATTTGAATGTTTAGTCATGGCGGAAAGATAGCTATCCCTTCAAAAGAGACAATTTCCTAGTTCAGGAAACAATGGCATACAGCGTTTGGTTTGAGTAATAGTATTTGTCGTCCAATACATCCTCTGCCAAATACCTGAGTGGAATTTTTCACGTGTGTTTTCTGATTTCTATTCTTTACTACAACCGAGATGGGATCTACAAAAATATTTATAAAAAACTCATCAAGGGAGGAGGTCACTCGCTAGACCACAGCTCATGGACCGCGGGTACGAATCCCGCCAAGGTGGACCTCCCTCCCCTCACCGGCGAGGGATTGGGCATTTGTGATTGTTCTTGTGGTCATTTTATTGTTCATGATTCGATGTAAAAGGCCGAAAGGTGGCTATTTTTGGATAGCCTCTAAATAAACAAAGACCCTTTGTCCTCAGGTAAAACAGCAATAATATCTAAGAGAGTCCATTATAGTTGAATTACACTTAAATATACAAAGATTCGGGAGAAAATGTGCGAATTCGTGTAAATTTAAGGATAGAATTGAGTAATCTCCTGGATATTTGACCAGGCAGTTATTTAACATGGCGTCTTTCCTTAAGCTTTAGACTTGGTTTAAATAATAACGCACCTCATTGTTAGTTAATGCGAACATTAATTTAACATGGAGATCATCGAAAATTACGATTTTATAAACAATATTTCTCAGCAATGAATGTGCAGATGACCGACAAATCCGATTTTATTTACAAATTAGATTTCTTAGCAATGAATATGAAGACTGTAACCATAGCAACCACGTCTGTTAGTTATTGAACTGTCAAGCGTTCGGTTTTGAACTTAACTAGCAGTCATAAAACTGAGTTTTGAGCAGGTTAAAGTTAATCTTCAATTTAAGGAGACATAAAACCTAGCCTCAGGGATCGCACTCATATCGCACACTAACTAAGGCGTATGAGTTACAGATCCGTAATTCTTAATTAATCACGTATCTTTATTTATTTAGTATCTGAAAGGGATTAAGGATATTTAAAATTAATTTTCAAAGGAAAATTTTGACCAAGGACTTATTTGTGACGCAAACTTTGAAAAAAGTCAAGAGTAATATTTGTAAAAAGGTAATTGAAATAAATTTTCATATAAACAGAACAGCTTTAGGATATATTTGGAGCCTATGCTTTGCGTGGAGGTGGACTTCTAACTGCCCTTTCTTAAAGTGGATTCGTTTAAAAATGCCGTTTGACGTGGAAATTTCACCTTAGCAGGACTGAAACCTTTTAAGCTGCGAAGTGTGATGAAAACTAAATGAGAGTGCTCAGCATCGTCCGTCCAACGTAATTACGGCAATAAAATTAATGCCAGGTTTATTATTTTTACTATTCATTACGCTTATTTATGTCTGAAATCACCGCACATGATGAGTTCTCCTAAGGCTAAAAAAAATTAAATTAGAGTCAGCTACCTCTCAATTTAAAATGCCATCTGGACTCTGAGAGCTTCAATTAATTTGCTCATCGTCCATGGGGCTCGATCAAATGACCGCTTCAAACGATATTTGCCCGGCACAGGTGTGCACACATTCGGCTGTTTGCCGACGAAAAACTTCGCCTCTATTCCCATTAGCCAAACTCGATTTAAACGAGAGTCCTTTTTAATTTCTTTCAACCGATTTTATTCATATACATATATATATATATATATATATATATATACATACATATGTTTATGTATATATATATATATAATCTAAATGGACTAGTCGACCCAAACACAGAAACAGAAACAAATAAAAGAGGGGCTCACTGGGTCTCGAATTTTCGGTGGTGCAACCACCTTTCCCACCCACCCAGGGACAGTCCCTGACTCCTCTTGAGAAAGGTGGTTGCACCACTGAAAATTCGAGACCCAGTGAGTCCCTCTTTTATTTGTTTCTGTGTTTGTGTCGACTAGTTAGTCCATTTACATTACTGTGCACTTTCGTGGGATTTACAGAAAAAGTGACAAAAGTGTTATATATAAATAAATATATATATATATATATATATATTCATTCAAACATAGAAATAGGTATAAGGAAAGGGGATAGGAAAACACATAAAAGGCGAACACAGGACATGTGGAGAAGGCGGTTTTTGAGCAGATCACGAAAGTAAAAATATTCTAATAATAATATATATATATATATAATATTCTAATAATAATATTCTAATAATAATAATATTCTAATAATAATATATATTATAATAGTATAAAAATAGAGCATCCGCCCGGCAAGTGGGAGGCCCGTGGTTCAAATCCCGGATAAGGAAATATTTTTACTTTCGTGATCTGCTCAAAAACCGCCTTCCCCACATGTCCTGTGTTCGCCTTTTATGTGTTTTCCTATCCCCTTTCCTTATACCTATTTCTATGTTTGAATGAATATTTGTGCGCCGTATGGCGGGATTTTCAAGCTTTTTCAAGCTTTTTCAAGCTTTCATATATATAGAGTAACAATGAGTTATCGTGGAAACGTAATTTCGCTGAAATCTGCCGGGTGATTATGCAACCAAGGGCCTCAATCCTTTGCCCAGGAGATGGCTTCATCCACGAAAGGAGAAAGCAAGTAAAGTAATCCACTAACGTCATAAAGGATAAATACTTCGTTTTTTGGCTCTCAAGTGGTTAGAGCATCGTATATATATATATATATATATATATATATATATATATATATATATATACATACCAATTTTCTTGTTAAGTTAATCTATCGGTTAAGGTAGGTCCCTCTTCATCTATGTTTACTTCATTCCTCCCTTCATCCCGTCCAACATCCCTATCCTGTTCCTGCCCTTTCCTCGTTTTCCCCATCCTCATTCTCCCCTCTATTACCCTCTTCAATATCCCACTACCGCTCAATACACCTTTCATCCATTTTTCCTGCCTCCATAGGATTTCTCTCAACAAACCCCTCTCCTCACACACCATCTCCAGTACTTCCTCATTTGTTTACCTTTCGGTCCATTTCATCTTCTCCATTCTTCTCCACACCCACATTTCAAAAGCCTCCAATCTACCTCTATCCTCCTGCTTCTGCGACCAGGTTTCCGCGCCGTACATAGCTACACTCCATATCAGAGTTTTTACCAGTCTTTTCTTAACCTCCCTACTCAACGTCCCCGTCATCAACTTCCTCCTCCTTGAGAAAGCCTCCTTGCCTAGCGCAATTCTTCTCCTTACGTCCCTACCACTTTGACCGTATTGGTCCAAAACACTTCCGAGATATGTAAACTGTTCTACCTGCTCTATGTTTCCCCTCCTATTTTAATGTTTAGCTTAGCCTTTTTCTTCCTGGAAAATCGCATAACCTTTGTTTTATTAATATTGATTCTCAACCCATATTCATTACACTGAACCTCCAATTCACTCAGCAATCCTTGAAACTCCTTGGTTGACTGAGCTACAAATGCTTTTACACACACACACACACACACACACACACACACACATACATATATATATATATATATATATATATATATATATATATATATATATATATATATATATATATATATATATATATACACATACATACATATATATATACATTATATATATGTATATATATATTAAACCATAAACACAGTAATCAACCCGAAGGCCGGTTTAGTAGGTGATGGTAGAGCTCACCCGTGTACCAAGCCCGACGGCGTGTGAATATTCACACATCAGGGTAGGGGGGCCAGTTCCTTTCCCTGTGCCGGTTATGGTTTATTTTTTAAAATCATTATTTTCGCTCATTTTGCAGTTCTCAATTTTCTGTCTATACTTTTCATCAATTCTTATGAAATGGCTGCAAATTGTTTCCCTTAGACCAATTATTCACAGAGAGTGGAAACTATCATAATCTAACGTTTTCAGCATTGCAAATAAAAGTTGACTTATTTCCTACAGTTGTGTTTAGTCATAATGGTGCCGAGTTCTCCTGGGTTCATCCTGAAATAGTCGGTTAACTGATCAACTTGTTCCTTTCCAAAAAATGATACACTTATTAAATATATTTACACACTATAATCAGGTTCGATCGTTTTAGTGCCCTCGAAGATCTAAGAATGCATCTATTAGCCGTAAGCAACGGAATTCATGATCACTTTTCGTCAAATGTCTAAAATACATCTTGAACCAGTTAGGATTAAAAAATATAGATTTCGTCAGTCTAGTTAATTCTGCGTTTAAGTTTAAAATGTGATAATTTTGCAGTAATCAAAAATTACGAGAGACTAGGATAAACCATAAACACAGTAATCAACCCGAAGGTTGGTTTAGTAGGTGATGGTAGAGTTCACCCATGTACCAAGCCCGACGGCGTGTGAATATTCACACATCAGGGTAGGGGGGCCAGTTCCTTTCCCTGTGCCGGTTATGGTTTCCCAGAAAGACCTGGTACCCGAAAAATCAACTAACTTGGGTGGAGCTGCAGGTGCCCAAAGTGCCTTGCCCGGGAATCGAACCCGAGACCCTCTGGTCAGCAGTCCAACACTCTACCCGCTAGACCACCGCGACCCGCAGACTAGGATATAGACCCATAATATATGTTTATAGATAATTAGCGAAAGAACGTATTGTACTTCGAATAGTAACCTCACAATCAGCTCGTCAGTAACTTTAGAGCTTGTGTCTGTAATTCACTTCCAGAGAATGCACTTTACAGAATAATTTTATCATCGTGTTTAAACTACACCACAGACTGGTAATTTCAGCCAACAAAACGTTCAAAAACCTTGCCACCTGCAAGTTTGCATCACATTTAAAATAAAAATCTCGCATCTAATAATATTTTGAGAAATGAATTGCGCAAAAGATTACGCGGATACATATGAGCATGTATTGAATTATATCATTCCAAAGATTTCGTTAAAAAACAAATGGAAGAAAAAAGTATTCCAAGCAAAATAATTTGATTGACAACTGCTAAAAATATGGATTATTCTTCCATCAATCATTACAGATGGAAATTCCCTTTGACTCAAATAAATATTTTTTCAGAAGGAAAATATTTATCATGACCAGTAATTCTGATAGGTAAACCCTATTTACATACTTGCGTCGCCCTTGTTTGTACTATTCAACACGGATTTCCCATGCCAATAGTTTGGCGTACCTTTTCCTCATATAATAATTGCTTATCCAGGGATGGATGCCTATGTTCTCGCCACAAATGTGTTAGAGGGACACCGAAGGAATAGCATCTCCACGACGTGGGTTAGCGAACAAATGTTCCAATGTTATGCATGAGATACAAGGCAATAAAGATGCGAGAACAAATTGGAACGGGTAATCGTTCGTTCGGTCTCGCCCGCCGCGAGGAATCCCCTCCCATTGAAAGAGGAGGGACTGCGAAGAATTACCCAGATGGCGCCAAAGCACATGCGGGGTGAATATCGAATGAGGGGACAGGGAGGGGAAGGGGTGAGTGGGGAGGGGGCGAAGGCGACACGCGCGGGCGCTCAAGAGCGGAACCTCCAGCAGCCCCACAACTGCGTGCAGGCAACTGGGAGAGAGAGAGAGAGAGAGAGAGAGAGAGAGAGAGAGAGAGAGAGAGAGAGAGACTGCGAACGACAGAATAGACGAATTGAATAATTAAGGAAATGAGGCGGATTCTGTGCGGATGGTGGAAAAGTGCGTACATATTGAAAGACACGGCTGCCAACGAAGAGAAAGGAATTAGAGAGTAGTGCAACGGGAGGGGTGGCGAGGGAGAAGGGTGACCGAAGGCCGAAGAGGAGGGAAAAGAGCCATGGGCGAGGCGGGGAGGGGCAATAGGGCAGGGTTCGGGACACCAAAGGCAGGAGAGGGTGGCGATGACGGGGAGCGGGAGAAATGGCATGGGAAAGGAAACGTGGATGAAGAGGGAAAAAGGAGGAACGAGGGAGAAATACCGCTCGAGTCGTACAGCTTAATCTTTATTGACGGTAATTACACTGAAAAATAGCTACCTTCTTCTTAATTAGTGTATCCGGTACCCTCAAACATCGTCTTAAGATTTACAGACAATTCATATCCTTCTGGCGTTTTGTCATTGCGAGTTTTATTATTGCATTTAAGCAATGAGATCATAACTCAACTTTCTCCTGGCATTAGCAATGAATTTTATAATTTAATAACGACAAATAGGGCTCGTATATCTCAACTATTGCTTTCTTGTTTCAAATTTTTGGAAGCTTTTGAATGGTTTCTTTGCTTGACCAACGGCGACAGCAAGAGACTTTGGTAGTTGTAATGGAAATGCACATGGAACACTTATTCATGCCCTGTGTCGTGAAATAGTGAGCTTTAGATCAAACATGTCTATATTAATCTATATCGTTGAATATAATTACATGGAAATTAAGCCTAATTGTCAGTTACCGTACATCTTGCAGTCTACGCGAAGCGTGCAAGAGGGAGCATTGAGAAATAAACTCTCCCATTATGAGTAATGAAAGCAAATGGCAAAAAAGCAAAGAAGAGGAAATATTGTTAAAGGTTGCTTTGCGTCACTTGCTTCTTCAGTAATTTATTAATTTCTACATTTCATCAAAGAAGTAAAATAATCAATACTAATAGGGTTCCATTACTAATAGGGTTATTAATACAGGAAGTAAATATTATTTAAATTCCGAGTTCAAATTTGACCTAATTGAACTATATTGATATCAAATATCTTAAAAATTATATTATATTGTAAATATTCAACTTGATGGAATTTGAGTTCGTTTTTTAAGGACCATGTTTGATTCGGCGTATCAGGAAAATCCAAGGTATCAACCAGAGAAAAGGATGAGATTAGACGGGCAAACACATAGTCGTTGTTTCTGCCAATCGTAAAGCTGTGACCTCTTTGGTAATGAGAAGGAGAGGGAATTATTTTAATGGGCACTATTAATGATTACGAAGTTTCCACAAACCAAGCGGTCGTGCAGTCATCCATTTCGATGAGCTTGGAGTCTAAGAGTAAGTTCTTGGAGTAAGGAGAGGGGAGGAGCGAAGGGTCAGAAAGGGAAAGAGGAAAGGAAGAAGGGAGTTGGATTCCAGATGAGCAGGAGACATGGGAAGAAGAGAGCGGGTGGGTTGGAGGAGGGGGGAGAGGCAATGGGTCGGAATGGAGTCCCTAGATGCCGCGATAAATACTTGAGAGGGTACCCACGGAACGGAGGGGGCAGAGAGAAGGTATCCACCGTTAGCGGGAAGACTCAAAGAGTCAGAAAAAAGGTTAGAGGTTAGCGAGGGAGGCGGGGGAAGGGAGTGGGGTCGAGAGGAGGAGTTGGGTGAAAGGAAGGGAACTGGACGCCTTAAAAAGAAGGAGGGGCCGGGAGCGATGCCTACGGAGCATGCGTTTGTACGAGCACAGGGGCGGCAGCCGTATGTGTACAGGGGCGGCCGGCAGGAGAGCGATCATCTCGGGTCTTTCTCGCTCTTCTTCGCGCTGCGGAGGTGACAAGAAGGCAATCCACTGGAGCGAGGTGCGCTCGCTACAAGTGACGCGTCGGAGGCGGAGAACTTTCGATCATTGAAAGGTCAAATATTACTTATCGGAGACCTGGCAGCAATCCAAGTCTACTTAGCCCAGAGCTTACACCCACCGCCAACGAAAGCTAGATTCAAGCCACCGGAATGGATCCGCCCGGAAATGACTTCCTGGGACCTGAAAACTAACGGTAGGATGCCTCTATTCCCAAGAAATAAGAACCCATTTTATTCCAGTTATTGCTATCGGTATCTCATCATGGAATAATGTAGATGACTAGATGAATATTCGTTTATTACCAATGACTTTCTAGGGACGATGAGGTTATACGTACATTCAGAAATATTTCCGAACACATCATTAGTAGAAGAGCGTTGATAAAAATGACTTAGATATAAGAAAACACAAATACTCGGATAATGATGTACATGATAATAATAATAATATATTCAACACGGGGACCAATTCACAAAAGTAATAACCATATGGGATAAACTAATAGCAGGTATTTAAAATAACAAGTCAGTTGTCGCTATAAGAAGCGGCAGGCAGATTTAGCCGTGCGATACTAGCTCACGGAAATTCAAACCGATTTTTTTTGCTGACGTCTCATTTTTAAGCTATTAAAACGAGATTGATCTCATTCTTAGAATTAAATCACTGCAATCGTCTTTCTAATTCTAAAAAATTATCTTTTCAATGCTTTAAACCGGTCAATGAATAAAGTATTATTCTCTTGAGTAAAATTATAGATTTATATCAAATTTTAAACAATCTGAAACTTCGAATGCAATGAAATAAATGGCGTTTCATTAATACCACGCCCAATAATTTCAACTTCGTTTTAAATCCCTGAAAGTCAGCTGGTTCCCTTTTGATTGTCCACGATGCCTAAAACCTTAAAACAGCTTGAATCTAAAAAAAAGCTACCGATATTTGTAAGACTTAATTAATCAAGTTTGGCAGGTTTATAACCTGAGGTATCTAGCTTTTATTTAGCATTTAATATTAATATTTTGGAAGTTTGTAATTTCACTTATTTATTATTTCAAAATAATTACGAAAAAGGCTTTGTCGTTATTATTAGGTAATCTACCGGTTAAGGTAGGTTTTTGGATGGAGCTTTGTCGTTACCGTTGAATATATCAGGTGCTCCTTGGAGTTTTTATTACCTAAAGGAGATTCTAACGCGATTTAAAAATTTCGTGCTGCTGCCTGAAGGGGACGGAAACGCCCTTACAAACCTGGGAAAAAAGGGAATTAAGAAGGAAAAGACCTAAGAGACGTTTGAAAGGGCGTAATGCAAGAAATGTTTGATATAGCAGGCACCTTTTAAAGAATGTCGACGACGAAAACTAACGACGCACTTTTAGGCTCTCTGGCAATCCGCCGAAGGAATTCTCGGAGGAGAAGAAGCGATGTCGATGGGGTGGGGGTGATGGATGGATTGCAAGAACTTTTTCAGGCGGAGTTCCAATTCAAAACTAAGCCTAAAGTGAGAGCAATCCATGTTGCCTTCATATCAATTTCACATTACCGAATCACTCAGGCCAAGCCACTGATTAAGAAAAGGCACCAAATAAAAACAAGTTTGATGTGCACACAAGAAAAATGCGCCGGGGATAGTGCTTTTTCACGTATTTACTTTGGAATTGAATCAATGAAATTATATACATGTATAAATATATATATATATATGTATATGTATATATATATATATATATATATATATATATATATATATATACAAATATGTATATATATATATATGCATATATATATATATATACAAAAAACACCACACACATAGAAACATAAAAGAAGGACACTTACATTGGATATTTACGTTTCGACGGCACGGCCGTCGTCATCAGAATCATCATCTGATGACGACGGCCGTGCCGTCGAAACGTAAATATCCAATGTAAGTGTCCTTCTTTTATGTTTCTATGTGTGTGGTGTTTTTTGTGTTAGTGTTTGTGTGTTTGTGCGTCGCCGGAGAGCGTCTTTTCCAAGTTTATATATATATATATATATATATATATATATATATATATATATATATATATAATTCACTAAATAGTCATAGCAAACACAGAAACTAAAACATATTAAAGAGGGACTCACTAGTTCTCGAATTTTCGGTTGTCCAACCACCTTTCTCAAGAGGAATTAGGAACAGAACTCATATATAATATGTTTTAGCTTCTGTGTTTGCTATGACTATTTAGTGAATTTTATTGTGCACGTTCGTGGCTTTTCCAAGAAAGTGAATATATATATATATATATATATATATATATATATATATATGGGTCGCGATCGGAAAAGAAATACTTAGTTATTTCACATATATTTTTTAAAACACGACCTCGGTTTCGACTTACAAAGGGCCTGATGATGACTTTGTAAGTCAAAACCGTCGTTATTAATAAAATACATGTGCAATAACTAAGTATTTCTTTTCCGAAACCCTTTTGCGCTATTGGAGATCAAGTTAAGCTAATCCGATAATTTGAGGAGCTGTGAATGTAGCACAGGTGACAACGGATTTGGGCTATTTTTACGGACCTAGTATTAAGGTCAAACAAAACATATATCAAGAATGCATTGGAGTACACGTATTGAATTTGTATAGAGGTTCCATTTTCTTTCTCTCTGCCCCCTATTTGGCCTCCAAGAAGAATCTGACAAGAGACAATCACCGAGCGTGGACTTCAACTGAAGGGGTGTCCAGATTCATTATCTGAGACTTCTGCTCAGGGGTCCGTTGATCTTGTCCGTGTGCCACTCAAGGAAAACTAGTTCGATTTATTTGATTGTATTATACTTTCCATCTTATGAAATCAAGGGTGCTCAATGAGCCTTACTTCAGGAAATGCATTAGAAAATGTATCCACACAGAGGTTTGATAATGATAGCCCAGGAGATTACGATAACCTTCCGTCAACCAACAAGGGCCAACAACATGGATTTCCAAATTAACAAATTGGTTCGATAGTCCTTGTAGTCGGAACATGCGAGTTAAAAATATAGTACAGCACTCTTTGCTTCTCAACAATACATACATAATTAATAAGTTTACAAGTTTCATACTATATTTTAGACTTACTCGAAAATCTATTTGTTTAGGAAACGGGACAAAGGTTCCCCATGACACAAGGGCTAAACGCCTAAGTTAATACAAAATTCATTCGTTAGTTGGTTCTGAAATTTGTCTGACTACGTTTTATTATATGTTATCCACCCGGGCGGTCAGCCACCTTTCCTAACACTCAATCCCACCCTAAAATTTAAATTAGAAGTTTGTTTGTATCAAAGCGGAAGAGAGGCAGGTGTTTAACTAATCATTTGCATGCTTATATATTGTCACATATAATATAAATATTACCAAATAATTTACAATAGTTTAAAACCATAATAGAAGTTAATATCGAAAGATATATTAGACTAAAAGCATTAGATGGAGGAAAAAAATATACTTACTAAGCATTTTAATGTAATGATGGCTAAATTAAAATTACTTTTAGTGAAATATTCCAGTTGACTCTAAGTGAGAAAGTTATTTTTTTTTAATTCTCCATTTTAGTTACAAAATTCCTGATTTTATTTTCCATATTTTCACAATGTCATCTTATACTACCTCTTTCGCAACCATAAGCTCTTTAAGATTTTCAGATCGTTTTCCAAATGAGAGAGAAAGAGAATTTAATTAGTAGGGTTTCAGTACTACTTTTTCTCATTGTGAATATTCCTCAAAATTCCATTTTCACCATAAAAAACAGATTATCAAACTAGCAGTCACGCAAGTTTTACTTCTCCCCTAGATATTCATCGATAACTTAGCAGTAAGCTTCCATGAAAGTGTTACAGCTATCGGGGATAGATGGGATTTAAAAAACCCCGTGTGGCTCCATATTCTCACGCCATGACTCTCTCTCATAAAAAGGAACGGATAAGTTGACCTCCGGTGTCGGACCCGTCCTCACCAGTCCGCCGTTGGTCGACCCGAGATTAAGAGATACGGGGCCGAAGGTTGGGAGAGAGCAGAAGGGGATATGCTTTATGAGTGGCGCCCGCGAGAGAAAGAGGAGGAGGCAGACGTAAAAGAGGGAGTACGGGGAACGGGGGAAGAGAGGAAAGGAATGTGGGGAAATGGAGGCATGGAAAGAAAACGGTTGCAACGCATAAAAAAGGATACGAGGGTACACATTCTGTTTCCGGTGAAAATGAGGCCTTATGGCTGCTCCCTTGGTTGAAAAGTAGGGGGAGGGTCCACAAATGGGAGAGAGCCTAATTTAACTACTCAAAAGGATCAAAGGGCAAAGGGAAAGGGCTCATTCTTCAAAGGAGTAAATGTTGAAATAAAAATAGAAATTTAGAACTCAAACATTTTGAATAGAACTCCTAAATATGAACCAACTATTGTCCTTCAAAATAATTATCACATTTCATTTTTTTATAAACTCCGACAACATTACGATTGTCAAATAACGTAGGGACTTCCGGCATATTTTCACAGCACTCATTTCCTTGGCTTTAGAAATGGACACCAAAGAAATATGCAGGTCTTGCAATTTCATGACATTATTTAGTATGGGTATCAGCACTTAAAGAGATGGGAAAATTAGATAATTATTATCCCTAAAGTGGGTTAGTTGCGGAGCTGGATTCACTTAATGAAAGGTTAAGTAAGGATGAATTGCTTTGAAATCATCTACTTAAACAATAAAGTGTACAATTAGTTGCCGAAAATATTAGCAAAATGATATGGATTTGTTTTCATAAACTGCTTAAGTTTGTGGCCGATACTATGAAAGAAATCTTGACACAAGGTAGTTACGATAAGTTTGTATTTAAAAGCATGCTCAAGATGTAGAGGATTTCTTCCGAATAAACTGTAGGTATTTTAAAATTGCTCCTTCATACTTATCCAAGTAAGATTAACACTGAACGTGAAATGCGAATCCAGGGGAAACAAACAAAAACAAATGTACTCATAGTTGATTTATGGGAAAAAAATTGGAGGCGACAGGGAAAACTTTAGCCAGAAGTAAAAACAAACACTTAGGCAGGAGTCTGAGATTATTTGTCCTTTCGGCTCCGGTATGTTCTCCATGGGATTTCACAAGACCTCTTGACATGGATAAAAACGAGTGCCTGAGCATATAGCGGCTAATGAGGCTGGGAGGATGTTCCCATGCATGCCGACCCGTGACGCTGTCGTCTTTATTTAGAAGGCTTCCTCAAAACGAAATTAGTTTGGAGAAATTTCCGCCCTTCCAACGACGTGCCCACGCTTTGCTATAGGTTCGCTGTTCGGCGGATAAGAATCTCTTTATCTCAGGTTTCGTCACTCCGCATTTTCCAGTGCAAAACGCATTTCCGCACATATAGCGGACTCTTTTTAATTATCCGTTCTAATAAAGGTATGTTCGTCAACATTTAGTCACAGGCGAAGAAATATTGAGTGAATTTCGCCATGCTCGGCTCACTTTCTTTTGATCCCATGATCCCGTGCTGCTACACAAGTGATTAACAGCTACCAAGCGTAAATATTAATGTACAACTATTGCCAAATCTATTTAATGTCCTTAACCTAAAAAACGTTGACGTAATCGTAAGATATAAACACAGTTATCAACCCGTAGGTCGGTTTGGTAGTTGATGCTTGAGTCAACACCCAGTACTAAGCCCGACGGTGTGTGAAATTCAAACATCAGTGTAGGGGGGCCAGTTCTTTTTTCCGGGCCGTTATGGTTTCCCAGAAAGATCTAGTACCCGAAAAATTACATAGCTTTTTGCAGCTGCAGGGTCCCATTAAGGCTTGGCTGGGAATCGAACGCGGGCCCTCAGGTCAGTAGTCTAATGCTCTACTCCCTGGTCTACCGCAGCCAATATATATATATACATGTGTGTGTATATATATATATATATATATATGTAAATATATATGTAATTCGCGGTAGTCCAGGATATAGAGGGTTGGACTACTGACCGGAGATCCCGGATTCGATTCCCGCAATTCTAGAAACCTGCAACTCCACCCAGCCCCTCCTCCCTATGTGATTTTATGGGTACCAGATTTTCCGGGGAAACCATAACTGGGAAAGGAACTGAAACCCTTCCTTGTGAATTGCACGCGCCGTCGGGTTTAGTTTATTTATATACATACGGAGTGTGAACATTCAAACATCAGGGTAGGGGGGCCAGTTCCTTTCCCTGTGCCGATTATGGCTTCCCAGGAAGATCTGGTACCCGCAAAATTAACAATCTTGGGTGGAGCTGCAGGTGCCCAGGGTGCCTTGCCCGGGAATCGAACCCGAGACCCCCAGTAGTACATGGCTCTACCCCCTGGACTACCGCGACCCACACACACGCATATATATATATATATATATATATATATATATATATATATATATATATATATATATATATATATGTTCCTGAAGGGAAAGATTTGATGGTGATGAGGGATTTGAATGCGACGGTAGGCGAAGGAGGAGATGGTGATGATGTGGAAGGCTACGGCTTAAACACGAGGAATGAACGCGGGGAGAAAGCAATTGAATTCCGCAGGAGACAGGGGTTAGTCATCACCATCAAATGCTTTAGACACCACAAAAGGCGTAGGTATACATGGACAATGCTGGGTGACTCAAAAAGGTATCAGCTAGATTATATTATGGTTGGGCACAGGTTTAGGAACAGTGTGATAAATTCCCACAGTTTCCCAGGACTGGATGCGGACTCTGATCACAATTTAGTTGTAATGAAACGTAAAGTCCGTTTCAAAAAGATAAGGCAAAGGCGGCGGGTTAGAAAATGGAATGTAGAAGCGTTATATAGATTAACGAGGAAGGAGTATTAGCAGGCTGCAGAGAAAACGATGGATGACGGTAAAGAACTGAGTACTAACGAGGAAAAATGGGAATGTATCAAGAAAGAGATATTGGAAGCCGCTAAAGACACTATAGGAACCATTAACGGAAAAAGGATAAAGAAATCATTGGTAACGGATGAGACGATTGCAAAGATGGAGGAGAGAAGAAGATGGAAGGATGTAAACACAGAGTAAGGCAAAATGAAGTACAAAGAGTTAAACAATAAATTGAGAAGGGCCACAAATAAAGCAAAAGAAGAATGGTGGAAAACGAACTGCCAAGACATGGAAAGTTTGCAGAGGAAGGGTGAAATTGGTACGCTGTACTGCAAGGTTAAGTAGTTATCGGGAAGTAAGAAGGCAAGATCTGTGTTGGTAGTTAAAGATAAGTGGGGTAAGATAATAATTGTACCAGATAAAATCCAAGAGAGATGGAAGGGATATATAGTATAGAAACGCTGTTCGGTAAAGAACTTAGGCCGACAAGGTTAGACTTAGAAAAGGAACATGACGTAGAAGAAGATAGCTGAGGTCCAGGCATACTTAACGATGAAATAGTAAAGGCATTAAAGGAGAGGAAAGCAAATAAGGCCGTGGGGATGGACAACATTCCTGTGAAACTGTTGAAATGTTTAGCAAAATGTAGGAAGAAGACTATATGGACTAATTCGTAGTATCTATGAGGAGAAATCTGGCCGGAAGATTTTGTGAAATCAGTGTTAGTTCCTACTCCGGAATAGGTAAAGGCTACATCATGTGAGGATTACAGAACAAGAAGCTTCATATTCCATGTAACTAAAGTTATCCTCAGCATCATTAACAAAATGATAGAGAGTAAGGCAAATTAATACTTTGGGGATGATCAGTTTGGCTTTAGAAAGGGGAGAGGTACGCGCGATGCCATTGCAGTAATGAGATCACTAATCGAGAGGAATACTATATAGAATACAATCAGAACGTATTTGCCTGTTTCGTAGATTTCGAAAAAGCGTTAGATAGAGTGAATTGGGAACAATTAACGCGTGTATTGCAGGAAAATAGGAATGGATTGACGGGACAGGAGACTGATCCGCAACCTGTACATGTCTCAGACTGCTCAGGTGCGATTGGGAAACGGAGAGTCCGGATGGGCAGTGTTAGGAAGAGGTGTAAGGCAGGGTTGCCCATTGTCACCGGTGCTGTTCAGCGTATATGTAGAGGAAATGATTAAAGAGGCATGGGAAGAATTGGAGGTAGGAATGATAGTCGGAGGGTAATTCGTAAAATCGGTTCGGATTACTGATGACAAAGCATTAGCTGCTCAGTTAGCCAAGGAGTTGCTAGCATTGCTGAGTGAATTGAAGGTTCAGTGCGATAGATATGGCATGAGAATAAATTTTAATAAAACAAAGGTTATGCGATTTTCCAGGAAGAAAAAGGCTAAGCTAAACATTAAAATAGGAGGGGAAATAGAGCAGGTAGAACAGTTTACGTATCACGGAAGTGTTTTGGACCAACACGGTCAAAGTAGTAGGGACGTAAGGAGATGAACTGCGCTAGGTTAGGAGGCTGTCTCAACGAGGGACTTGATGACGGGGACGTTGAGTAAGGAGGTTATGAAAAGACTCGTAAAAACTGTGATATGTGTGTGTACATAAATATATGTATATAAACATAACATTTTTAATTTAAAAATTTTTAATCCAATAGAATATGGTAAAAAATTATTTAATATTAGAAAAGAAAATTGCTTAGTTGAAAATTCTTGTACGATTTCCAAAGTAAAAAATACACTTGGAGGGAGTAGGATAAGCGTTGTAAAAGTGGTCATCTGGTATCATTGTTGCATAAGGTCATTCATATATATAATGATAAGAAATTAGGAGATGGAGTGAGTTACAGGGTTGGCGGGAGTTTAAATGGCGCATGACCTGAGAGAAAGAGGAGTGAGGTGGTGCTGAGAGAGTATGCGTTACATCTGAGTAGATGTGCATCGAAGCAATGTGTTATGGTTGCATAGGTAACGCCATGTTCCCTGGGTCAATACCTTCTCGGAATATTTAAAATGCTAGTACGGTACAAAAAAGTGTTTCATTCATTTCAAAATAAAAAATCTCTAGTATAATTTTGGGGAAGTGTTTTTTTTATTTTGATAATATTTATAAAAAAGGGCGAGTAAATAATACCTTTCCGTTCTTTGACTCTGATTTGAAATTTGAGGCACGTTTGTTCCACATGAAAATGTCTTGACAATCTTGACCGCTGAGCTCACAGACACCTGATTTGAAAAACGTGTCATGTTAATTAAGAGTATAAAAAATGCCTTATTGCTAAATAAGTGCGAAATTAAGACCTTACTGGTGAATATTAGTGCAAAATTCCACCATTGGCTATTGAAGGCATCACCAGTAAAGCATTTGCAGCTTACGTAATGGGTGAAAAGTTACAAAAGTTAAAATGAAGTTGTAATTGAAGTATTTCGCATTTTTTCCACCTCCTCTGAGAGTCTCATGAACTTTTCAAGATACATGAAAATGAAAAGTTTTTAAAAAACCCAAAAATAGTTTTTTTCTCAATCAAGAAGTTTAATGTGGATGACATCGCAAAACATATTCCCAAAGCTATCTGAGGCGGGGGCGCCATCGAGCGGGGCCAGGTCTGCTAGTGGTAGGAAAGGAGGGGTGGGGTGGCGGAGGACGGGGAGAGAGAAGCATTCCCATTTTACGCCAGCAATGGCAATATTTCCATAATGAAGTGCGAATGCAGAATTTATAATCTATTTAAACCTTAATAACTATTAGTACGCATTACTGTTCCATAAATTCGTGCCGTCATCGCTTCTACACTTTTATGTTTAGTGAGTCCGAATTTCAAACTGGTGGTAACAAGTATGCATGATTCATTGTTTCAGATTCAATCCGCTATGGACTACGCATGATCCTAATTGCATAATATTAAACTCGACATCTCGTTTCTCCATCAAAAAATTATTCATCTGATTATCATTTTTAAATGTAAGTTAGGCATGTATCAGCTTCCAAGTTTTTAATTTTCCAAGCTGTAGAGTGAAATGGCTCATTATAAATATGCATGATAAATACACATTCAGCATCAATGAACAGCACACACACACACCCGCAGGCGACGAGACATTACACACGAAAATCTTTTTTCTAGTATCCAACAATGCAGACAACACGTGTATCGCAACTGTATTGCGCTTTACATAAACTGCAGGATATTACAGCAATTGAACTATCATGCACTTAGTTCTCTTCCTTGGAGACGAAAAATATGAAGTTAAATACAAATTCCTTAAGAGCGGATTAGGTAAGTTTTCTTCATAAACCTGAGATAGTAGGGTCTTTGAAAAATTTCATTTGAGCAGGAGGAATATATTTTGGAGGAGATTACAGTTCAATTCACTAAATACAGGCGAAAAATTGAATTTATTTTCTGACATTTCTGGTTACATTGAAAATATTCAGTAACACGACATATGAAAAGTTCACCTTGACTCAAAAAAGGCAACAGTGAATAAAAAGGTTTTTCTTAGGACATTATTTATATATATTAGTAGCCCATTTACCCCCTATATTTAGTAGCCCCTGAGGCAAAACTCAAGAAACGTTGAATTAACCATTTGTTTAAAACCGGGAGTGGTAACATCGCGTAGTGATCATGAATTTTAGCACAAGGAATGGTTCAGTCTCATATTTCAAGCAGTGTCATTAAGTCACCCAATCACGAGGGAGAAAAAAATCTCGAGCAAATCGCAAGGAATAAGAACTGCAAATGGGAAAAATTCATGGCGAATCTCACTTTCGTCGGATAACGTCCTGCCATTATCCAATCCACTTCTTTATATTTAATAAAAATGATTAATTTTGCATTATAAGGATACGTATTTTGTGAGTTTCAGTGATCACATATTCCAAATCCAGAGGGCAATATGCCGCCCGTGTTTCGTTGTAGACGTCACGTTTGGGTTGCATGGTACGACCCAACCCCTCGCTCTGCTACCCCCGATGGAGCAACCTAACCACTCCTGGTACTGTCAGCTCTATGACTGATGCTTCCTTCACGAAAGAGGGGTCTCTCGATTACGGTGAGGGGACGTCGGAGATGAATATCTAATGGATGGTGGCCATTTGGGCAGCCGAGGTCGCGCGATGTAAGGTGAACATGATGGAACTAAGATAGCCATCAGAAGCGATGATGCTTTCCTCTGCCGCTCCTTTTCCAAAAAAAAAAGAGAGCCCCACCAAAGTGCCATCAGGAATCAATTTAACATTTACTCGCTCACACAGATGGACAAACACGCCTAGACGACAGTCGTTGGAAAATTCTATCCCAAAATACGATTCGATACCAACACCTATTCAAAATGCGTTTCTCTGTCAAAGACCCGGATTATATTTATTTAATGATGAGAAAACATTTGCCGTGCTAATACGCACGAGCAAAGTGAAAGTAGTCTTTTCATATAAATATCAACATCAAGAAATATTAATACCTCAGCTCATCGGAAAAACGGATGACCATCCAAGGGGTCCTCCCATTTCAAACTCTTTGTAACGAGACTGGCATCCTTGTACGGGAGCGTAGCACGGGAATGAGTAAATCCTCACACGAAGGTATTACAGTCGACCCAAGGAATCCTTTCCTTCTGCATCCCATATCCTTCCCCTTACAGGTGGTTCTCATAATTTATTCACCCATTCACTTCCATCTGTAGCATCATTGAAATATTCATCCACCGTCAACTGATAAAACTTTTTTGAGCCGACGAAAGGCTTTTGCAGTACATTATTCAGGCCAAAGGAAAGAAACAGACGGTAGAGAGGACTTGGAAGAAAGGCAAGGGGAAAAGGAGCATGGATGAAACGGGGGAGGAGGAGATTGAAATGGAGGCGGAGCGAGAGGGGGGGGTGCACCACACATCCGCGCATTCTATTCACATCACGGGCGCGCACTAACTCCCCTCATCCCCCTCGCGCCCCATTCCGCCATCTCCGATTCAGGCGCAGGCGTTTTTCAATACTTTCACAAAAGCACCGGATAACGCGGGGCGCCAGCTCCATCTATTTGCGGACTCGTCAATAGAAGACCAAAATTACATTTTTCAATAAGCGTTTTCAACGGTGAAAGCTGTTTTTATTATCGAATGAAACAAATGTGTTGCTCATTTACACCAATTGAAGGGAATTGTCGAATTTGAATCTTTCGAATTCGCTATTGGCTGTTCATACATTTTGTAGTCGCTCTGGAAGTTATTTGGGGGGGTTACTGCAGGCTTAAATTTTTCGGGTAATTTGCGAATTTCAGTCTGACAGAAGGTAGCATTTCATGATAGTACGGAGGATGATTTAAAAGGCAGATGGAGCAAAACATTCTTATTCTCATTCTTTGAGAAGATGATTAAACACATTAAGATACCTTGAAATAATCTTCAGATGATACTCAAGTATTGATAGTTAGCCCAATTTTTAGGCGCGTCTGTTTGTGTGTGTGTATATATATATATATATATATATATATATATATATATATATATATATATATATATATATATATATATATATATATATATATATATATATACATTATTATTATTATTAGGTAATCTACCGGTTAAGGTAGGTTTTTGGATGGACACAACTATCAAGTAAACATTTTGTGACTCCCCACCTAGCAAACTAATCTATATCAATATATATATATATATATATATATATATATATATATATATATATATATATATATATGTATATATGTATATATATGTATATATATATATATGTATATGTATATATATATATATATAGTCATAGCAAACACAGAAACTAAAACATATAAAAGAGGGACTCACTGGTTCTCGAATTTTCGGTAGTGCAACCACCTTTGTCAAGAGGAATTAGGAAAAGAACAGTTCCTAATTCCTCTTGAGAAAGTTCTGTTCCTAATTCCTCTTGAGAAAGGTGGTTGCACCACCGAAAATTCGAGAACCAGTGAGTCCCTCTTTTATATGTTTTAGTTTCTGTGTTTGTTATGACTATTAGTGAATTTACATTATTGTGCACGTTCGTGGGTTTTCCAAGAAAGTGACTATATATATATATATATATATATATATATATATATATATATATATATATATATATATATATATATATATATATATATATATATATATACATATATACACACACACACATATATATATACACCTATATACACATATACACACATATTTTTATAATATTTTTTTATATTTAAAAATATTTTTATATTTATAAAACACATGCACATATTTAAAACATATTAGCACAAAGAAAAGGCACATATGTAGTTTTGACGTTTCGCCAGATCTACTGTCGTCATCAGATTCTGATGACAATAGTCTTGCCATCGAAACGCCAAAACTGCATGTGTCAGCGTCCTTTCTTTGTGTTCCTATGATTTAAAAATATGCATGTTTTTTATATTTGCGCGTCGCCGAAGAGCGTTCTGTATAGATGATTTCGTCGAAGTAACACGGAAGTGTTGAATAAAAAACTTGGACAGCAACAAACAATATAAGAACACATAAAAAGAACACATTATTTCTTAATAATTTCGACGGAATTTAGCTCCGTCTTCCTCAGAAGATACAGCATTCTACTGTATCTTCTGAAGAAGAAAGAGCTAAATTCCTTCGAAATTATTAAGAAATAACGTGTTCTTTTTATGTGTTCTTATATTGTTTGTTGCTGCCCAAGTATTATATATATATATATTACATGTATTACATATATGTATATATTTTCCTAATTCCTCTTGAGAAAGGTGGTTGGACCACCGAAAATTCGAGAACCAGTGAGTCCCTCTTGTGTGTTTTGGTTTCTGTGTTTGTTATGACTGTCAGTGAATTTATATATTATATGTTCTCATCAAAAGAGAGAGGATATTGTTACCTATAATAACAGTATATAAAATGTTTTGCCCAAAATATTTTTCATACCCCTAAAAAACAAACTTTCTCTGGCACTCAGACATTAACTTAGCCCATGAGGAGGCAGATACATGGATAAATAAACGGCCTTAACACGACAAGTTTTTTTTCCCAAATTAACATTTTGGAGTAATTGCGTTTTCTCATGACAGACCGTAGAGGAACTAGAGTTCGCGCGAAGCGTTCTGCGTTAGCAGACCATGTTAGCCACGTGCCAGATTAAACTCTCGACTTTCGTTCTCTCGGCAACAGTGATCTACTCGCGGTTCCCTTTTTTTCATATCACACAGTGTCTGATCCCTCTCGGCTCCATCCGTTTTGCTCTGGAACAGTCTGCTCGCGGTGCCCTCACTCGGAGCGGGATCCGGGTGCGGCGTGGAATCCGGGATTCGATGTTTTTTCACGCCGAGAGACATCCAGACCCGAGGCCGCCAGCCATCCGTAACGGGGCGTGGGGGACGGTGGGTTGGGGAGGGGATGGAGATAAAGGGAGAGAGGGAGTGGGGGGTGGGGGGAAACAGAGCCTTTGACCTTCACGCGAGTCTGAATTCTGGATGTGAGAACGTTTTCCCATTCACATTTTTTTCTTTCCCCCAAAAGATTGAAGTCACTCCCTTTAACACTCTGGCCGAGCTTCGGGGCGGCAGCACGGAAACTATCTGCCCAAACATCGCGGCGATAAAAGAGTGGAAACCTCGATACACGGCCGGAGGTTCGGAGTAAAAGTCGTCAAAATACCAAAGCAGGAACCTGAGAAACCCTTTCAAAACTACGAGAATAGTTTTCGACAGCTTTCAATGTTTTTGTGTTGCTGGTAAATTTAAACAGAATGAAATCATTTCCTTACAGTGTCGTGACGCATTACATTAAATGAAGGCTTAATGAGTCAAATTTACCTGTTTTATAAATTATTATGAAATTTAAACTATTATCTTCATAAAATAAGGATAAATAAGCTCCAAGTTTTTCCTTAATCTAAAAACCATTAAAAATAGAATATTTCGTTCTTGTGCTATTATGAGCTGGCAAAGAGTAGGATATTATACTTTTAAAAAAATTTAACCTATGTGATAAAATAAATCTATCAGTCATATTTTAAGTTTAATTTATTGATAAGGTCCTTTGTTCTTTACGTTTGGCCAGAAAGAAGTAGGTGTCTTGTGAAAATATGAAGCTGTATTTGGTAGCTCTTTTCAGTAATATTACTGGGCACATTTTGTTATATTGGACGCAATATTCTCTAATAAGTATAAAAAGCAAACATTTACAGTAGAAGTAACATTTATAATAACCGGATCAACATGCATGAATTTGGCCAATACCTTAGATATGAGATATTTCCGTCAACATACATAATTAAACTTCCATTAATGGCTAATGTTGAACTTAATACCTATTCATTAATTTTTTAATTTACTATTAATAACTTCATAGTTACTTGCAAAATTATTATTATTAATTATTACCTCTTAAAACGGTAAAGTACGTATAACTAAAAATGAAAAAAGCTTCAAATTATATAGCATTCATTAAACGTCATAATCTTAACCTACGTAACTAAACATACGATGAGAATACTATTCCCTACACACGAGCCACATTGAAATTGGAATGGTGAAATAACTAAGGTATCAGCTTCCCACCCCGAAGGCCCGGGGTGGAATTATCGTAGTGGCTCGATTTTTAATGGCGTTTACGCCCCTACTTGTGGTGGTGCGGAGAGAATACACAATTGTATGTGACACCACTGCGGCTGTCTTTAAAAGTAGGTGGTAATGTTGACTCCGGGTTTCTCTCCATCTTTATGCTATTCCAATAACTTCCTACCCCTACCAGATCCTACACTTAACCCTTCTGGCGCTAATTATCTCTGCTCTCGCTTATCTCTCCTAATAACTACTAACGAGCCACTTAAGATTCTATTTTGTTACTCAAATGTAATAGGCAATTCAAAGGGTTTTTTAATATTATAAGGCTATTTTTATATTATAATTTCTCTAATGAACGTGCATCACTTTGGTCTTGGTTTGAGTCTCTTAGTTTCCTCGCCGTTTCCACAGGAGATGCTGGTATCGTTAACGGGATTGGCTGCGTGCCCGATCCGACCACGCTCGCTGACACGTGAAGAGAAACGGACCCTCGCATCATCAGATCACTCCGCATCATCGAATTTTTCCAACAACCTACGGTTCAAGTTCTATTTCCATAATAAGGTTAAAATTCTAGAGAGTAAAACAGAAATAAAGACAGACCTAATACGTTCATGATATCGAAATTGATTTTCAAACAGTCTCATAAGAAAATCAATATTACTCGAGAGTTAATGAATTTCATGGGATAAGAAATAAACGAAATTTGAGTTATATAGCATTCTGATAGCCTGCGCAAATTGAGTGACCATGATAATTTTGAAGGTAGCGATTCAGCTTCAAAATTAACAGATAGGCAATGAAAAATTCCATAAATATACTGCTGGAAAAATTATTTTAAGCATCATTTCGAAGATATTGACCCTGCGGCGAGGTTAAATCTATATTTTCCAGAAAAAACATGCCTCGCCTCTCGGAGGGAATCTGATCTAATTCCATCTGATTTAAATGCGTAACCATAAGCTGAGCGATTTTATTGATCAGGTTTCTTGATATCACTTTCAGTTTTGTTTTAGGCATCCACTCTTGATATCAGTAGGGAAAGAAACTACCCACCAATCTCCAAGCCCCTATCCACAATCTAACTCGTGGCGTCAACCTCCTTAGGGAGTTCCTAATGCCAAAATTGATATATATATATATATATATATATATATATATATATATATATATATATATATATATATATATGCAATGGCGTCTGACCCCAGTGGGGCGGCCATTAAGTGATGGTGTCACGTTAAAAACACTATTGAGGAAGGCAACGGGAAACCACCTCAATTATCATTCCCAAGAAAATATGATGGACGCAAAACAGAAATTGAGTCCTGGCAACTGCGGGACTCGGCCCAAGGGGCCGTGTGTCGTGCCCGGCAGCGGGGGAGGCAAGGCTTCCGCGGTCGTCATCCCACGAAATCCTTGCGGGGGAGAAATAACAGCAGCAGGACAGAAGATGCAGAAGAAGACGAAAGTAGTTAGAATAGGAACCTGGAACGTCAGGACAATGTTGAGGAGAGGCAAATTAGAAAATATTAAGCGAGAGATGGAAAGAGGTAACATAGATGTTTTAGGCCTCTGCGAGGTGAGATGGAAGGATAGCGGGGATTACTGGAGTGACAATTATAGAGTAATATACAGCGGCGGGGACGAGAGCCAACGAGGGGTTGCCGTAATTTTAAATAAAGGGGTAGGAAGAAGCGTAGTCAACATAGAGCAAGCGACAGATAGAATTTTACTCGTAGAGATTGAAGCAGAGCCGACGAACTTGGTCATTATTCAGGTATACATGCCACCGAGCAACCACAAGGAGGAAGAAGTCGATAGGATGTATGATGAGTTAGAGGATATCATCGCGAGTGTTCCTGCAGGGAAACATTTGATAGTGATGGGGGATTGGAATGCGACGGTAGGCGAAGGAAGAGATGGTGTTGAGGTGGGGGACTATGGGTTAGGCACGAGGAATGAACGCGGGGAGAAAGCAATTGAATTCTGCAGGAGACAGGGGTTAGTCATCACTAACACATGGTTTAGACACCACAAAAGGCGTAGGTATACATGGAAAATGCCAGGTGACTCAGAAAGGTATCAGTTAGATTATATTATGGTTAGGCACAGGTTTAGGAACAGCGTGATAAATTCGCACAGTTTCCCAGGAGCGGATGCGGACTCTGACCACAATTTAGTTGTTATGAAATGTAATGTTCGTTTCAAGAAGATAAGGCAAGGGCGGCGGGCTAAAAAATGGAATTTAGAAGCAGTAAATAAATTAACGAGGAAGGAGTATCAGGAGGCTATAGAGAAAATGATGGATGACGGTAAAGAACTGAGTACTATCGAAGAAAAATGGGAATGTATCAAGAAAGGGATATTGGAAGCCGCTAAAGACACTATAGGAACCGTTAATGGGAAAAGGATAAGGAAACCATGGGTAACGGAGGAGATGATTGCAAAGATGGATGAGAGAAGAAGATGGAAAAATGTAAACACAGAGTTAGGCAAAATGAAGTACAAAGAGTTAAACAATAAATTGAGAAGGGCCACAAATAAAGCAAAAGAAGAATGGTGGAAAACGCAATGCGAGGATATGGAAAGTTTACAGAAGAAAGGTGAAATTGGTGCTTTATACAGCAAGGTTAAGTTATTATCGGGAAGTAAGAAGGCAAGATGTGTGCTAACAGTTAAAGATAAATGGGGTAAGATAATAGTTGAACCAGGAAAAATCCAAGAGAGATGGAAGGAATATATAGAAACACTGTATGGTAAAGAACTTAGGCCGACAAGGTTAGACATAGAAAAGGAACATGACGTAGAAGAAGATAGCTTAGGTCCAGGCATACTCGACGATGAAATAGAAAGGGCATTAAAGGAGATGAAAGCAAATAAGGCTGTGGGGGTGGACAATATTCCTGTAGAAATGTTGAAATGGTTAGGGAAAGGTGGGAAGAAGGCCATATATGGACTGATTCGTAGTATCTACGAGGAAGGAATCTTGCCGGAAGATTTTGTGAAATCGGTGTTAGTTCCTATTCCAAAAAAGGCAAAGGCTTCGTCATGTGAGGATTACAGAACAATAAGTTTGATATCCCACGCAGCTAAAGTTATTCTCAGGATCATCAACAAAAGGATAGAGAGTAAGGCAAATGATTACTTAGGGGATGATCAGTTTGGGTTCAGGAAAGGAAGAGGTACGCGTGATGCCATTGCAGTTATGAGATCACTAGTCGAGAGGAATATAGAATACAATCAGGACGTTTTTGCCTGTTTTGTAGATTTCGAAAAAGCGTTTGATAGAGTGAATTGGGAAAAATTAATGCGTGTATTGCAGAAAATAGGAATGGATTGGAGGGACAGGAGACTGATCCGCAACCTGTACATGTCTCAGACTGCTCAGGTGCGAGTGGGGAACGGAGAGTCCGGATGGGCAGTGTTAGGAAGAGGTGTAAGGCAGGGTTGCCCATTGTCACCGGTACTGTTCAACGTATATGTAGAGGAAATGATTAAAGAGGCATGGGAAGAACTGGAGGTAGGAATGAAAGTCGGAGGGGAATTCGTAAAATCGGTTAGGTTTGCTGATGACCAAGCATTAGTTGCTCAGTCAGCCAAGGGGTTGCAAGCATTGTTGAGTGAATTGGAGGTTCAGTGCGATAAATATGGGATGAGAATAAATATTAATAAAACAAAGGTTATGCGATTTTCCAGAAAGAAAAAGGCTAAGCTAAATATTAAAATAGGAGGGGAAAAAATAGAGCAGGTAGAACAGTTTACATATCTCGGAAGTGTTTTGGACCAACACGGTCAAAGTGGTAGGGACGTACGGAGAAGAATTGCGCTAGGCAAGGAGGCTTTCTCAAGGAGGAGGGAGTTGATGACGGGGACGTTGAGTAGGGATGTTAAGACAAGACTCGTAAAAACTCTGATATGGAGCGTAGCTATGTACGGCGCGGAAACGTGGTCGCTGAAGCAGGAGGATAGACGTAGATTGGTGGCTTTTGAAATGTGGGTGTGGAGAAGAATGAAAAATGTGAAATGGACTGAAAGAAAAACAAATGAGGAAGTACTAGAAATGGTGGGGGAGGAGAGGGGTTTGTTGAGAGAAATCCTATGGAGGCAGGAAAAATGGATGAAGGGCGTATTGAGCGGTAGTGGAATGTTGAAGAGGGTAATAGAGGGAAGAATGTTGGGCAAGCGAGGTAAGGGTAGGAACAGGATTGGGATGTTAGACGAGATGAAGGGAGGAAAGAAGTACACCGAGACGAAGAGGGACCTGATATAGATTAGTTTGCTAGGTGGGGAGTCACAAAATGTTTATTTGATAGTTGGGTCCATCCAAAAATCTACCTTAACCGGTAGATTACCTAAAAAAAATATATATATATATATGATTTCGTCGAAGTAACACAGAAGTGTTCAACAAAAAACTTAGCAACACACAGCACGAGAACACATGAAAAGAACACTGAGTCCTGAGTCATATATTATCTTCCGAAGAAGACGAAGCTCGAGTCCGTCGAAATTATCAATATATTATTGTGAGTGTTCTTTTATTTATATTTTATATATATATATATATATATATATATATATATATATATATATATATATATATATATATAAAACTTATATGAAAGACTACTGGATGTGAATAATAATGTTTATCAAGATAGCACTAGGGAGCACAAACACAGAAACACAAAAAAAGAAAATAAACTCACACGTTTTCGAATTTTCGGTGGTCAAGCCACAGTATTCAAGGGCGAGAAGGGAGAGATTGAGGAGAAGATTATCACAGAAGCGGCCGAGGACCCTGGATGAGAAGGGAAGGTGGGGAAAGGTTTACGAGGGAAAGAGTTGGCAGGGAAATTTTTAGAAGTGTGGGGATAATATAGAATGTTTTGGAAGCGGAAGGGATGTGAAAATATTTAAAGATTTACGTAATTAATGGGTTGGGAGAAATTTGTTTTTGCACCCGAGAGGACACAGGAAGCTTCGTACTGCGTAGGACAGGGCGGTGGCAAGTTTGCAGGCGCAGGCAAAAGAGCTAGAAGAGTGGTTTCGGAAATGGAGATTACGACCAAAACAGACAACTCCACACTCATCATATTTAAGATCGAAGGATGGTGGGGCTGCCGGAACCCAGAATTGGGCTTTGGCAGCACCGGATCACGACGTCTAACTCAGTGAAATACCTGGAGGTCGTATTGGACGACCACCTTAAATTTAAGTTACATGTCCGGGATGTGTGGTCAAGATGCAGCCGTCGAAGTGGTCTACTACGAGTAGTTGGGGCAAGAGGGAAGGGGGTCTCCGTTGAGTTCAGCCTACTTCCATGCAAGGCCTATGTGCGCCCAATTATGGAGTACGCCGTGCTGGCGATCCTTCCCTGCAACAATATCATCAACACATGGACCGCCTTGGAAGGAAGGATACACAGCTGCATCTTTTGCTACCCACGTCTTCCAGCTCCGACATACATAACCTTTCAAATACCGAACCTCTTTTCTACTGATTATGCCGCCTAGGAGCTTGCGCGGCAAACATAATTGCCGTTTACAACAACACCCTGCTAGAGGACATCATTCAGTGCGCCAGCGGAATAGTGGAGAAACGCCCGAAACAGAAACTCCTCTCCCCAGCACGCTTCATACATGCACAGCTACAGATATACTACCCAGAGGCAACTCTTCCACCACATTGCATTGGTTTCCCCCTGCCGGTTCCGGACACTCTACGCCCCAGTGAGGATCATCCTCTCTTCGTCAAGAAACAAAAAAGGATACCCAAGAAGACCCTAAGTGCCAGTGATATATTGAAAATGCCAGCAAAGTGCAAAAAATGTATTTGACGTTATTTTTCAAAATCATATTTTAATTAATTTATTCATTATTCATTGTATGATATTGTAATATTCTTCTGTGAAACTTTATGCTTCCAGTACCAGTAATATAGTGCAAGTGGCCAACCTAGACCCTGAAGAGGCATATTGCCTATAACAGGGCTTCCTTGTCAGTTGTATTGTTATCTTTATAAATCTGTTATTTTTTTCTGTACACCTGTTATTTTATCTGTATAAATCTGTTATCTGTGCAACTAATTGGATAAATAAAAACCTTTGAATTGAAATAAGTAATTAAACTCTAACCTTGTTCATTCCAGCAATCTAGGAGCCAAATAAAGGCCTGCTCAATGGTTTTGAGTTTGATTGAAGGGTCAGCGGGTGGCAGAGATTTTAAAATGAGACACCATAGTATTAATCAAAGAAAGTGTTGTTTTCGGAGGCATGTTTTGGAGTCTGGAGCATTCCAATCAAGGAATTATTCTTGAATGAGGTCCAGTGGTAGTTTATTCTAATATTTAGGGGTGTGGTACACTGTTCAATATAAAAATCAGGGCATAGTTGACACTTCAGAAGGTAAACTACATTGCTGGAAGTACGTCAGGAGCAGAGAATTGGTGCAAGAGAGTTAGAAAGCGAATGGGAGAGGGAGGGGTTTGGGTTTTGAAAATAGGACATGTTGTGCACCTAGGTTTGATTCAGGGCATGGAAGTGGCTTTGCAAAGGGGCGTGGATATTAGAAGTGGGCTGGTTGATTTGAGAAGATAAGAGAAGTTGGCAGAGAGATTGAAAGTAACCGCGGGGGGATTTTGGGAAAAATTTCGGTGGTGGAATCCTGGTTATGAGAATAAGATAGGTTTTTTAGGATTGGTCTCGTTGACGGACGACCAGGGTGGTCATCGTTGACAACATCCTCTTTATTCTCTCGAAATATCTTGTGCTCGCGGATAACCATCCCTTGGAACATTCCTTTATCTTCTAAACCTGATTTTTTCGGCTTAACATAAAAAGTTATTGCGTATCGTTGCTTCATGAAACGTGGAATCACAAATTCGTGACGCAAGTTCTTCACTTTCCTCTTCAGTTTCCTCTTCTTCAGGTCAGTCTGACCTGAAGAAGGCCTCGGAGTAGGCCGAAAGCTCAAATAATCTACAGTGTGAGTGTCCTTTTACGTGTTATCTGTTTTATTATGTGTTCTATTGTACCGTCCCAAAGTTATATTGCTCTCGTGAGTACTTCCGCATCATATATATATATATATATATATATATATATATATATATATATATATATATATATATATATGTGTGTGTGTGTGTGTGTGTGTGTGTGTGTGTGTATTTCATCCCACCAAACTTTACCATTAATGAGTTGCGAGTAGCTAGTTACTTAAGCAAAAGAAAAGACAAGTGGAAAAGAATATTTTATCCTATCGATAGGGAGTTCTATACCGCAGTGGTTTTCATTCCTAAAAATGCCACGATGTCAAATTTAATGGATTCGTAATTCTTTCTGCGATCAAAATCTTTCCCACACCTTTTCTGTTTTACTGTAAGAGCTGATCGTAATCTGATCCATTTTTCCAATATCCCCTTCACCTTCGGATATTTTGCCTTTCCACAGACACGGGCTTGCACTTGCTACAAAAGTGAGCCTGACCTCACCACAATGATTCTATGGCACACGTCCGACTAGTTTTGGAGTTATGGCACCAAACTGAGTTACTCACCTACTTCACAGAACCCAGAATGGTTTGAGGCGTCACTTTGTGGAAGCAATTTATATCGGAAAAGAAAATACTTGGCTCTTCCACATATATTTTATTATATACGACCTAGTTTTCGACTTACATAGTCGTCATCATCACCAGGATACTGATGATGACGTTGTAGGACGAAACCTAGGTCATGTATAATTAAATAAATGCGGAAGAATGAAGTATTCACGGAACAGTTTATCGCACCATATGCCCAAAAGATAAGGCCTTTCTATTTTTTCATGGACAAGAAAGGAAAGTGAGATGAACGACACAAGGGATAAAATTTATCACTCCGTCCAGTAATCTAGAAGTCCATTCCAGACACTCCAAACTCAAGCGGTCCTTAATACTCGTGGTTGGCGCCAAAAAAAGGAAATCATAAAATGAATTTGGCTAACCAAAATTGTGTACATGCATTCAGTGATTCCAATGCAGCATAGACAGATTCCACAGGATTCAATTTGCAAATGGTTGTTTTGAAGTTGAATATTTATAAATGTAAAATGAATAGCTATACTTTGGCGATTAGAAATACCGTTCGTATATTGCCCATTTTTGATTTATGCCTATCATTTGCAGCAGCGAACTCGATATTTGACAGAAATTAAATCGAATTCGTCAGAAAAATACAATGTCTTCAGAAATTTGATCGACAATTCACTTCAAAAGCTTCAATTTTCAATATAGATCCCCATATAAAATTCCCCAAAAAGTTTTTAAGCGAAAACGCATAAGTTACAGTTCATTCTCCCCGCCAGGGTTCCGGCTCCCCGCCTGACTGCTTGAACCCCTCCACCCCCCGTGTCCTCAGGGGCGACTCCCACGGTATCAGAGTTGGAGGCTCCTAATCCTCTCCGGGGAGAAGGAAAGAGAGGAATGGGAGGATTTTCCAGACCCCGTTCTAGAAAGGAGTGTCGGAATTTGAATGGAAGGCGGGTGGATTTTGGAAGGGGGGCGGATAAGGGGGCGCGGGGATTAATGGTGGGGGTGGAGGGGGCAGGCCACGGAGAAGTTCCATTTGGGCGGCGTGGGAAGGCGAGGAGAGGAAGTCGGAGGATGAAAGATAAGCGGGCGGACTGGTAGAGTCGAAAAAGTCGCCCTCGGTGGTGCCGGATCTCTCAGCCGCAGGGCGCGGCGGGGGTTGGTGCGGTCGATGGTGCTCACTCAAAATGCCGCTCCCTCCGAACAGGCAAACGACGAGACAGCCATCTTCAAGCAATCACGCGATTGGAAGGCTTGCTATGTGAGTGCCTAGAAACATCAAGGATAACTGCCCGAATTAGCTACAAGATTCTACCCAGATGTTTCAATGATCGGTGCGACTATGTACTCAAAGGAGTAGATACGAGTATATTAATGACGGACCAAGTGAAGCAGGTACCTACTTAGAAGTCGTATTAAACCTTGAGAAGAAAAAAAGTGAAATGTTTGAGTGAAAATTTATTGAATAACTTATACTTTGTCAAGCCAATTGTGAGGAAAACTTCCCTTGACAAATTAAGAAGAGGTCCTATTTCGCGATAGTAAGATCTAACCCCGAAGAAGCGTCTTTCAGTTGGGACCCTAATAATAAAAGCAAAAATATCTATTAAAATAGCAAAGTACCTAATATTGGCAGTGAACAAGAGAGAGAAAGATAAATAACTGAACGCAGACAAAGAGGTAGATTCTAACACGGAATTGCTTTAACAAGTGAGACCACACACATCATTGCTAGTTCCATGATGAGGTACCTCGATAGCCAAGATTTATTGATTAATAACCAACACGGCTTCCGTATGGGTAGATCCTGCGAAACTCAACTCGCACTTTTTGTACATGATATATTAAACTCCGGTGAAAGTAACATTCCAGTTGAAGCGATATTCCTAGATTTTCAGAAAGCTTTCGATAAAGTCCCTCTTTGAAAATTATTCGAAAAACTGGAAACTTATGGAATACACGAAAGTATTATTAACTGGATTAAACAATTTTTAAGTGATCGTGTCCAAACAGTCGTCCTGGAAGGTGTATCATCCGATACTGTCAAGGTCACGTCGGGTGTACCACAAGGAAGTGTCATAGGTCCCCTTCTATTCCTTATTTACATAAATGACCTCAGTACCGTAGTTAATAGCAAGCTCCGTCTTTTCGCCGATGATGCAGTAATTTATGGGGACATCCGAAGCCACGAAGACAGAGTCGTGTTAGCCAACGACCTAGATGCAATTCAAAATTGGTGGGATACATGGCAATTGGAATTAAATTTAAAAAATGCGTGGTAATACATTTTTGGGAAAAGAGTAATTCCCTCCCTTATAGTTACAATGTGAAACAAACCAAAATCGCGAGGATAAGATTTCTTTAAATTCTTGGGTGTAACAATTACTCACGATCTTCTGAGGAAAACACATTCGAGAAATATGCGGTAGTGCTAATAAAAAATTGGGATTTGTTAACAGAGTGCTAGGTAAATGCGACGAAAAAGTGAAGGAACGATGTTTCCTTGCCTTGGCCAGGCCCCACCTAAAGTATACTGCCAGTATATGGGATCCTCAAGATTTCAGGATTAGATCGAGTTCAGCGGAGGGAGGCTAGATTTGTCAAACTTTGTTATGAACAACGCAGCAGCGTATCTACTTTGTTAGACAATTTAGGTTGGGATTCTCTTACGCAGCGGCGTTTACAATATAGATTAAACTTATTAAAAACATATAAAGATGGGCTCTTTTCTGATGACATCAAGAATAGAATACGAACCCCAACGTATTACGGTCGGAGGGATCACGAAAGTAAGTTTAGAGAGATAGACTGCAAGACTGACAGGTTTAAAATGTCATTTTTTCCTAGAACGATAAGAGACCATAATGCTTGTTGTCGAAATCCCCCAGGAGTCGGTTAATTACAATAAGTATTAACGTACAGGTGAGGGACTGCGCGTGGATATATATATATTTTTTTTTTCTTACAGGTTCACCCCCTCCCCCTACCTATTTGAAGAACCCCAAACCTCTCATCCCTTACCCTTTCCTCCTGGTGCTACACCCCCTGCCACACACCTTTTTCAGTGGCTCGCTGGGTATTTATGTAGATGCAGATGTTGACCATTGCGTACGAGAAGTCGAGTTTAATTGAACTCCGCACTAAGCAATTGACCTAATATCTTTTTCCGTTATAATATGTTGGTCACAACGATAGAGGTCATCACTTAAATTTGAAATACCCAAAAATAGAATGATACTGCATGCCGATCGCACATGTTACCCAATCAATTTCGTCGAATAACACGCCTCGTCTTAGTCATTTTTCAGGGTAAAATATATATGTAGTTGTTATTTTTGGGATTTAACGTGTTAAATAAAGATAAATTTACTAAATGTGTTGACTTTATCTCCTTCAGAGTTACAGAAAAAGGGTAATGAATCATCGGTCCCAGGGCGATTTAAATGTTCCAAACCAGCGCTGGAGGTGATTTCCTTTTATCCGTTCCCGGATACCTTCCGATTACCCTCTTCCATGCCAAATCTCAACTAATGGCGACGTTCAAGGCGTGAAAGTCTGAAATTGGAACACGATAAAAATCCAATGGTTTCAATATTTTACTACTTGGACTTATTTCATAACGAACTAGGTTTCGATAGATTTTCATCACCTTCAGAGGTTAAATTCGTTGAAGTAAATGAAAGACTACTAAGCAAGCAAGTCTTTGAGACCTGCCTCGTAGTGAACTAATCTCATAGAGGAATGTTGTGGGAAAATGTGATAACTGGTCATTTAATACACTCAATAGTTTCCCTCTTTGGCTTCAATTTTTTGGACGGAACATGGACAGCAGCCGAATCGGTATAGCAAGAGGAATAGAATATAGCTGATGTGTTTTCTGAAGTTATAAATCTGGTATTAAATATGTGTTAGAGAAGTCCGAGTGCTACATTTGCTCACCACTTTCAATCAAAGTTGTTCTTGGAATGGTCGAAAATCATTGCAGTGGAATCATCCATGAATACCCGTCTGTGATCTCGAAACATTTTTTACCATTAGTAAGGAATCCCTGGGGAAATCTTCAAGAAATATGGTGACGTTTTGTTGTTATAAATGGCAGATAAATGACACTCAAGAAAATTTGTCCTAATCGACTAATCTCGCCCTTTCTACCCGATCTTAAACGCATATAGTAAAACGCTCATCGATCCAAGTATCCACGACCATCCCCGCGGCTGACCACACATACCCTTGGCCATCAAAATGTGTTGTGACTCCGAGGTATTGTACTAAGTTTAGGAGAAAAGTAACAAAAATTTCCTTCTGGTCAGTCACGTCGGAAATTGCGAAGTAACGAAGAGATAACGTAACAAAAATCAAAATTTAACCAAACACAGCTTTGCGCTACAGCGGTAAGAATTGACAGGTCCTTTCATTCCACTGGAGGAGGAGCCACTCGGAAAGTAGTGTTACGTACTGTTCATTAGTTGGACATTCCAATACGGGATACTAGTAATATGAGAAACTTGGATATCACCTTTTGCCAACACCTAGTACTACAAGAACTGGACACTGGGATTGCGGAAATGGTACTTAGTATTCTTGTTTTCTGGAGTCAGTTCGGATATTATAATTCAAATCAGTTTAGTCATTCCCACCAAAATAATTTCAGTTGCTATTTAATTCATATATAATAAATTCAGCGATATTTGTATCTGTAAACGGCACCTCTTTTGAACTTCTTCGTGACTTAAAAGAGATAAAACGACGATTTCCATGACATTCAACTCATTCAAGACCGATTTCAATTTCACTAGTGTGAGACCACACACGCATGTCTTGACCTCAATAATATCAACGCCGTTATGATTAAGTACTCTTAAGCGAAATATTCCATGGAGTGAGATTACAGTGTATATTGTGGGTACCATTGAGCACCACTGAATACCTAAATCTCTGCGCTATGTAAGGTAAACGATTTAGAATGGAGTAAATACCCAGCCGTCTAGTTTAATCCAACAAATGTGACACAGGTTTGTTTGCCTTGCAAAAAAATAAAAAATATTAGTTTTTTGTGTGTACACATTTTTGATGTAAAAAATAACCTATTTAGCAATTACGTAACAAGAATATAATTTTCCTTTAGTGTATGAGTCAATGACGAAATGCGAAAAGGCGAAAATGTACGATAATGTATAACGTATTCTTGGGAAAATAATGTACCGCATTACAACAAGTCGGACTTGGTTAAAACTGCAGAAGCGAGAATATTCCATCGCTGGAATATTCCGCAAAAACGCGTGACATACCACGCTATTCTGGAACATTCTTGCAGTCCGAATGGCATGGCAACATGCCTGGAGGAGGCATGGCCTTTCCGTGAGCGACCTTCGGATTAGGTGGCGAACACCCTATCCGCTCGACTGGCGGTGTCCTCAGTTTTGCTGCCCTTAATCCCACCGTGAACATCTAAAATTCAGAGGGGACCGACTTTTTATTTTTAATCCAGCAGTGATGGATATCTTCGTCTTTGAAATCCGCAGAGTTCAAATTCGCGTTTGAGCTTTCGGAACTCAGAATCACAAATCTATGCATAGAGCAAAAATATATGTAGTCCATCTAAAACCTGGTTTTATCAACTTTCCAACTTTCGACCCATAGTCACATTAAAACAGCCAGAAATGATCGGTATTTTATGTTTGCTATTTATTGGTGAAATAGTCATCATCTCATACAGCTGTTTCTGTGATTGACAAGGTTAAAGTTATTAACTTTACAACCTCTCCGTTGTAGAAAGGCAAAAAATGGATAAATCACAACTGACAGCAAACCTATTGGGTAAGATAACAGAACTCCCTTATATCTCTGTGATTCCCTTTAAAATTATTACAATAAATTACGAAAACGCAAATTTTCTGTTTGATACTGAATTTTGCATGTGAAAGGTATTAGTAAGTATAGTAAGTAGTATTCGTAAGTGTATTGCCTCAATTTGTTCAAGTGTCGCAATATTTTCGATCTCATCACAAGAAGGCCTAGGGCAAGAATCTACCTGTAGGCATGGAAACTTCAATATCATTATCTAGGACAATAATCTACATCTACAAAATATCCTGCAGGCCGTAGGTTGGCAGGAGGGCGTGTGGCTGGGAATTGTGTTGGGCATTAGTCATTAATATATCTATTTGAATTTGTACGAGGCATATTCGAAAGTTAAGGACCCTTTGGTAATAAAAATAAATGTTCATCTGGAAAAGTTTTTTATCGATTTTCGGTTTTAATTTTATACAAATCCTACTTCTCTTTTCTAGAAATTCGCCGTTAATTTTTAAACACTTTTCATAATGCTGCACCGTCTTCTCTAATCCGTCAGCATAGAAGTTTGCTGCCTAGGAATTGAAACAGTTGACAGTAGTGATCTTGAATTTTTATTTATTTAGTTACCTAAAAGCCACCACTAGGGTTCGTGGCATGGGGTCACTATACCCTTGACTCAAAACACATTTCCCTCCTAGCCTGGTCAGACAAACGTTATTATACTATATTCTGATCCCTTATCATTCGTGGAAACAATGGTATCTTAAATCTACATGTTCTACACTTAATCTCTCTAATTTTATTTACATTATCTCTCCTACCGTAGCACGAGGGAAGGAATAGCATATAGGTAGCAGGGGGGAGGGAATAAGACATTTTCACCATCATTGCTATAGAGACTTCCCTCCAATTGATAGAAGGTAATTAATCTGTAATTTAGCCTTCGCTCCGTGAGTTTCTCGTCGTCTCAAAAAAACAATTTTCCTCCAAGCCACTTTCTAATGTAAGAAGTGGAAATAGTCGCTAGACAAAAGGTCAGGACTGTAGGGTGGGTGATCAAAAAGTTCCAAGCATAAACTTGAATCTTCTCTTTGATTCGGGCAGCGGTTTTAGGCCGCGCGTATTCGTGGAGGACTATTCCAGACGATAGTTTCCTTCGCCGCCAGATTCAGATCGCACGTCTCACTCTGTAGAGCGTCTCGCGGCCCCCGTCGTTTGTCATTGCTATCCTACGTTCCATGAAATCAACCAAAAGTACGCCCTTTTAACCGTAATTCTCTCAGTTTTAGTTAAGGTAAATAGTGCCACTGCATATATAGTTGTTTGTTTCTGCGCAGGTGTAAGATATCAATTTTCTTATCACCCTTAACAAAGTTGGAAAACAAGTCATCTCAACCTTATCGATAGCGGTACAAAAACGCTCGTCCCGTCAACATTCTTTATCCTTGGAATTGGTCGGAAAATATTTTCGGCACCCACATTGCAACCCATTTGTGATATCCGAGTTTTTCCTCAATAATCGCGTAAATAGTGGTGCTACGAACAAGAGGAAATTTATCAGCAAGAGCACTAATCGTGAATCCGTCGATCAGATCGCAATTCTATGTCCACTCGTTAAACAAATTCATTGGTCTGAATTCTTGGACTGCCATTCCGCTTTCCATCAGGCACATTTGTGCGGCCAATTATGACGTATCGACACCATTGTCTAAACTTTCCTTCCTTATTACTCTAACTTCCTGAACAAGGAACAACTTTTGATGAATCTGGGCAGTTGATGATCCTTTTGCACACCAAAATCGAACCATACACACCGCAATAGGCGGAAGCGACGATTTTCGCGGACATTTTTATCTACATTCAATGGAAAACAAATTGTTACTGAATCAAGAAAATATAACTACATTGGCTTTGTAAACAATCAATAGATGGCGATGTATGCGTTTAACTTTGTTTTGACCCGCCAATATTTAAATATAAGAAAACGACCAATCCTTTTCGAATATATCTCGTATTATTTTATTTTTTAAATTGCTCGTACACCCACATGCATAAACATCTATAAACGTGATTATATAATTAGTTAAATCATCAAATACATGTATTTACGTAAATCCATTCGAACTCTTGGGATAGATTATGAAATGACTACTTAGAACGAATAATTTATATATTCTTGTATCGCTACTCTTTACTGAAATTAAAACATATAAACTGAACTGAAACTGAAAACTTGAATAAATATGTATTCCGCTGTTCTATCTCTTGGTTGAATTTACCGATGCAATTTGTTGACATAGTAACGTAACTCCGTTTATGCAGCAAGTTGTATAAGCCAAGCCCGTTTTCTTCAATAAAAGTAGAGACTCTCTTTTTTCTTACATTTTCCTACAGCCTGTCTACTGAAACCTAACTTCTTCAGGTCAAACCGCACACTATTCTTCTAATGTATGTACCTAAGCTTTTGATGCCAGTGTGACGCGCAAATATTTTACCCGTTCTGAAATGGTGACCTCGATCACATAATTTACGACTTCTTTATCTTTTCTTTTTTTCTAAAACTTCAGTGCTTTACAGTTTCTGATATTGAAATTCAACCCAATTCTATAAGCCACTCCGAGATCTGGTCTTAACCAAATCACTCCTGAAACGTCTCTTTTTACTGGTCTTAACCGTTCGAAGGCAGCCTGCCTGTGCTCTTATCTCTCGTGATGTCACCTACGATTAATCTAAGGTTGGTGCTAACGTGAGAGCATTGGTATTTTAATTCTATTAAGAACAGTAGGGACCATATAAAACTCCCAGCGGTAATCTTAAAAGGACTCTGACAAACTCAACTCTTCGATGACTACTTTTTTTACGCTTAGATAAGAAGTCCCTAATTCAGTTGGTCACTTCCTCATCAATTCCCAATTGCCCTAATTCGTGCATCACTTTCTCGTGCGGGATGTCGTCAAGGTTTTTTCTAAATCTAAAAATACGGTATCCAATGGTATTTTCTCATCTCCTATTTCGAAATATACCATAAATAAAAAGGTCAAATTGCGTTTCGCACGCTCCTCTTTTTCTAAGCCCGTATCCTAACCACTATAATGTGAGTGGTGGCATTTTTCTTGACCCAAACCGAATAAATGCAACAAACGCAGTCTGCCGTTAAAGTCAAGCCAACTGTGTTTTCAGATGGAAAGGAGGTATTGTTGGTCAACTTTATGCCTGATCAAACCATAATAATGGCTGACAGGTTCCCTGAAACACTGGAAAACTCCGACGGGCAATTCAGAAGCGGAGAAGAGGAACGTTGAGCAAGAATTTGGGTTGGCAAGGCGTTGGCATTCTCCACGACTACACTCGCCCCAACGTCACCCGTCAAACCGTCGCGTCGCGTCGCTCTCCTTCTGCAACAGTTTGGATGGGACATCCTCACCAAGCCACCATCCTATAGCTCAAAATTAGAACCCTGCGACTACCGCCTGCGTTGCCCAAGTTGAAATACTTGCAATTCAAAATTGTTCAGTACTAGGCATGATATGGACATACAAAAAAAATCAGTGTCTACAAAATGCATCGACCGAAATTGTCATTCTGATAAAAAATAGAAAAAACGTTCAACCTTAAGACCAATGTAAATATTATAGAAAATAATTGATTTTTTGTATTAACAATAAAATAGGAGACTTTACTTTTGGGTTTACCGTCGTGCTTCCGTTTTCACTTCATTTCACATCAGTAAACATTCCCCTAATGAGTTCTGTATCAGCGAACTGAGTTCCTAACATGAATGATTGCGTTGGTGTTTTAGATTCCCGAAGCCCGTTAAGATTTCCATCATTGAACGGATACTTGCACAATTAACGCTTTCTATGCTTGGTACTTACAATTTTCGAGCTTGGTTTTATCATCCTAAGTACTCATAAATTAGTGTCATTAATTAGAAAAAATCCTCAGGGATCCTGATTACCAGTCTTGGATCGCGATGGGAATGAGTGGGTGGACCCTTCAGCTGCATCTATGCAAGTCATTCAGTAAGGAGAATACGCTTAATGTCAATGTCATGATTCTCATTACTTTTTATGCGTGATTAATGTTATTAATTTTTTCATTTCTGTTTCAGTGACATGATAATATGTATACTATGTGAAAAATAACCATTACAATGTTTATGTATCTTTCCTCTAATTATTAGGGTTCTTGCAGGTTCTTCGTGAGTGTTTTCCTGGGTGGGTTTTTACTGAGTGAGAAACGACACGCTCTCCAGAGCTTTTCTCACAAACATGATTCTTTGCTTAGAATTTTCCTATTTTATCATTGTCTTTCTCCACCGTAATTCACTTTGTGTTTGTGCAGGTGTGTGTTTATATATATATATATATATATATACACAAACACTAACACAAAAAACACCACACACATAGAAACATAAAAGAAGGACACTTACATTGGATATTTACGTTTCGACGGCACGGCCGTCGTCATCAGAATGCCGTTGTCCGGGGAAGAGCGGAGAGGACATGTGCAAGAGAAGGGTGACGGGAGGAGAGGTAAGGGGCCAATGGGAAGCGGACAAGGTGGGGGAGTCAATTGGGACTCAATCCCAATTCCTCACAGCACGACCATTCTCATGGCCACAATAGACGTTACATCTCTGTACACCTCCATTCCCCACAAAGAAGGCTTAGAAGCACTGAAATATTACCTCTCTCTACGACCGACACCACACACTCCATCCACAGATTTTCTTCTCGAACTGAGCCAACTCGTCCTAACCAAAAATGCCTTCCAATTCAATGAAAAAATTTATTTGCAAATAAAAGGTACTGCAATGGGCACGCGTATGGCTCCTGCATACGCCAATCTCTTTATGGGTAAACTTGAAGAAAAATTTCTCGAGCAACAAACCCTTAAACCACTCTTCTGGGCCCGTTACATTGATGATATTTTCCTCCTTTGGCCCCACGGACGCGAAAACTTGTCATCCTTCATTTCCTCTCTCAACTCCTCCTCCTCGGTTTCTTTCACTTCCTCTATATCAGACTCAAATCTCACCTTTCTAGACATTGACATTCATCTCCAGAACAATAAGTTTTACACCTCAGTTCACATTAAACCGACCAACACCCAACAATATCTCCATTTCAATAGCTGTCACCAATCGCACACAAAACGCTCCATCCCCTTCTCACTCTCAGTCCGCGGCCTCCGTCTCTGCAACAACACCCCCTCCAAACGGAAATACATTGACCAGTTACACGTTTCTCTCAGAGAATGTGGGTACCCTGAAACACTGCTCAACAGGAAAATTCTCAAACCTTCAACCCAATACACTCCTCTCCCCAAACCTAACCGCCCAAAATGCCCTAACCTTATCACCACTTTCTTCCCCGGAACCCACAAAATTAAACAGATAATCCGTGAACTCTTCCCAATTATTAGCAATAGTCAATCCACATCACCTTTATTCCCACATTGTCCCTCCGTTTCATTTAAACGCCCGTCAAACCTGCGTGATATCTTTAAGTCTATAAAACCACCTACGAGCACCCCTGTCTCTTCCCCACCCCTGTCCGCACCATGCAACCGCCCACGCTGTAAATGCTGCCATCTCCTCAGACCTTCCACGTCCCTTATTACCAACTCCCAACCCATAGCCACCTGCACCTCTAAAAACCTTATATATCGCCTCTCCTGTAACTTCTGCCCTGCCTTTTACGTGGGTGAATGCACGACCACCTTTTCCCTCCGAATGAATAACCACCGCTATTCCACCAAATCTCCCACCTTCCTTAATTATCCCATCCCTACTCACACTGCTTCCCACAACCAGTCTTTTGATGACTGCTTCTCCGTTTCAGTGATTGAAATCCTTCCCAATTCCGCTAGTAACATAGAGGTGAGAACTCGCGAGATGGCACATATCTGGGTGCTCCAGTCCTTTAAACCCCCCGGGCTGAACCAAGCCCACTACATATATGCATTTGTACATATATATATAAGGATTTTATCCAAAGCTGCCTAGAACCGCTTCACTCTTCTGAGCGAATCGGTCACCAAGTCCCCCGCTAAAGGCCCGGCCGCTTCACGACCGGGACCTTCCAGCTCTTCCCCTACCGCGGCAACTCTACCGCCCCCTGCCATTTCCCCCTCCCCCACCTTGTCCGCTTCCCATTGGCCCCTTACCTCTCCTCCCGTCACCCTTCTCTTGCACATGTCCTCTCCGCTCTTCCCCGGACAACGGCATTCTGATGACGACGGCCGTGCCGTCGAAACGTAAATATCCAATGTAAGTGTCCTTCTTTTATGTTTCTATGTGTGTGGTGTTTTTTGTGTTAGTGTTTGTGTGTTTGTGCGTCGCCGGAGAGCGTCTTTTCCAAGTTTATATATATATATATATATATATATATATATATATATATATATATATATGTATATATATGCATATATACATATATATATATATATATGCATATATATACAGAATATATATATATACTGTATATATACACATTTTTATGTATGTAATATGGATGTAAATATTTATTAAGAAATGCAAATCTCTGCATAATGTATGTCTGTCTGTCTGTATATGTTTAAGTGTATGCAGGTGTATGTGTGTTGCGTATGTATGTACGTATAAATGTTATGGCTATTATTACATACATGGGATGATCGGATAATTGTGGGAAGGGACCGATTGGCCTCAATTTCGCCTAAATAAAGACTTCTATCTTTCTAACTTTCTCTTCACTCACAGAATACGCGTTGTCTGGTTGGAACCGAATCTGAAATTTTCTATTAGTACACACTCTCTTGGATAACAGTTTTTGAGGCGGATTTTATTATATTTTTCCTTCTCTCATACTCCGTACGGATTACCAGGGGGGTGCAGCAACTCCAAGGCCTCTGCCTCCGGCTGGCGAAGAGTCTAAACGCAGCTGGGATCGCCCACGCGTGAAAGATTGAACTCGACGCGAGCCAGCCATTTAGTTCATCGAGCGGGGTCGGCTCTGGGAAGGTGAGGATCCCTCGTGCCGAGTGAAAGACCGCTCTTCAATAGCACGTTGAGCACACGACCCCCAGAGGGTGACTTCTCCTCAAAAATAAGCCCATCACTCCACCCTTCACTCTCTCTCGCCTCCCAAAATCCCTTCTCTCCGAGTCGACGTTCATTCAAAATCGCACGCGAACACGTTACCGTCGTCTTCGCAAATATTCTCATTTTCTCCACTTACTCGGCGGATGAGGAGTAAAGGAAAATTTTCTTTAGTAATTTGGAGAACGTGGTGAGTCTATTGATTGTAATTTTGAAACGGGCAGTGAGTTCGTACCCGTCCTTGCCTACAGGTAGTAATATAGAAATTGGTATTTCTATGTTTCGTACTTGCTGGGTAAAGCAAATATATGAATATGACTTCACATAAAACGCCTTCCTCTAATTTAAAGTTTTCCAATAAACTTCTGCCAGGAGAATTAGAAATGATTTGAAGTGGTCATGGTTATATTTTGCGGATTAGAAATGCATATTATCGTGTTACATGGATCGTGCCCAGTGTCCGTGTCCATCCCCTGATTGAGTGGCTCGCCTAAATTTAGCTCTCTTTTGTTTGCATGGAAGGATATGTTGCTTTGACTCTTGGCTGTCTTTTAATCATTGTAAAAGAATGACGTCATCACAGGAATGTTTTACTTCTATTGCAGCGAACTCTCTTTTATTTCGTGGATTACACAGTAAAGAACGAAAAGACAAAAGAAGGCTACACCGCCACTTGGTCGCCGGACTTGGTCGTCCATTACCCATGACTGACGTACTCCTAACTAGGTCCAGGAGGTAAGCATGGGTGGGTGGAGGAGAAGGCGGTTGGCATCCGGCCCCGTCCCGTCTGTCCCGTCTCTCCAACCTCCAATTATCTTCGCACGTGTCAGGTCGCCAGCATCATCATCAACTCGTCATTCCCCTCTCTTAATTTCTCGCCAGCCTTAGTCAAAACTCTTCTCTCCATGTACTATAGATTCATTTGTTTGAATGGAATGTTAGTCTTGCGTCATACTCAAAGCGGAGAGAAAAAGAACCTCGTTTGAATATTTACACCATGCCTGATGCTGTGGGAAGGCTCCTAAATATTTAAAAAATCAACCATTCAGTTTCTGAGTTAATAAAAAAAACGAAAAAATGAAAGCCTGTTTTTAGTCATTACATTTGAATTATCACATAAGTATTGCTGAAACAAAAACTCAATAAGTATTTATGTGTGTATATATATATATGCGTATATGTATGTATATATATGTATATATATATGTGTGTGTGTGTGTATATATCCATCCGGCAAGTTGGAAGATCCAGTGTTCAAGTGTCGGTCCAGGAAATATTTTTGCGCTCGTGATTTTCTCGATTCCACCTTCCACACCTATCCTGTATTCGTCCTTTAAATGTGTTCCTATCCATTTTCTTTGCATCTATTTCCATATAAATGAGTAAAAAAAAATATATATATACACACACACATCATATTTAACATTTCATTGCACTTGTTAAATGCGTGATTATTCATATTGATATCTTAAACCTTCGCCCGTAATCACGCATCGAAACAAGAACGATCCTCAATTGTCATTAGTGCAATTTTGATTTCTCAATGAGCCATATTATTTGCCCTTCACAATACAAGAGATCTTAGTACCAAGGTTATTGCTTAGTAAACTTGCTTGGGGTGCCACTTTTTAAGACAACATTCCATCATAACGCACACCGGTTGTAACATGAGAATGGCGCGCCATTATCGATATTTTCAATCTGGTCCTGCAGGATGGAAGCCAATGCTACAGCAGTCATAAAACATCACCTCAGTCCCCAGTTTCAGTTTCTCACGCCCGATTACTTTCCCGCCAGACGCAAAAGAAGACGTGAGTGATTGGAAGTTGTGATAAGAGATGGAATAATACATTTTCGTTAGGTGATCTCCAGTAAATGATAAATGTAAGGGAGAGAACCACGGAGCGTGGCATGAGCGCCGCCGACTCGAGATTTTTTAAAAGGATTGAACAGAGGGCCGTGAAAGCGATAGAGAAAGAGAGGGAGTGAAAGGGGGAGAGGAGAGGGAAAGGGAACCGGGAGAGTTGGAGGAAAGGAGAACCGCGGCCCCTCTGGAAGTTATCGCCGATCGAACCGAATTTGGAGTTATGTGTATGCCAGGAGGCAACGGCCGGCGGATATGTGTGTTCAACGAGGTTCCTCGGCTGTGTTGGGGAGAGAGGGCCACGGAGGGCAAGAGAGGGTGACTGCGGGATTTCTGACCGAGCAATGGAAGAGTGGCGGACTTGGAAAAAAGCACCATTTCAACTCATTTCAATTCTGTTTCGCCTGCCGTCGCTTCATTACTCATGCTCTATTTTTCATATTTCCCGATTTTTAATCATTATTTTAATATGTCTTCATGTCGTGACACTCCGATTTTGTGCATTAAAAGTAATCAAGGCTCCATTTAAAGCGTCAGCGTCAGAAAGTGTCAGTTCAGCTAATACTGACACTAATCTCCCTTAATATTATTAAAAGTATTCCCCCTGGTTGGGATACGTGTTCAGTGGACCCGAGTAGTAGCAAATGCTACACTTTTATGCTTTGCCAAGCACTGCACTAAATACTCATCTTATAAGAACCCATTACTTAGCTCAAGACATCCGTTCAACCGGCAAAACATTTTCCTCCCCGCGTTGCCAAAAATCCTCCCGTCTATCTCAAGTCTTCAGCATAAAATCATCTCTCAATATCTTCTGCATCTACTTTTCGCACCTCCTTCGAATTACTCCCAAAACAATTTACCTTTCCCCATCATTTTTATTACTTCTTCATTTGTTTTAATTTATTTCCTTTGTTATGATGAAAGAAGACACTTTGCTTTCCCGAACTATTTTCTACTTGGAAATTCGTTTTATTTCTAGGAATATTATATTCTATTCTTTCTATTTTTTGAACTATTTCTATGTGGAAAAGCAAAGTGTCTTCTTTCAGCATGAAAGATTTACACCATATTAAGCCTGAAACTGTGCCATTCTTTCCTTTCTATTTTTTTCCATTTTTCTGCCGATGTACATCCAAAAAGCGTCCAATCTATGCTTTCCTCAATGACTGAGTTTCCGAACAATATAAGGACACGTCTCAAATAGAAGTTTTCTGTAATTTTTCTTTGCATTTTACTCCTATTCCTTGTCATTAACTCCTTCCTCTTTGTAAAAGCTTTACTTAAAGAAATTCTTCTTTTGATTGCCTTAATTTTTTACACACTTTCTTCCAAAACACTTTCTTATAAAGGGTTTCGTTTATTTATGCCGCCAAATCAAATGCTTATCTTAAATTTCTTAATTTTCTAAACTATAATACATTTATACTTTCATGAATTGTTCTCAACATTCTAATTCTGTTAGGTGCTAATCAAATTTCTTTGGTTGATTGGCAGTGAAAGCTTAGTTCTGTGTTCATATAACGTGATATTAAGAACCTCATGAATCGATTTATATTAAATTGAAGCAATGTAAGCAAGTATATATTGTTTATTATACTTGTTTGTGTAGCATAAAACTAATAAATGATAAAAGGCGATAGAAAGTTTTATAGTTTCAATTTTTTTCGCAATCATCAAAAACTGAATTTCTCATGATATTCTTCACACACGAAAAGATTTTTTTTGGCCATTGATAGTTGTTTTAGTTCAAGCATAATGATAAGATATAAATAAATCCATGACATAGCGTAGTTTCCAGAAAATAGAAGTATGGTGGAATTGTAATAATAGTAATGAGTCAAATTGGCATGCCTTTGAGGGAGGGAGTCCAGTATTCCAGGTCCTCTAGTGCTGAACAGTGAAGGCGGAGGGGTTGAGGAGGCGGAGTTGGTTGAACGGGGAGAAAGTGTCGAAGGAGGGGGTGAGAGGTGGGTAGGAAACACGAGAGATATCGAATGGCGATTGATTGATTACATGTCGCACTCCTTGATGCGGGACGGAAGTTTTCACGCCGGTGAACTCCCTCTCCCATCTCCTTAAAAATTATATGACGCATTCAAACAAGGAAAAACAAGCCTCGAGGGCAAAAATGCTAAAAGTCGCAATACATTTCCGAGGAATGAATAAAGGACGCCCTCGGGGAAGGTATCCATTTATTTGATTAAAAAAGCGCGGCAAGAAGCAGAAGGAAAGAGGGAGAGCCATTCGAGTGAGACAGATTACCCTGGAGGTCAGGGAAAAATCCCGAAAGGAAATTAGGGGAACAGAGCGGTTGGAGGAGGCTCGGTGAAGATGAATTGGCAGCAGGCAGCTGTTTGGGCCCGTGGGTTTATATTTTGGCCCACCCGCACCTACTTGACACCCGAGAGTAACGCATCACAGCCATGTGCACGATATATTGGTTCCATATTTAAAAAGACATGCTCTCCATACGCGTCATTATTTGTAAACTTTTATGCATGTGTAGAAAGTAAAGCATCTCAAGTGTTCAATATGCGAAAAATCATTAAAAGGAAGCGGAAAGAAATACAAGTGGGTAGAGTGTTGGACCGGAGGACCGGGATCCCGTTCCCTGGGACGCAACTGGACACCCTCACCGTCAACCAGGCGAGAGTGAGTGAGCCGGGGCCGTCGACTTCTAGAGGTACGGATATGGGGTGATATATATTCAGGAGAAGATAAGAAGACTGCAGGAGTGGGAATCACAACTCGAGAATGCAAATAGGCAAAAATAGTCAAACGGTGCTGGGAAAAGGACAGGATAGGACTTTGTTGATAAAGTTAGGTGACAGGGCTGGTCTACGTGTCCACGCCCAGTCATTCAAATTAGCAAATGGAAGAAGTATGCTATATAATGGGAGATGTTAAAGTAGCAGTGAAAGAAAAGGAGGAATCGACATTAATGGGAAACCGGAAGGCTTTGGTTAGAGAGGGCCGAGAGAGAAGCAGCGTGGAGCAGTTGGGGTGGGAAAGCGAAGCCCTGCGGAAGGAAGCCCGATAGAGTTGCAATAGAATAAAACGATGTTAATGACAAAGTCCCTCTTTGAATAAAATCGAAGAAGAGAATACACGTGGAATATGCCGAAGGACAGTACGATATATCAATTTGGCTACATCCTTGTCAGAGCAGCACACAAGAACCAAGTCAAGTAAAGTATGAGCTACTCCTGTGCAGAAATAAACGGCTCTCACGACCCGGAGGTCATGGAGAGCCGACTACAATACAATAGGATGAAGGAAATAACACGGGAACCCAGATAAAACACGAAGACCCCGGGGGAAAAGCAAGATAGAGAAACGTTCACCGCGACCATTGACAGAAAAATATAAATAATAAATAAGACAAGCATAGAAGGACGGTAGAAGGGAATAAAGATCATCATGATGGAAATAAGTAGATGAGCAAGTCGTAAGAAATGCAGCGAATCCTGAGCGGTGAGATAAAAACAACATGAATGAAACTGAGGAAAGTCTTCCAAGAAACTGCGGGAGATGTCGCCACAGTAACTTTTAACGGAGTCATCAGTCACAAACAATTTCAGAGTTTAAGAGGACGTTTAAACTGGCTGAAAGCACTTGGTCGGAGATCGAGGTATCTGGGTTCGAATCCCGGCCAAGAAATATGATTTTTAAAACTCCGAAATTTTTGCGAGGAAAGTCTTAATTTGAAGTTCTGGAACCAAGTTTTACCAGAATACAAGAATATCCAATAGTGGACCTGCTGTGAGGAAATTAGTGACGAAATAAAGAATGGAAATAGAAAAAACTGCTTACAAACTGACAAAGGGATAATTTGGAGATATTGATAGAAGAAAACGAATAAGTTACACTATAACTACTGGAAAGGGAACCTGTAAAAGCCGCAAATTACCAGACGAACAACAAGGCACCAAGAGTTGCTAAAATAAACGGAGAAATAATCAAGTTCCTCGGGGTTAAAGTAATGGATGCCCTCTTAGGGATAATCAATGACAGCTAAGACAGTTGGTAACTACCGGAGAAATTTAAGAAGGGTGTCGTGATCGCAATACTGAAGAAACTAAGAACAAAGAAATGCGCTGAACCCTAGAATATTGAGTCTGATGCCTCGTGCATCGAAAATAACTCTGAAAATGAGCCAAAGTATAGAAGGAAAGATAGACGATAGCCTTATGAAAAACCGGTAAGGTTTCAGGAAAAAATGAGAAAGAGGTTATAAAATACTCAGCAAGAGAGTACTGGCAAAAAATTATCCATGTAAACAAGTCATTATTTGTGGCAGTCGTGAGCTTGAAATAAGCCTTTAACAACACCAAATTGAGCATGGCAAACAAGATGATAGAAGCGCTTGGAATGGACTGCAACGAGAGTAGAAAAATAAGTCTCTATCATCAACCATCTTTAAAATAATCAGGTAAGAGCAATGCAAATAAAAACGGAAGAGAAAAAGACGCCTACATAAACAGAGTTAGGCAAGGATGGGCCCTGTGGCCAGCACTATTCTACGTATATCGAAGAGAGCCGATATAAGAAACAAAAGACTGACATCAATGGAGTAAAGGTAAACAGCGAAGAAATTAACATGCTCTGGTTCGCAGATAACGAGGCAATAGTTTTCAGAAACGCTAGAGGACCTGGAAGCAACTCTCAATACTATGGACCAAGTACTTCGGGGATATATTATGAAGGCCACCTAGGAGAAAACTAAAATCCTACTGTGTCCGGAAGAGAGAAGCTTAAGGCAGATATCACAATTTGAGGGGTGATACAGGAAAAATGAAAGCCTTTGTCTATCCGGGTATCAGTATAACTTGGGATGGAAGAAATTCGAACGGCATTATGCGAAGAATAGCTCAAACTAAGAAGGCGTTAATAATGGAAAGGAAAGTACTATATTTAAAGAGCCTGAGGTTCTAAACAAGGAAGCGGTTTGTCCAAACGATCGCTTGGAGCATGGCACTGTACGAATCAGAGATAAGAAACATGGAAAAGGTCGGCCACCAAAGAATGGAAATTTGAAAACATATCACGTTGAAGAAAAATACTGTTGGTCAAATGGGTGGAGCGAGGAACGAGGGAGTATTCAGGAAAACAGAAGATGAAAGGAATACATGGAAAACTCTACCGCAAAAATGTAAAAGGTCAGTTGAATACACCTTGAGGCACAATGAATTAGTTAGATTGAAGGCGAAATTTAAAGGAAAGATACCACGGATATGCGTAAAACAGAGAGGTTATGAGGGGAAGAGAGGGAATCAACACTACATAGAGAAGAATGGAGGGCTGCAGTAAACCTGCATCTTAAAATTAAAATACTGAAGATGATGCATAAATTATATGGAAAAAATGAAGAACCATTATTAAGTTAGGTAAGTAGATGTTAAGTTAGATAATTAGATGTTCAGCTTTTCTATATTTCGTATCCAAAATGAAATTTAAAATTTGTCACGAACTTTGACTAAGTTTTAGTTTTTGAATGCGATGCAAACTTCAATTCACCATTTTATTTTCCGGTGTCAATCTAGGAAACTCTTATTGCTCATGAATTACTTAGAATTCAGCCATATATATAAGACATATAAGATTCTTATCTTTAAGGCTGAATGTATATAAGTATTATTTATAATATTTGGTAATAAAACATGCTTAAATTAATAAGTATTTCTTTAATTAATAAGACTCCAGTATTCGGATGAAATATTTATATAAAATAAATAGAAAAATAACTTTGAATGGTATCGTCAAGATACTTATTAATGTGATCTCGTGGCAGTGAAATTCAATAGTGTCTTCCAGACTCAGAGGGAAGCTGAAGGCCTGATTTGGAGACCATAGATTTTCTCAGTTTTGAAATATCACGTGAAATGTGTAATGTGCTGTCAAAAAAAACTCAAATACCAGTGGTTGAGAGATAGACATCATAAAAATTTCACGATTAGGGAAAGTCATTCCCAATCATTATGATTCCACCCACATTTAACGCCAAAGCTTGAAGGCCGATAGCGCTGAATGTGCACGTCCGTTTCCGAAAACGAACTCTCATTGTACGGAAAAATTTCGTTAAATCCTTTGTTGATTGCTATAAAAGTTCATTTTTAATAATTCACAAAGGAATATAATGATTTGAAGAGGAAATCATTATTACCAAGAATTAAGATTGCAAAGTATCGTAATTACACTAGAAAGTCAACTCCAATTAAAGCACGTCCAAGGAAAGGTAGTAAAGATTTGATGCGAATCAAAAGAATTAACTGGAATAGGAAATGAAAATTAAAGTAAAGAGGGAGGTGCAGTTTTCTTTTTTCGATATTTTTTCCCAAGCTTTGCGAAGTAAAAAGTCTACCTACGGTATTCACTTGAGATTAAAACGCAAAAGCCAGGTGCTTTGAAAAATCACTACTTTTTCATCTGGTCAAAGGCCATTAAACTTCGTCCATAGACCTCACGCTTTAACAAACAGGTTAGTCATAATAAAAAAAATATTCATCCAATAAAGGAAAGGATTGAATTCAAATAAATCCGCGAAATAGTGCCCTTTCATCTCACCCCATATTCTGGGAAAGGCATTGAATTACTTTTAAGTAGAAACTTGAATGAATTACCTAATTACTCCCTCTCGAGAAACAGAACATTTACTTAATTTCTTTTATTTCATTCCGCCGAGTGAAAATAAGCCATCCTTCAAGTAGGAGGCAGTTTGCGGAGTGTTTGTTTATTGATGGGAAACAGTCCCAAACGCTTCCCCGCCACGGAGAAAACGCCGTTATGCCGGCGAATCGGATAGGCGTGGCGTGATTCGGTGGAAACTTAATCCGAGTCAAATGAAGCGTCGTCCTAACCCCCTCCCCCCTTGGCCACATCCAAGAACTCCGTCATCCCAACCCCCTCCCTCTCCCGATCCCTTACTCCAACACGCAGCGTCCCCTTTTACGGTCCCCGCGGGTAAAGACATCCCGCTGCTTCGAAAACCACCCTCGCAGTCCGATTGGGAGCTCTCGACCCCTGCGCAGAGATACCAGTAGTCTTCGGCCCGGGCGAGTCTACTCGGAAGGAGTTCATCTGAAATGGGGTTTGGGGGCGTGCGAGTGAAGATAATATCCCCTAGAATCACCTCTGACCGAGGCCGCTTTGCCCCTTTCCCTTGCAAGTTGTCCCCCAAACAACAAACAACGGCACTCCTCGGTTCGGTGCCGTCCTTCGTGATGAGAGGCACACGAGCGTACCAACAAGCACCGATCACACACACACGCACCCTCTAGTCCCTCTCTCCGCGTCCCCCCCCCCCGCCTCTGCCATCCCCCTCACAATACCCTCGAAGGTTTATCAGAGCTGGAGTCATAGCTGCCTGCCAAAGTGGCGACTCTTCCTCTCGCTCGCCGTGCGAACGCCGTCGGAAGTATTCGATTCCGGAGAGCGGAAAGAACGGGAGGGGGAGGCGCTAAGAGGAGGAGGATAGGCGGGAGCGCGTCGTGCGGTGTGCACTTGAAGGCAAGATTGCTCCGAAGCCAGTTCATCGTAAATTGAAAAAGAGGCAGTCCAATGAAAAATTCAGGACGGGATGGAAGAGAGGGGAGCAAGGATGGGGGTGAAAAAAGGGGTTCGGAGGGGGACGATCGAAAGGGGAGGAGAGGCCCGGTACGAGTGGAGGTGGGGTGGAGGAGGGGGAGGGCAGGAGGGAGGGGAGGGGGAGAATCGCGGGATAGGGGAGGGAAGGATGTGGGGAAGGGAATGGAAATACATACATGTGTTACGAAACCGGGGTGATATTCTTCTCCTCTTTGTGACCTCCCCTCCATTCCTCTTCTCCCAATGCAGGGATCGCATTAATTATTCCTCATAACTGGTAACGCCATGGCATTAACTTTTATATTTTATGCTAAGAGAATCATAAGGTAAGGTAATCTAGTGGTCAGAGCAATCGGCTACTCAGAGGAAGGTCCAGGGTTCGATTCCGGGAAATCCAATTCCCGATTTTCTCATTTTTATGTGATATTTCGGGTACCGGATATTTCCAGAAAATTGTGGACAGCTCAGGTAAAGAATAGGCTTAACTTTATTGCTCTAATGCGTTCACTAGCGCTGATATTCCCCTTTCGCTGGCGGCTGTAATTGTACCAACTCAAACTATGCACGGGTCAATCACCATTATGGTACTAAGAGCATCAATTGTAAAATGCAAAAATGCAACGGATAATGAAAAATAATCAAAGAGATAGGCAAAGGATTGTACCTACAAACCAAAATATAATGTCAGCCAATGTTAACATTCTCACATTCTCTCATGTCATTTATATCACGTTAATTGAGACACCTAGTCAACGGACTCACAGAAGTCGCAAGCATGAGACAATACCCAATGGCAAAAATATTTTCGTTTCACCTGCAGCGATTAGATCTTGTGGTTTACTCTCTCAGTCTTTGCCAATACTATCAGAATATGGGTGACATGAAAAATACAATCAGGCATACTATTTCTTAAATCCAATCGTTTTAATTCCCACCGCACCAATCTGAAAACATGTTAACTATTAATTGAATATTGTCGTATATTCGGACCAATATTTTAAATATAAAACGCAAATTTCATGGTTTGATTTTCTCAAATACATGAAAATCTCATGAATGGTTTGACCTGATTAAAATATGCTCTTGATACATGAATTTTAGGCAAGAAGTTTTCAGTTTCAGGTGTTACCATTACAAGTACGAGGGTCATCCGGAAAGTAGTACCCGTTCGTGCCGCATGAAGTGCTGACGACGCGAGTAGCCGCTGGACGAGGTCAGATAGCTTCAGTGGCTTGTCTGCCTTCTCTGAGCCAAGGTGCGTGACGCTAGCATTGCCTGTGTTGTTTCTGTGATTGTTTACAATGTTTAAAAAAATTGAGAACGCCGCCAGTTGTGAAGTGAGGGCAGTGATTAAATTCCTCAATGCAAGAAACGTTCGCCCATGTGATATTCATCGCCAATTAAAGGAGGTGTATGGAGACAATGTAATGGACGAGTCGTCTGTTCGGCGGTGGTGTCGCAACTTCAACATGGGGAGGGGGAACACACACGACGATGAGCGTTCGGGGAGACCGTCTGTCATTACAGACCAACTGGTGAGCTCAGTTGACGAATTCGTGAGGAACGATCGGCGCGTCACAATTGATGACATCTGTGAGCATTTTCCCAATGTTTCTCGAACAATTGTTCATGAAATTGTTAAACACCATCTGCATTATGCAAAAATTTGTGCAAGATGGGTCCCTCGCATGCTTACAGATGAGCACAAAACCAAGCGTATGGCTGCAGCACTGACGTTTTTGGGACGTTATTCTGATGAAGGAGACTCTTTCTTGACTCGCATAATTACTGGTGACGAAACATGGTTTTTTATGCATCACCTGAGAGTAAACGACAGTCAATGGAGTGGCATCATGCTCATTCACCAAACAAACCAAAAAAATTCAAGACAGTTCTGTCCACCAGGAAACTCATGGCAACCATTTTCTGGGATCGACGAGGTGTATTGCTTATTGATTTTATGGCCCGTGGAGACACTATTAATGCCAATGCGTATTGTGAAACATTAAAGAAATTACGGCGGGCAATACAAAATCGGCGGCGAGGTCTATTGTCTACTGGTGTCATTCTCGTTCATGACAATGCCAGGCCTCATGCAGCTGGGATAACACAAAAACTTTTGCAGCAATTCAAATGGGAAACTTTCGACCATCCACCGTATAGCCCGGACTTGGCCCCTTCAGATTTTCATCTCTTTACAAAGCTTAAAGACTTTTTGGCAGGAAAAAGATTTGACAGCGATGAAGAACTTAAAGAAGGAGTGACCCTGTATCTCAATGAGCTGGCGGCGAAGGACTATGCAACAGGAATACAGAAACTTGTCACACGTTATGACAAATGCCTTAATTTGCTTGGAGATTATGTTGAGAAGTAGTTTAAAGTATCCTCTTTCAAATAACATTTTTTTGTTTGTTAATATTTACTTTTGTGTCTTTATTTCACGAACGGGTACTACTTTCCGGATGACCCTCGTAAAATAAAACTGCCATTGTGAGTCCACATTTCACCATAGTATGTGAACGTTAAAAATCTCAGATTTTGAAATTACTTCTTCAGAAACCTAATTTTCATTATTAGAATCATTGCTACGCATTAACACACCAATATTTAAAGTATCAGGTGCATTAAAAAACCTTTTTCCTTTGAATATACGAAACCTCCAAAAGGGGTATCAAATTACTGGACTACAATCAACATTCAGCAGTGATGTACATGGCATCCTTAGTGAAATAAATTACTCATTACGTGTGCAGAAATAAAGTGCTCACCGACCTCAGCTTTATACCTCAACAGTTCCACCTCAAAATCAAACGGTGTGATTTCACTGGAGGCCAGCGCTTCCAGGGGTTCCTGAGGGGGTAAAGGGAAAAGAGCCCTCGGTATAATCCCCATATAATGAGTGAATTCCACCGGCCAAAGGAGTTGATATGACGATGAGCAAACTATCCTCCCCTATCTTATCAGTCTTCATACAGATGACTGCGGTGCATCACTATTCTTAAGAAAGATTGAATCTTGGGAAATACGAGGGTCATCCGGAAAGTAGTACCCGTTCGTGAAATAAAGACACAAAAGTAAATATTAACAAACATAAAAAATGTTATTTGAAAGAGGATACTTTAAACTACTTTTCAACATAATCTCCTAGCAAATTAAGGCATTTGTCATAACGTGTGACAAGTTTCTGTATTCCTGCTGCATAGTCCTTCGCCGCCAGCTCATTGAGATACAGGGTCACTCCTTCTTTAAGTTCTTCATCGCTGTCAAATCTTTTTCCTGCCAAAAAGTCTTTAAGCTTTGTAAAGAGATGAAAATCTGAAGGGGCCAAGTCCGGGCTATACGGTGGATGGTCGAAAGTTTCCCATTTGAATTGCTGCAAAAGTTTTTGTGTTATCCCAGCTGCATGAGGCCTGGCATTGTCATGAACGAGAATGACACCAGTAGACAATAGACCTCGCCGCCGATTTTGTATTGCCCGCCGTAATTTCTTTAATGTTTCACAATACGCATTGGCATTAATAGTGTCTCCACGGGCCATAAAATCAATAAGCAATACACCTCGTCGATCCCAGAAAATGGTTGCCATGAGTTTCCTGGTGGACAGAACTGTCTTGAATTTTTTTGGTTTGTTTGGTGAATGAGCATGATGCCACTCCATTGACTGTCGTTTACTCTCAGGTGATGCATAAAAAACCATGTTTCGTCACCAGTAATTATGCGAGTCAAGAAAGAGTCTCCTTCATCAGAATAACGTCCCAAAAACGTCAGTGCTGCAGCCATACGCTTGGTTTTGTGCTCATCTGTAAGCATGCGAGGGACCCATCTTGCACAAATTTTTGCATAATGCAGATGGTGTTTAACAATTTCATGAACAATTGTTCGAGAAACATTGGGAAAATGCTCACAGATGTCATCAATTGTGACGCGCCGATCGTTCCTCACGAATTCGTCAACTGAGCTCACCAGTTGGTCTGTAATGACAGACGGTCTCCCCGAACGCTCATCGTCGTGTGTGTTCCCCCTCCCCATGTTGAAGTTGCGACACCACCGCCGAACAGACGACTCGTCCATTACATTGTCTCCATACACCTCCTTTAATTGGCGATGAATATCACATGGGCGAACGTTTCTTGCATTGAGGAATTTAATCACTGCCCTCACTTCACAACTGGCGGCGTTCTCAATTTTTTTAAACATTGTAAACAATCACAGAAACAACACAGGCAATGCTAGCGTCACGCACCTTGGCTCAGAGAAGGCAGACAAGCCACTGAAGCTATCTGACCTCGTCCAGCGGCTACTCGCGTCGTCAGCACTTCATGCGGCACGAACGGGTACTACTTTCCGGATGACCCTCGTACCACCTTTCGACTTTCTTCAAAGTGCCCCAACACCGGATCCCAATCATCATGCTTGAAATCCAATTTCAATTTTAGTCAAATGATACCCGAGAATATAAAACAGGTAAAAAGTGGATTTTTTAAGATTCGTTCCCAAGTTCTCAAGATCTATCTTTGATGCCCTTTTGAAGGACTGGCATTTTTTCATCGTCTCTGACCGGTTGCCTACTTTGTGCGTTATGGGCAGTGTCATGTCAGAGATCTTAGCCCTTTCACTAAAAGGGATGAACTGATAATAACTGCTCGTCACTCTCTATGGCAACTGATCTCCATGTATCGCTTCCCAATACTGCAGGAATATTTGTCTTTCTATGGTAATGCATTCTCCACAGGATCGATCGAAATATCGAATAATTACACATAGCTTATTTTATTTTAAAAGGATATGCATATTTTATGCTTTTCAATCCATTTAAAATTTAAATTTTCTGTACTGGCAGCCAAAATTAAAATATAGGGGGCTGAAATAACTTTTCTCTGAGCAATGGAGACGTAAGTATGACGTAATCTCAAAGTGAAATTTAGATTAAATTTAGCAAGATTAGATATCAATACAAGCAGCAAATAAGATAATAGATACAAGCAGAAAATTTAGAAGAACGTTTATCTTTCCTCCATAGATATTTTGTTTACTATGCACCCCTCATCCTTACTTGAGTTAGCTGCAGACCGAAATACATGCATCACTTCAAGAGCAAACTGAATATGATACGGCAAGTGTATGTAATTTTCGAGAAACCTCTAGGCATAAATAAGGACCATTGCAGTAGCTGCTATTGGAAACAAAGAAACATCAATTAATTTCACAAGTAATTAAAACATTTCCCCAGTTTCCACAAATAAATAACATTCTCCCAGGTACGTCCATTTACGATTTCATGTACCTGCCAAAAAGACAAAATTCTTCCTCTCTCAGGCGCCAGAGGGCTGCCACTAAATGAAAAATCACTGAAGATCTAATTTAAAAAGGTATCCATAATTGGTAGTGAAACTCGTGGAACTTTCATTTTTGCATTTTTTAAAAACGCGAGATTCTGAAAATTACGTCACCGAAAATTGACTTTTGTGTCAACGGGCATAATCCGAAGATACAAGTATAATCGAAAGTTCGAATCGAAATCATCTATGATATTCTATTTGGAATAGTGTGCGGATATCAAAGACACAAGACATAGTTTTATTTTTAGACACATGCATACAGGGTGCGTTAATAAAGTAATAAAATTGAATTTCCCATGTCGCGAAAAAAATGGAATCGACCATCGGGCAACGTTACGCGATTACTAAGTTTTGTGTCCAACTGAAAAAACTCTTGACGGGACTAACAAAATGATTCTTGATGCTTACTGGGACTCTGCTCTGCCCTATTCAAAGTTCCGAGGTCGTTAAATGCCGGGCGGGGAAGAGGTTCACGACGATGAGCGGCCGTCAACCAGCCAAACCGACAGCGATGGTTTAGGCTCGTGTTCGAAAATTGTGGGCTCTGACCGTCAATTGAATATCAAGATGGTTTCCAATGAACTGAAGTTGTCGTCTGCTGTTGTGTTTCGCATTGTTACTGACCGAAATTATTTCGCGTCCACTCCCAATTAAAATGTTAATTTATAGAGAATCACCAAATATAATTGCATCAACACCTTTGTCATAGACTGACTACGGGACCTGTATATTAAGCTGTAAATGGTAAGCCATTTACGGCTTAAGGAAATATTATTTAATGTAGTTAGTCTAAAAAGAGGTCGTAAGAAGCTCAATTTATCCTTTTCACCTTCATCATACTCTTCAGAGATGGTTCACGACGGTGTGAGGACGACGGGGTGTTGGGGCACGCGGCTTTGTTAATGGTTAGCTCCCTTCATCATTTTTGTTGAAACGCGCAAATTGTGTAAAAGGGAAGGAAGGGTATTTGGATATGTCCTCTCCAGAAACTCTCGCTCTCATATGTTATCGCTCATGTTATCCGATCTACCAGCATTTTTGTCACTAATAATTTTCCCTTCCGACGAGTCACAAGCATGTGTACCAAAGCAATCATAAGTTCCTTAGCCCGCCTTCTTTAAGCTTGGATGAATTCACAGATAAAAAGTAACTCCACCGCAAGAGTTCATCTCAAAAGAGCTCTTGGCTAATCTGATGGACTTTATTTTAAACTCGGCTAAGCCCGAATTCGTTCATTTCTACAAATGGATCTAAAATGCCTGCTGTATATTTCATACTTGATCTTTTACCATTGTAAAATAAATTTGTACCTTAACTTTATCATGACATTTTCCCAAAACCCATCTAATATTTCTTTAAGGCCACTCGTCATTTTTATATATAATCGCCCGTTGAAGGATGGAGGCAATAGTGATACACAAATACTCGACTTGTTTCGACTCATTTAACTACATCTCGTAGATCTTGTATATGTTTTTAGATTCAAGTTTCCCATTTATTCACTACAAAACATCACTAATGTATAAGTATTACTCTTCCTGATCCAATTATATTATTATCTCAACTGTGCGCAATTTCATGTCCAAAAACTAAAGAACACTATTCATTAAATCCATAGTTTCAGCCTTCATAAAATATGGTTAAAGTAAAACTAGTTTCAAGGAATTGGCATCATCTTCAGGAATATAGTATAAGCAAGACGCCGATGTGTCGGATACCTGGATAAAACTTTGGCGGAAGAAGTGATGGGGTTCCTCATTTCATTGAACTCTAATGCCTTTTCCTTTCACCGATCCGAAAGATTGTCTGCGCATGAAAGAGAGTAGAGAAAGGTTGCGTCAAGGAAGGGAAAAGGGGCCCAAAGCAAGTACCTCGGCCATCTTTAAGGGCCGTCGGCTTTTAAGGCAGGACTCTTACGAAAACACCCCTTCCCACGGGGCGGCTCGGGACACTTTTGCCTGGAATGACCCGGCGAGCCATCGCTTCGTAATCGAGTCTCCGAAAGTGTCGCGCTGAAGAAGGAAGAGAAGGATGAGCAGAAGGAAGTCTCCCCGAGCGGAATGTGCTCCAAGCAACGTGAACTGGTATCCCAGCAACCGAGGGAGTGAGAGCTCGCAGACTCAGGGGGATTGAGAGGAAAAATAGGCCGCTATTTTCTGTGAATTTCCTCATCGACAATCATCCATTCAAGCAAATCTACTTTTAAATCGCAAATACTTTGTGTTACCCCCTTCCAGAGAGTGTAATTACTTTAAAGATTTTCAGCATCATAACATGTTGTTACTTAATCGTTAAAATGACATCAACACCGTGCACTTGGGGCTCAGATAGTTGATTGCTTTATAAGGTAAACACGCCATCAAAATACAACTCCAATTTGGAAAGATCGATTGCATGCTGAATTTTCAAGTTTTAAACGTGTATAAACAAGTTAAATATATTAACAAATTTCACTTATGCGAAGAATAAAACGGTTAATAGCAGTATTTCTATTTCTTAAACAGAGTAAAATCAGATTATGCAAAAATCGAAGTAATTATTAACACATTTCATAATGCAAGTTCATGCAACATGTAATGCATTTTCCTCGAACAAAACACATGACAAATGATCCAAAATAATTAAATGCCCTCTATTGAAGTAGACAATATAACTATTAGAGCACGAAGGCTACCTGAAAGTGGAGGCCAACAAATTAATTAGAATAGCCACTGAGAGGCAGGTGGGAGGGAATTGCAAGCTAAAACGTGTTAACCCGAGGTGTGAAGGCTATATTACTAAAATAAGTCACACGGATAATTTATACTGACAGTTTATTTGCTAGTATTTGAAAGCTACTGATGACGAAGAGCGTCGTCCAAATTGCAGTAACATACAGATGCATTACGAAAATAATATTTATCAACAGTTTTTAGTGCCAAGTTTGTTTATAAAAATGTTAGAAAATGTTCTTGAATAATCTAGAGGACACTTTCGATGGCCTAACTTCGGGGAACAGTAAAAGACTGGTCTGTACCCACTGCGCCAGGTTCTTTTTATCTACGAAGTTGTCCCCAAAATAAGTTTTTCACCAATGCAAATGGTTGAAGTGGGAAAAATTGAAGTGGGAAAGGTAATGGGAAGTCTTGGAAAAGCAAAGCGACCCACGACAGATGACTGTCGGCATTTACAGTGTGCGAATTTCTGCTAGACTGGACTCCTGGTCGACGGTCATATCACGAATTCGCGATATCACTTTCCGTGAAGCAATTATATTCGATGAAATTGTC
>CM073769.1:6124848-6456871 GCA_037158775.1 Hetaerina titia | reverse complement strand
GATGGACTCCCTTGTTTGTTATTACAATGTGATAATTCCACTCTTACGTCGAGAGGCGCATGTGGTTTACTGGGGGGTATATGACCTCCATTATATACCCTCAGGGTCGCGGAAATGATTCGGGCGCACATATTCCCCGCCCGCTCGCATTGCGGCTAATACCCCACCGATCCTGCCTCACAGCCGGAAGGGTCCCGTCGTTGGCCGACATGGCTGTCAAGATAAAATTTGAAAAAAAGTAGATTTCTTTTTTAGTAGGCCTCGTGTGGGAGCGAGAGTAAATAGATACTCCAAGACTTTATTTTCAATCGCGATATAAATACAAGTCAGCCAATGCTTTGAGGGCGACAAGTTCGATTGAGCTGCATCCGTCGAAATAAACAAGTTATAAAATCAGTCCGGTCTCATTTTGACCACACCTTGTAAAACAATAGATACCGTATCAGGTTTGGTGTTACTTCACCAACCGCATAAGATGCATGCAAAGCCTGTTTTTACTCAATTAAATACTGAAAAAAATTATTTGGAGAATTAAAAGGAACAAGACACATTCTGACCAAGATAAATAAGAAGTTGGCTGAATATGAAATGCTGTCGAAAAATCCTTTGAGGTCGTTCTTTTAGTACTTTTGAATGACTTTTACTTTTTGAATGATGAATTTTGAACTTCAGCAATAAAACAATATTAAAAATATGGATAAACTTTTATTAGCAATTTCACCTTTCCCTTAAGCTCCATTTCTTTCTCCCTTTCTCAATTCTCATGCTTAAATACGAGTATAATGGGCTCATTAATATAAAACCATATTTCTCTTTTTGCTTTCTTACCAATCCATTTATTAGGTATGTTACTGGGATTCTTGTATGAATAGACAAAGATTTGTGCTAGAGAAGTTAAAATATTTTAACATTCAACTATTTTCTCTTATTTCCCACAGATGTACGTTAAATCGCATTATTTTGACACCGACTCCTCATGCAGTTATAACGCAATACTTGGGCGTGTGGAGCACGGTTGTGCAATTTCAAAAATTCTACATGAAGCTCGCTCAATTGTATGAACTACGAATACTAGATAATCAGGGGATCAACAATTGTTCTGCTCATCCGTGAATTCACGCGAAACGTTAATTAAGCTGCGTCGTAGTGGACCATTTTCTCGCTTACGCTGCAAAACATCTCAACTCGTCACGACTTTGGAAACCGGTGACTGCAGTGTGAGAGTCAAATACAGGTATTATCATTTTTCCGAGAGGGCGGTCGCACGCGCGTCGTCAGTTCGCCCAAGTGGTCCTTTCCGGTGCAATACGAGGAAGCACTGCAGAGCTTACTCATTCGAGGCTGAGGAAGCAACTGCCCCTCTAACAAGAAAACTCGGTGCATTCGAAGTGCTCTACTAATTTTTTGAGTGAATGTTCTGCAAGGGGACTACAAACGGCAAATATTAATAGACCAGGCAAGAGGAAGGCGACGCGAGGCTCATTGAAACTCCTACATGGACTCATCCGCCATACTTGCTGAAAATGTGGTCAGCAGGTAAAAGAAAATGGTGGCGACGAGAATGCGATGCTTGTTTGCAAATTAACTGCACAAAGAAGGGTAGAAATTAACTTCGAAGAGAGGCTGAGGAGAGAAGTCTATGGAATAGGGCACTTACGAAGAGATGAAGGAAGCTGAGTAATTGGACATATCCTCAGGCAAACTAGAAGGAGGAGATGTAATATGCCAAGAGAGGGAGTCAAAACGGAATGAAGAGTTTGACAGGGAACTATGGGACACGACTTAGAAGAGATGTTAATATATAAATGCTTTCTACATTTTGTTTTAAGCCCTCGAAACATAGTGATTTAAATGTATAATAAACACTACAGAAGAAATAATTTTTAAAAAATCGCGTTCCAATAGTAAACGTAATGCATTTTTGGTTGGAGTGAAACTATGATTCTTGGTTTTAAAATGAGTCTTCCTCCAGCATACATACAAAGTTTTACGTTATTTGATAGTTTTTAGTGAAGATTTTCCCTTGTCCCTTCCTCTCTCACGTCCTCCTATATCACTTACCCCTCCCATCTGGTGCTTGAACCCCCTGCCACACATATTTTTGGTGGATTGCGAGGTATAGACAAAGTGCTACCTGATAGAGAAAAGATGGAGATGAAAAGATAAAGCTTATTCAAGTTCTGAGAATGTAAAATGAATTATCAAAAGATTAAAAAGCTCAATTAACATAATTGAGGCTAGACTAGTTGAAAATACATAACCTTGAGCAAACAACAGTAGAATTAACTGAAAGAAACATGGAGCTCTACTTTAATAAATGCGGGGAAAATGCCATTCCCTCTCGTAATGTCACAGGTGAGATTCCTGAAGAAGATGCAGATAACACGAATAGATAAAGAGAGTATTCCGAGTATCTTTGCGAATGATTGGATATTGAAGAGGAACTCAATATTGACGAGAGAGGAATATGCTACTTTCTTAGAGCAGAAGTTGAAGACAAAGGTATGGATTCATGTGCTGACGCAATGGATCGACGAAGAACCTTCTGAACTAGTAAACATTTCGGGAAATAAGACTTTGCCATGTAGTTATACAACCTAGCATATGATGCGGGCAGAGAGCAAATGGAAATTATAAAGAATTTATCCTGTCCACAATATACATATAAAATCATAAATAATTAAACAAATAATTATAAATAAATATATAATTATATATATATATATATATATAAACATTATAACAGTTGTCACCCATACCCCACCAAACGCTTCATTCCTTATTCCCTGTCCATAAGAGGACACAGAATCTGCAATGACCCCGACTTTCTTGATAAATTCCTCTCAAATCTACTCCATTCCCTCCTCAAACGAGGTTATCCTGAATCCCTCCTGAATAAGAGGATCCAAAGACATTCTTACCCTATCCCAACCTGCCTCAACCGTGAAAAACCACCCTCTTTCAATTTGTACCACACACTTCCCTAGCCAAGAGTCTGAGATCAATCATAAAAAACCTCTACCATATCCTCTAAAACCATAACTCCACCACCAATATTTTCCCAAATATCCCTCCGTTAATTTCAAACGCTCCGTCAAATTATTAGATTTCCTCAAATCAAGCAATCCACTCGTTAAATTCCCGCCCCATCCCAAATCCTTTTCCATGCCTTGCAATAAACCTTGATGCAAAACATGTACTATTTTCAAAACCTGAATCCCATTCCTCTTCCACCCACTTTTTAACTCTATCCCCCCAATTCCTTACTTCTCATGTACTCACAGCTATGTGATTTTTAGGGTACCAGATCTTCCCGAGATATCATAACCGGTGCAGGGAAAGGAGCTGGCCCCCTCCTACCCTGGTGTGTCACCACGCCGTCGGGTTTAGTACTGGGTGAACTCTACCATCACCTACCAAACCGACCTTCGGGTTGATTACTGTGTTTATGGTTATATAACAGGTCAATGGGAATATAACAGGCAAAATGGGAAATCATTGTAGCCTTTGGCGCGACCGTAAACTCTGCTAGCTGCATTTGTGTCAATGTCGTTTTCCCATCATCTTCTAAATGGTCATGAAGTGTGATTTTAAAATTGTGAAGTAGTATTAATTTCAACAATGATACTATGTTGGATAACATAATGGAGAATTTCGTACTACTGATTAGTCTTTTCAACATCACATTAAGTACCAAATGCTAGACGTGATCAAAATGTTTTCTTCGCAGCCCTAATTCAACTTTTTCATATTGTTGAGTATTTTCCTTTCTATGAAACGGGGGTGACCCAGAAGTATGGTAACCATAATATGCAAATCAAAATGAATAATTGGCTCTTTTGGGTGCACGTCCTTGATTTATACCATAGAGTATAATGGGATAGCCAGTCACCTAGAATAAACACTCATTCGTTCCCCAAACTTGACCAATTTATCAATTTACGCGGCGAATAGCGGGGCTGCTTGAATTTCGCGAGTTCCAAACTCTTCCCAAGTTTAGATAAACGCATCCTTGCAGTTTACTGCGGTGAGCCATTCATCCGAGTGACACTCTCCCCTTGCGCTCCTACCCTATTACCCTAAATCATGCCCCCCCCGTGACGCCGCAGGTTGCACCGTCGCCCGCTCTCCTCTCCATTCGCTGCCCCCTTCCCCTCAGCCCACACACACTCCCGGCAAGCCTCCGCCCTCCCCGGCCCCCTCCCCGCCACGACTCCCCAAAGAACGCCTCTTTCAAAAATAATATGAACACGGGCACCATCTCAGTTTATTCGATCCGCCCTCCATGATGCCTCCTCTTTTAGACGGATAGCAACAGACGTCTACTCAATATAACTTACAAAATTTCCAAAAAATGATGTTTTCATGTTTGCCATTCATTGTTTTGTAGTCGTATTAGGGGAGGTGACCAACGGCTGAGGCCCTTATCAGGGTGGAAGTCAATTACATTTGCCATTGCACCAATCCGATCTCCGTCACTCAATCACTTTTTTTGCCCGTATGGCTATAACTTGATGTATATACATAGAAGTCAGCATAGAAGCGGTGATGTAGATTAGTGAGTGGAGAGCTGGGTCAATGATCGGAGGGCCCGGGTTCAATTAGCACCACTAGTTTCACCCCAACTGTGATTCTTCTGGTACCAGATATTCATTGTGAACCACGAATGTTAGCACAAGGAATCGGGAACTGCACCCCCTCATTACCACCCTTATACAATGTGTGAATTTCACACACAATACAGTACTAGGTGGTACGTAGTGAGCTCCAAGTTCAACTGTCACATCAAAATAAATTTCGGGTGAATTATTGTGGTTTGTGATTGATTTATCATTGATGGAGTCTGCAAGAACCTTTTGGGCGAACCCCCATATGCCTACACTCCTCCGATGTACTCGAATACGTCACGTCACCATCTTCGGCACCAGAAATGCCACGTGGGAGAGCACCCCACCGTTCCGCAAACCCCCTTTCAAACACCCCGCTACTCCCCATCTGCGCCTGCCTTCTCCTCGGCACTCCTCCCTCTTTCTTCTCCAGCCCACCACAGGCATCCATCCTCCCGCCCCGAGATCGCTCCTTACATGACGAGTGACGTGATGTGGCTGCTCACGAAGGAGGGCCTTCTGGAGGCCGAACTGCAATTTCTTAGCAACCGGGAGGATCTCCGCAGCCGGCGTGTAGGAGTGGGGGGGGGGACTGACGCCATCGCCTGCGCCCGACACCTTCCCTCGGAAAGACCCTCCGCGCATACCCTGCCGTCGGGGGTTCACTGCTCTTATGGCGGCTCATGATTGACATCGCGAGTCTCAACGGATCACTCTCTCGATTAACTTGTAGGTGCATCCATATGAAATCGATCCATCATTTCTCAAAGTAACCGAGGTATATTTATCAGATTATGAATTAATAATATTAAGTTTGTTAGTTAAACATAATTTAAAAAATAAGATGGTGATATGGTTCGCAGTAGTCCAGGGGTAGAGCGTTGGACTACTGACCGGAGGGCCCGGATTCGATACCCGGGCAAGCCTCCCTGGGTACCATCAGTTGAACCCAAGCTATATGATTTTTCGGTACCAGATCATCTTGGAAAACCATAACCGGTACAGAGAAAGGAACTGGTCCCGCTACCCTGATGTAAGAATATTCACACGCCGTCGGGCTTGGTACTGGGTGAACTCTACCATCACCTACCAAACCGACATTCGAGTTGATTACTGTGTTAAAGTTTTTTAATATTAAATTAACGTTTCTTTGTATCTATTCCTGTAATATGCATCTTTTATCTTATTTAATATGAGCATCACACAATCATTCTTCATTCAATCGTCGCACATTTATAATCAATGTATAGCTTTAAATGCAAGCTGAGAAAGGTGTGAACAAATGCGTAGCGTATTAGAGTCAAGACACCATGCTCCTGTAGCCTACGCACACCTATGCATCCGAAAATAGTTTCAATAAAGTTAATTAAATATTAGTCATTTCTTAACTGGATATTCCGTTATATTGCATATTTATTACTTTTGATACCAGTATTGTGATCATAACTTAGAAACCACGTCAATCTTACATTAATGAAGGACATATAAGGGGAAACATAATGCAGAGCGCAGTAATTAAAATTTTTTTGAAAGGAGCTATATTTCAGATGCTTTGGTAAAACTCCAGTAAATCTGGATTCAATTGATTCGAGTGGGTGATCACCATAAAATGCTGCTTTACACAATAATTATTTCAGCATTGAAAACCGGAACCGATTTCACATCGCACGAAAATTTATTCGAACTTGGGTCTAAGTTACGGAGGAATCTCTTTTATTATTTTTACTGTAGCCTAAGGTGCAATCATTTGTTAAATGAGAGTATATGTATTTGCATGCGTGTAAAATGAAAGGACTTTTGCATGAATGTATGCGCCACTGTGGGTATGGGTTTGCATGTATGTGTTGGTGTTGAATGTGTTTTTGTTCCCTTTAGCGGGTGGTGACCCAACTGCCCCCGCCACACGCCCTTGCGGTGACTTACGAGGTAGGTTTTGTGTAGATGTACGAGGGTCATCCGGAAAGTAGTACCCGTTCGTGAAATAAAGACACAAAAGTAAATATTAACAAACATAAAAAATGTTATTTGAAAGAGGATACTTTAAACTACTTCTCAACATAATCTCCAAGCAAATTAAGGCATTTGTCATAACGTGTGACAAGTTTCTGTATTCCTGCTGCATAGTCCTTCGCCGCCAGCTCATTGAGATACAGGGTCACTCCTTCTTTAAGTTCTTCATCGCTGTCAAATCTTTTTCCTGCCAAAAAGTCTTTAAGCTTTGTAAAGAGATGAAAATCTGAAGGGGCCAAGTCCGGGCTATACGGTGGATGGTCGAAAGTTTCCCATTTGAATTGCTGCAAAAGTTTTTGTGTTATCCCAGCTGCATGAGGCCTGGCATTGTCATGAACGAGAATGACACCAGTAGACAATAGACCTCGCCGCCGATTTTGTATTGCCCGCCGTAATTTCTTTAATGTTTCACAATACGCATTGGCATTAATAGTGTCTCCACGGGCCATAAAATCAATAAGCAATACACCTCGTCGATCCCAGAAAATGGTTGCCATGAGTTTCCTGGTGGACAGAACTGTCTTGAATTTTTTTGGTTTGTTTGGTGAATGAGCATGATGCCACTCCATTGACTGTCGTTTACTCTCAGGTGATGCATAAAAAACCATGTTTCGTCACCAGTAATTATGCGAGTCAAGAAAGAGTCTCCTTCATCAGAATAACGTCCCAAAAACGTCAGTGCTGCAGCCATACGCTTGGTTTTGTGCTCATCTGTAAGCATGCGAGGGACCCATCTTGCACAAATTTTTGCATAATGCAGATGGTGTTTAACAATTTCATGAACAATTGTTCGAGAAACATTGGGAAAATGCTCACAGATGTCATCAATTGTGACGCGCCGATCGTTCCTCACGAATTCGTCAACTGAGCTCACCAGTTGGTCTGTAATGACAGACGGTCTCCCCGAACGCTCATCGTCGTGTGTGTTCCCCCTCCCCATGTTGAAGTTGCGACACCACCGCCGAACAGACGACTCGTCCATTACATTGTCTCCATACACCTCCTTTAATTGGCGATGAATATCACATGGGCGAACGTTTCTTGCATTGAGGAATTTAATCACTGCCCTCACTTCACAACTGGCGGCGTTCTCAATTTTTTTAAACATTGTAAACAATCACAGAAACAACACAGGCAATGCTAGCGTCACGCACCTTGGCTCAGAGAAGGCAGACAAGCCACTGAAGCTATCTGACCTCGTCCAGCGGCTACTCGCGTCGTCAGCACTTCATGCGGCACGAACGGGTACTACTTTCCGGATGACCCTCGTAGATAAGCCCCTCCCCCAAATTTTAGCGGAGACATTCTGTTTTAAGTGCCTGCCCCAAGTCTCTTGTTTATATGTGCTTCCGGCCTTCACTCATGAATTGAAATATAAGATATTTTTCATAATTAATGGCGTAGTTTCTCCAAAAAATGGCAGCTCAAAATTCAAAAGAAACATTCATGCGCTGAAACGGAAGAAAATTTGTAGAGTTGACGACTATAGTTTCTTTCAAAATGTACATTGTACCACTAGTCCTGAGGATGTTACAGTGTAAACGAAACTAGTCGACAAATAAAGTTTATTCCCGTAGAAAGCAAAGATAATATTTAATTTCTTAAGTTAAACATGGATTTCTACAAAGTTAAGGCCTCAACCATTCAGTGCATAGTTTCTTTCAAATAATATTCTCATTGGAGTGAAGCATTACTACCTGCAGCCCCATAAAATGCTACGATAATCACAATTGATCCTTTTAGGACAAGACGGATCGGAAAGAATTGTCGTATTTATTGCAGTTGAACAATGAAAATGGAATTGAGCGTATCGAAAACACAACTCAGTTCAACTTTAACATGATGCGGTTTTAATTATTCCCATCTCAGGACTAAACTAAGCATCGTATGCAACGCCTTAATGCTTTGGTTCATGGGAAACAGCATCCGTCCAGCAGCCGTTCCCCGCACTACCTCTTGCCAACGAAAGAAAAAGTCTTCTCACACGCTCGTCCACTTTCCTTCCGTTTCATTTCATCTCGTTTTCTTCCATTGAGGGATTTCATCGTCACCTTTATAATTTTTTCACGTAAATGCTATCCAGGAATTGCGACTTCTAATGGCAGAACAGGTTAAAATTTATCTCAAAACAACGGTTCTCAACTAACAAAAGTTTTAAAAAAATATAAACAGGAATTGCTTCTTTCATAAATAGGAACCAAATGTGTGTAGTAATTATGTTGATATAGTAATCATCCTCGTCAGGATTGAGATCATGGCAATAAAGTTGGAGAATCTCTTTACGGGGAGACAGTGAGGACGTGCGTGTCAGTGTGTGCCGAAGCAATAAGATTGGAAGCTTCTTGATAGCAGACACGACTTAAACTTTTAGTAAAATACAGAACACCCGAGTTTTCTTTCCGCACAGAGGGAAACATTATGACAGCAATTCTATTGGTAAATTTGGTCACCGATATAAATTAAGAGAGATGGACCCACTGTCACCGACTCACAGGTTCAAGTGTTCGTTCTTCCCTCTCACGATAAGCTAAAAACTCGTCACAAATCTAAAAATCAAAAAAATCTAGTCACAAGCACTGCCCACAACGATCCGTCGGTGGTATAAAGGACCCCCATGTGATGGGATAACATACCTCAGATCAACAATGTCTAGTATATTTTCCCTGCAGATATCAAACACTCTCCGGTTAATACCATCCATACGACTCCAAAACGAGCCCTCCGCAGTCGATGCGATACAGCACATGGTTGATTTAACTGAAAATCTATCTCGCCCCGTTTCACCTCCGAGTGCCCCTCCTTGAAGGACCACAGGATCCCTTCAGATCCACGTAGTGACGCGTCGTTTGTCCCAAGGTAAGCCATAAGTCGTACGTACTTTGGAGCAACCCGTATCAGTGACTGCCACTTTCAACGGCTGCGTCGCCCGCGAGGCCTCCAGGCGTACGAGTTTACTACGTTTCGCTGCAGTACACTCGAGTGCGTGTATCGTATTGTACACCAAGGCGAAAAGAACCCAAAAACATCTTCCCGTTGGATTGTGCATCGCAGCGGGGACATTATGCTCTGGACGATAGAGTTACTCAATACTAATATTCTCTTCTCTTAATGCCTCCCTCCTCGTACGCCTGCGGTTAAACTTTGGCGGCTCCATCGGGGCGGGAGTGGGAGCTGCGGAAACCTCGGTGCGAGATGGTGATGCTTTGCTTTAGTTAGGCCACATTTAGAATACATTGCAAGCATCTACGACCCATGGGATGAAACATTAACTAAAAAATCAGACAAGGTTCAGAGGAAACCTGCTAGGTTTCTCAAAAATTGGTACGAGAAGCAAGTAAACGCCACAGGTATGCATGCCTGCGAGGAATTAGCCGGTGAGTCAGGGTTTCCTTGCGGCACAGTGAGAATTATTATGACAACCAATCATATTCGCAAAATGGACCACCGGGATAAAATTACAGTAATGGACACCGCCACTCGCAGATGCAATTGTTCGGCCCCCAGACGAAGTGAAATCAATGCAAGGTCGAGCCCACACGCCCAGGAGAATGAAATCAGTTTAAATACTAAAATTTAATGAACTATTCAAACGAAATAACTATATCATCATTTTCAAAGGCATTTATGCATACATGTACTCGAGTGTTTTTGTGTATTAGCTTACACATATTCAAGTGCACCTATAAACTAATACTAGGTAAATCTCTCGTTATATATGTATATACATATACATGAATATATATATATACATGAATATATATATATATATATGTATACATGTACGAGTATATGAATATATGTATATATATATATATATCCATAGTCGCGGTGGTCTAGCGGGTAGAGCGTTGGACTGCTGACCAACGCGGGAGGGTCCCGGGTTCGATTCCCGGGCAAGGCACTCTGGGCACCTGCAGCTCCACCCAAGCTAGTTGATTTTTCGGGTACCAGATCTTCCTGGGAAACCATAACCGGCACAGGGAAAGGAACTGGCCCTCCTACCCTGATGTGTGAATATTCACACGCCGTATAGGGCTTGGTACATGGGTGAGCTCTACCATCACCTGCTAAACCGACCTTGATTACCTGGGTTGATTACTGTGTTTATGGTTTTATCCATATATATGTATACATATGCATATATAACGAAAGATTTACCTTATTTTTCAAGATTTGGAAATTTGTGATTACCCATTCTGGCACAAAGGCAAAAATACGAGCATATTACCAGCATAGTACCATATTGGTGTATGGATTTTACTTTTGTAAACTATTTTTATTTGAAACGTGAATTAATTGATATGAAGTATTATAATGAAAAAATATAACAGAATGCTGTGAAAACGTTAGAATGCCAACGTAAATATATGGAAAACCCAAAAAAAACCCTTAAAAATTTCAGGTTATAGCTTATCAAAAATAAGTTGTATTTGAAATGTATTACTGCCCAAAAACATTAGCAATTTTCAAAAAGTTCTAAAGCAAAATACTGACAGCGAGTGAGAGAGGAATAATTGATAAAATTCATTGAATCATTTTTATATCTGGCTCCAATTGAAGATCAGTTGGAGCCAGATAACGTAAGCAATGAAACACAACACCATAAGTTAAAAAGAACCAAATGGAATCTAATTCCATTTTAGATAACAGATATGGTGGTCACGTTTATCAGAAGGAAAGTTTCCCGCTGGGAGAACGAGGAATGAATGCTTTTAAAGAGGGACGTAGATCTCTTGAGGAATAATATATCTGGCATGAGAAAGGGAAGAGTCGAAAAAGGAATGCAGTCGAACAATCTACGGCTTGAATTAATAATATCGGTGAATCCTAAGTCAATTTACATACGGAGAAAATCCCAACATTTGGGTTTTTCGATCACATATTAATATGCCTAGGATTGCTTCCTATTAATACCTAAGCAGGCGATTGCATGTGTGCTATTCGGGTTGACGTCACATCAGCGGGTATTTAATGAGCTTAGGAACCGCTTATCACAGTCAGTTCAGGTTAATATTTCACGGCAGTGCGTCACGCGGAAGTTCTGACCATCGCATCCGCCTCCCTCCCTCTTGCACTCTCCCCCCTTCCGTTAAATCCCTTTCTCTCTCTCGCCTGAACCCACGGACGCCAGAATCCCTTCTGCAACGACCACTTCTTCTTCCACCCTTCCCCCCTCTTCTCCAGGAAAGGCGGCTGCCGGATTATGCGAGGGGACCAACACCCTGTGCGTGCCAATAAATATTTTTCATGAAATAACTTTGCTAAACATTTCTTTTAACTCCATTAGCTACCATATTGAATCAATACTGCTGAATTTTAAAAAAATCATGCCTAGAAGAGGGAGAAACAGTGGCTGGGACACCCTTGTATCACAGTAGCAGTCGAAAGATTGAATATTTTGTAAATTGATTCAAATTTTTGTTTTACGAATCCAATCATGTGCTGAAAGAGATAATGGGAAGGATGATTGCAAGAGTGAGTGTGATGGGCGAAGTAATTGAATAAGTTGACGCTTTTGGTTATGTTGACGGAACGCTTGTAAGAATGGAATGGGATAGTATATAAGATTGGAAGTCATGCGGATACTGGAAGAAAGATTGCCAGAGTATGCGACGCAAAACAAAAAATTAAATTCTCGTCTAAGCAAAAATGTCATAGAATTACAGATACACTTTTCCCCATATCATTCTACGGAATTAAAGCTTAACTATGCCAGAATTAGAATAAATATCAGCAAAAGGGGGATTGCTTTGTTTTTTAATCTACAGAACAGATTTCCCAGTTAAAATTAATTCTCAATTTAAACTTTTTGAGGATTATTGCTTTGTCCACAGGAAAGTTGAGAATGAGAGCGTTCGCAAAATCCTGCAGTGTGGTGAAAATAAAATGGATGGATAGTAAAGAATGAAATGAATATTAGTGTCAGTAAATGTAAATGCATCACTTTTAGCAACAAGGTAAACGTAATCAGTAGGGACTACAAATTCTTTGAAAACATCTTCTCGGAATAAGATGGCAGTATATACTTATATTTTTATTTAACCAAGGATTTATGGCGACGGGGAACGTGGACATTTTTGCATAGAAATCTTTCAAAACTTTTGGTCATGAGAAACCTCAAAGGGAACAGTAGAGCAGCTAAGGGAAAGACGCAAATGTCCTGTAACATCGATTGTAGAGTACTCATCACGAGAATGGGGCTTAGCTAAAAAAGGTGTTATTGCAAAACTAGAGAAGGTACAAAGAAAGGCTACCATAAACACATTGGGGAAGGAAGCACAGGGAGAGGAAGAGTGTGAGGGAAAGATAAAAAATACAGGGCCGGTAATTTTTACAAATAAAGAGAGAAATAAAGCAGACTCTGAGGATTGTTCGAGAAACAGGGTGATGCAGAATGAACTCCCTGGTTTCAAAAATTTATTGAAGAGCGTGGAGAAAAATTAACGAAGTGAGAGTGGTATTGTTAGCTGGAGAAAACAGCGCCTTTTTTAATAATTATCATCTAGTGGTCTAATAAACATCGAGGCCTTGTCCTAGAAATATTCTTTAAGAAAATGATAGTGTGGTGGAGACGCAGAGGGTGCAGTGGTCTAGCGTTGAAGCGCTCCTCTCCAGCTCAGTAAATAAGCAATATTTTCGTGACTAGGCAACTGATAATCCTCGCGAACTTCACCCAAGACCTCATCATAACCCCAGAGAGACAGTTTGGTGCGCTGTGTCCTCCATAGGCATTATTGAACCTTACTTTTTTGAATCTCGAGGCTCAACTGTTACTGTGAACTCTGTGCACTATTGTGAGGTGCCGGAGAACTTTTTACTCCGCAAAATGGAACAGCATGGTGAGGAATACGACAAAGAAACCTTCTGCTTTCAACAGGATGGTGCCACGGCTCATACCATCCGTCGTTCACGCCAAATCTTCCAAGAGTAATTTACCGGCCGCCTGATCTCCTTACGAGGGGATGTTCCATGGCCCTCTCGCTCCCCGGATTTGAGCCCATGTCACTTTTTTCTTCGGAGATATCTCAAAGCTGACATTTACAAATTTCGACCAAGGACCTTGGAAGATCTTAGGGAGGCAATTACAGATGCTATCGCTGGAATAACGTAAGATATGTTGAGAAGAGTTTTCGAAAACCTTTTGGAACGACTCAACATGTGCATCGCTCACCATTATCGTCAGCTGAATGAAATAATTTTCCAAATCTCAAAAAAATAACATTGAATGCTGTTTTTAGAAATAATATTTTTAATTATGTGCCTCGGTTTATTTAGAAATTACCCGTCCAATCCAGGAGCGCATTCTGCTCCGCCCTGTACTTAGAGGGAGATAAAGTTTGGGGAAAATTAAGGAAGGACGTGGGAACTCCCAACTTTAAATGAATAAATAACTGTAATTACAAGGGAAAATGCCGGGCACAAAGAACTAATATTAAAAAAAGTTCATTTCTCAACAAAACAACCATTGATAAGAACAGTCAACCAGCAGAACTATTCGAGCACTTCCAAAGCACTGTAAATATATTTAAGAAAAGATGCTAAGAAAATTAATTAGACGATTTCATGTACAAATGTGTGTGAAACTTTATGCATGAATTTACATTGCATGTGTGTTACCACCTGAAAATTTTCCAGCTAATAACAACTTTGTTCAATAAACATAATAATAAATGGATGCTTATATTGACTTCGCTCATCCCGAAAGGACATAACGCGAAAGGTCATGTTGTGCACTCATGCATGATTTGCACTTATCCTTAGTGATTTGGAAGAAATATTTTTTTCTTCGACGTTAACATCAAATTGTTTTCCCTCCTTTCTTCACGGGAGACACGCTCTCTGTAAACCTCCCATTCCGTATTTACCCCTAAACCATCAAAAAACCACCCCTCTCGCCCCTCCAATCACTTTCGCCTCTCTCCGCGCCCCGAAGGCGCAAATACGTCCGCCTGCCTTTTCTTCCCTCACGCCGACAGATAGAGGGAGACACCCGCGGGGCACGCATTGACTCCACTCCATCATAAACACACTCGGGGCGATTTCGGTCGGAAATCACTTTACCCGAACTCGAAACGCCTAAGGCAGGCAGTCGGAGGATCAGGGTTTACGAAATCGGTCCCGACGTTTCGTGGGAGAGAATCATATCGGAGAAGTGACATCCCCCGAGTGAGCGACAGAGTGACGACCCAACCCTCGCATTGTGTGCCGGAAGGGGGGAGGAGAAAAAACGGTGAGAGGGTGGGAAGGAAAATACTTCCAAGGGGAAAAAACAAGAGAGTGGAGAATAAGGGAGTGCGAAGGGAAAGAAAAGAAGGAAGGAAGGAGACCACCGTCGCCTTTCCACGAATCGATCAATACACATCCACCCACTCCTCTACACCGATCAGCCCCATCCCCTAACTCCCTTCCACATGCCAGAGCCCATCAGTTCCCTTTCCTGTTAAAAACATCCTCGGATTTGTAAATATCGATGAATTGGAAAAGATACCAAACTCGAACGGAAATCCCAAGGAGCGAACTACAAAGGCCTGTCCCGAACGATTGTGTTAAACATTTCCCTAACGCGCGAAAGTGGTAATATCTTTGACGTGGGCAAAGTTTTTATTGCCAGGTCAGCCCCCAAGGAAGCACCTGAAAACCGGAGGATGCTCGAGAAAATTTTTAGTTGGTCAAAGAAACAATTTAATTTGGGGTTGCAAATAATGCCACCGCAAGATGAGAAAACTATTTTTTATTAATTCATTTATTAAATTCGGATGAGGCCTTTACGTAGATGGCACTTCACATATGATGGATCTAATATTCTACTGGCGTCACCACGGTTAAAATTGGAGAAAGGTTCGTGGTTGCGTTGGCAGCGATATTGTTTATTTATGATGCTACCAGACAAACTGCTCATTATTTCCCTTTTTAAATCATAGTGTGATATAATAAAGCTCTAAAAACTATTTCCATCTAAGTCCATCCGATCAAAATCCCACAGGTTGACGATAAGAAAACCAATCCAATCGATCCAGGCCTACTTACGAGCCGTGAGCTGAGATATTTAGCATCATAGGAGGTAGTTAAGAGCTCAGCCCAGACACGCAATTTCACACAACCTATCATTAAATGAATGCTTTTCCCTAACAATTCCAGAATCTCTACTCGATTCAGCCACCAACATAAAGGTGAGAACTCGCGAATCAGCATACATCCTATATTTCCGATCCTTTAAAATTCCCACCCTTAACCGCCATCTTTAATTCCCTTCCCAGCAGTCCCTAAACCTTCCGTCCCCCTTCTTCCATCCCCAGACACTCTCCCCTTAAGATCTCTCAGTCTGACCTGAGGAAGGCCTCGACAATGTGAGTGTTCATTTACGTGTTATCTGTTTTATTCTGTGTTGTATTGTGCCGTCCAAAAGTTATATATATATATATATATATATATATATATATATATATATATATATATATATATTGTGTTTGTCAATTTCTCCTTTGGTGGGTGTAACAGCTCCCTAACGCCATCTTCTGTTTAATGATTCGGAGCACTTTGACGCTTTATAAGATCGCAGATTTCAATGTGAAAGTACACTCCCTCGATAGCCCAGGTGATTAGAGCATCCGCCCGGCAAGTGGAGAGATCCGGTGTTCAAGTCCGGGTCGAGGAAGATATTTTTACATTCGTGATCTGCTCACATCCGCCAACCCCACCTCTCTTGTGTTCGTCCTTTATATGTGTTCCTTTACCATTTTCCTTATCTCTATTTCAATTTGAATGAATATATATATATACATATATATATATATATATACATATATATATATATATATATATATATATATATATATATATATATCTTTCTTGAAAAACCCACGAACGTGCACAATAATGTAAATTCACTAACTAGTCGACAAACACAGAAACTAAGAGGGCATTTAGGGACCCTTGGTGGTATCCTTTGAGGGAGGATTTCACCTTTGGGAATAGTAAAAAGTTTCCTGGTGCCAAATGGAGATTCTAAGGAGGATGGAGAATCGTTGTAATGCCATTGCAGAATGTCTTTGCAAGGAGACACTCGCTTTGGCCCTCCGTCAAGACCTTTGGGGCGAGTTAGGGCAGATCTTTTGCATTGCCAAATTTTCAGTGATGATGGTGTATGCACTGTCATCTTATCTTTAAAACAAATATTGATAAACTTCCACCTCTAACATTGCAACGATGTATTATACCATTCCTAAGGACAGTAAATAATTTAGGCGTAGTCATTAATGAAACGTTATCTTGGACTGATCACGCAATTGCTATCTGCAGAAAAATAAACTCATCCCTGCATTCACTGAAAAGGTTAAAGCACATTGCTCCCCCCTCCTTAAAGATGCTTCTGGTATCCTCTCTTCTTATACTTTGATTACCGTGACGTAGTATACCAAGACCTTTCAGGAGAACTGAAAGCCAAACTTCAAAGAACCCATAATTCCTGTATGCGATTCATATGCGATCTTAGAAAATACGATCATATCTCCAATTCATTCACAAGAATATCCTGGTTAAAGCTAGAAGGCCGCAGGCATTTACATATACTTTCAATTTTCTACAGGATATTCTCAAATCACACACCTAAATATTTATGCAAAAATTTCCTCCCAATCAGCTCAATTCACAACAGGAATACTAGGGGAAACAATAAACTTCTTGTCCCACACCATCGCACGGAAATCTACCACAAATCATTTCATGTCACAGCATGACGTCTGTGGAACTCTCTCCCAGATGACATGAAAAACTCTCCATCCACAATAACATTTAAGAGAGCACTTCACAAGTTCATTCTCCTCACGTATAAAACTTGAGCAGTATGCCCACCCTCATTTCACTCAGCCTCTACACAGATCACTCTTTCTGCTCTTTTTTTGTTTTTTGTCACCTCAAGCAGAAGAATCTTCAGCATCATTTTTATATTATACTTCGTTTTCTTATTACTCGCAATTTTTGTCAAAAAATTAGTTTCATCATTTCAACATCAGTAATTTAGTAACATGTATACCAATATAAAAATGAGTTTTACAATGTATATGTATCTTTCTATCTAATAAAAGGGTTTTCACGGGTTTTTCACACCCCCTTCTCTTCGTGGGTGTTTCCCCGCGTTAATTAAATTAAATTATGTGTGACTATATTTTCACATAGCTCTGTATTACTTGCATATCATTTGCTGATATTTCATCATTTAGTAAACAAAAATGTGGTCATTGACTCTAATATCTAATTCAAATACACGTATTTATTTGTCAATCAAATGTTTCAGTCACATGCGCTATCTCCACGCGGTTTGGAGGCAAAAATGACCGTGTGGACGAAGTTCTTCCAGAATCGGACATATTTTTCTTAAATCACCGGTGTATTGTCAACAGCAGTCTTAATGTTTATGAAAGTCTGTTGGCGAAGGGAGGGGCCAAGCACCGCTACTGCTACTCTTCCAAGCCTAGCCGAGGACAACATGAAGTCTTCCAGCACTCGAATGCGTATCAAACTATTTTTTGACTATATATATATATATACACATTCTACCTCCATTTATTCCATCCAACATACCTATTCTTTCCCTGGCCCTATCCCGCTAACCAAAAAGGCTACCCCTCGTATATCAATGTTCAGCATTCCATTGCCGATCAATATGCCCTCGATTTGCTTCTCCCGCTTTTATATTTCTCCCACCAATCTTTACTCGTCCCCTATATCATTCTTTGCTGGCCTACGTTTATTTCATTCTTTTCACATTTTATATTTGCCATTCCTCAATAGATTTATATCTAAAAAGTCTCCATCACACGTTTCTCCTATTTACTCCACGAAATGGTTCCGGTGCCATACAAAACTATGTTCCATGTCACCTGAGTGCGTCATAACATTCGTTTTCTTTCCACTGATCCTCAATTTATCACGCCGGCCTTTTAAAATGATAGGTTACGGTAGACTAAAATAAGTACCAAGGCGAGAATGGAGAAAAAAAAACAAAATATAAAACCTCATAAATCTACAGCGTGTTGGATATGGACAAAGTAGTAGGTTCTCCTCAAATAAAAATTTGTGATAACAAAATCCTAAACGAGGCAAAAATTTGATGAATTACGTGGATCAAGATCTAGTGTGTGAAATGCGATTAAATATGCATTTGCTCCTAGTGTTGCCGCTTAATATTTGCAATAATATATTTGATAATTTGGAATTTTAACCGTGGCATCGCAAGATTTAATTCGTCATGCCCATTGTTTTCAAATTTAAATATGGAAATATTGAAAAAACGCTTATATATTTGGATTAACCATTAAGAAATGGCCAGTATTTTTCAATAAATCCAATGGTCACGAGTTTTAGGGTAATAAGCAAGGAGACGTGTTACCCTAGCGTGTCTAGGGTGCTGATGAGATGGTCCAATATGATTTATGGTGACCTGGGACACCCACAGGTTTACCTAAGCTATATGATGTTTCAGATGCCAGGCATTCTTGGGAAGCCACAGACCCCCCTCCCCCTTACCACCCTGTTGTGTGGATTTCACGCACCCCTAAAGGATTTATTATGAGGTGAGCAGCTCCACCGTCGCCGACCAAACCAACCTCCGGGTTGATTACCTTGCTTAATCAAGTAGAGACGAGGGGGAGCTGAAAAACATCCAGCGGAGAACAGGAACAGGGTAGGGTGGTTCTCTTTCGAGGCGCCCCCATTTTCGCCCCAGGGCCTCCTCTTCCCTTCGCTTCCTCCATTTTCCCTTTCCTCCAATAAAACGCTGCCTCACCTCTCGCCCCTCTCCCTAATCTTCAAGATCCTTTCGGCCAACAACCACCACACATCTCTTCCTCCCAGACTCCCCTCTTTCTCTCCACTCGTGTGACGAGAGTTTTAAGAGGAAGAACCGAACACGAGGCGCATTTGCGAGTTCGGATTCCAACCATCGCCAACTACTTCCGTCGACGACCTTCGACGGAAAGGCTGATTGAACTCCAAGCAAAATAGCGTATGGGGAGAACGAAAAACGGTATTTTGCAGCATCGCTCACTCAGGCTGTGAAATATTCGCTATAATCCCTCCTCATCAGGTTAAATGGTACCTTCACTTTCCCAGAATTTGAATAATCTGTTTTGATTCCAAGGAAAGGTTACTTTTAAGAGTTGGTGAAAGGTTTCGTGTTCTTTGGCGATTCATTTAATAGTGTATAATACTAAAATATTTAGGGTAAAAAATGGTTTTTTCAGAATGTGTTCATTGATAATCATCTCTTACCATCTAATCTATTGTCTTGTATATTTTAAGTTCAAAACGAACAAAATTTTTAATTTATAAACTCTGTGAAACTAGATATTAAGCTGCAAGTTTTGTAGTTTTTAGGGGAGGAAACCGACAGCTGAGGTCATTTACACCATTGGGGATGGATGGGAAAGGAAGGGTGCGGAGAAACCCGGAATTGGAAGGTACCAAGGGGTCCGCAGTTTAACGTCCCATCCGACGGACATCGTACTCACACAAAGCGCTCATCACAAAGCACCTCAAGTAGGGATTGAGATCGCCTCCAGGTTTTGAACCTCGGCCCCGATATTAAGCTGATTCTTTCAAAAAAGATGTTTTTATGGATAGGTTGCTTCACAATTATTAACTTCTCCAACAATTAATAGTTAATATACAATCGAAATCGAAGAAAAATGGGAATGTATCAAGAAAGGGATATTGGAAGCCGCTCAAGACACTATAGGGACCGTTAACGGGAAAAGGATAAGGAAACCATGGGTAACGGATGAGATGATTGCAAAGATGGATGAGAGAAGAAGATGGAAAAATGTAAACACAGAGTTAGGCAAAATGAAGTACAAAGAGTTAAACAATAAATTGAGAAGGACCACAAATAAAGCAAAAGAAGAATGGTGGAAAACGCAATGCAGGATATGGAAAGTTTACAGAAGAAGGGTGAAATTGGTGCTCTATACAGCAAGGTTAAGTTATTATCGGGAAGTAAGAAGGCAAGATCTGTGCTAACAGTGAAAGATAAGTGGGGTAAGATAATAGTTGAACCAGGAAAAATCCAAGAGAGGTGGAAGGAATATATAGAAACACTGTATGGTAAAGAACTTAGGCCGACAAGGTTAGACATAGAAAAGGAACATGACGTAGAAGAAGATAGCTTAGGTCCAGGCATACTCGACGATGAAATAGAAAGGGCATTAAAGGAGATGAAAGCAAATAAGGCTGTGGGGGTGGACAATATTCCTGTAGAAATGTTGAAATGGTTAGGGAAAGGTGGGAAGAAGGCCATATATGGACTGATTCGTAGTATCTATGAGGAAGGAATCTGGCCAGAAGATTTTGTGAGATCGGTGTTAGTTCCTATTCCAAAAAAAGCCAAGTCTATATTACGTGAGGATTACAGAACAATAAGTTTGATATCCCACGCAGCTAAAGTTATTCTCAGGATCATCAACAAAAGGATATAGAGTAAGGCAAATGATTACTTAGGGGATGATCAGTTTGGGTTCAGGAAAGGAAGAGGTACGCGTGATGCCATTGCAGTAATGAGATCACTAGTCGAGAGGAATATAGAATACAATCAGGACGTTTTTGCCTGTTTTGTAGATTTCGAAAAAGCGTTTGATAGAGTGAATTGGGAAAAATTAATGTGTGTATTGCAGAAAATAGGAATGGATTGGAGGGACAGGAGACTGATCCGCAACCTGTACATGTCTCAGACTGCTCAGGTGCGAGTGGGGAACGGAGAGTCCGGATGGGCAGTGTTAGGAAGAGGTGTAAGGCAGGGTTGCCCATTGTCACCGGTACTGTTCAACGTATATGTAGAGGAAATGATTAAAGAGGCATGGGAAGAACTGGAGGTAGGAATGAAAGTCGGAGCGGAATTCGTAAAATCGGTTAGGTTTGCTGATGACCAAGCATTAGTTGCTCAGTCAGCCAAGGGGTTGCAAGAATTGCTGAGTGAATTGAAGGTTCAGTGCGATAAATATGGGATGAGAATAAATATTAATAAAACAAAGGTTATGCGATTTTCCAGAAAGAAAAAGGCTAAGCTAAATATTAAAATAGGCGGGGAAAAAATAGACCAGGTAGAGCAGTTTACATATCTCGGAAGTGTTTTGGACCAACACGGTCAAAGTAGTAGGGACGTAAGGAGAAGAATTGCGCTAGGCAAGGAGGCTTTCTCAAGGAGGAGGGAGTTGATGACGGGGACGTTGAGTAGGGATGTTAAGACAAGACTCGTAAAAACTCTGATATGGAGCGTAGCTATGTACGGCGCGGAAACGTGGTCGCTGAAGCAGGAGGATAGACGTAGATTGGAGGCTTTTGAAATGTGGGTGTGGAGAAGAATGGAGAAGGTGAAATGGGCCGAAAAGAAAACAAATGAGGAAGTACTAGAAATGGTGAGGGGGGGAGAGGGGTTTGTTGAGAGTAACCTATGGAGGCAGGAAAAATGGATGAAAGGCGTATTGAGCGGTAGTGGAATGTTGAAGAGGGTAATAGAGGGGAGAATGTTGGGCAAGCGAGGTAAGGGTAGGAACAGGATAGGGATGTTAGACGAGATGAAGGGAGGAAAGAAGTACACCGAGATGAAGAGGGACCTGATATTGATTAGTTTGCTAGGTGGGGAGTCACAAAATGTTTATTTGATAGTTGTGTCCATCCAAAAACCTACCTTAACCGGTAGATTACCTAATTATAATACAATGAAAAATTAAAATTTATAAAACTAGAAATAGATTTTTTCTGGAGAGACACACTGCACAGAATTAGTGGTATTTCTGCCATAAAATAATCATCTATTATTCAACTTAAAATTCTATGCAGAAGATTTCTGTCTCAAATTGAGATCATAGACCAAGAGATATTCTTTATCGCTAAATGGTTGTCCATTGATTAAAACAGAATTCCACTTTCCTGAAGATATTTTGGTTCTTTGAACAGAATAGTCCATTCTTTATACAAAACCGAAATTTTAATATATTATTTCTTTTAAGCTCATATATCTAATAGTGAATAATGTAAAATGGCAGGAAAATGAAGGGTCGGCTGTTTTTAATTTAGAGAAATAAAAAAAAGTGTTTTAATTTTCAAATTACTTGTTAGAAATAAAATTTCATGGTTCCACTGATGTAAATCAGTTCGTGTTCTGCTCTCAGTTTTACAACAAGAAACACACATGATCTAAAACTCAAAACCCCCGACATGGCATGCATGGGAGCTTGGTCGGACCCGGATCTGAACCTTGCTCAATAGGGAAAACCCTTCTCATTCCTTTCGATCCCCAACCCCGTCGTTCATCCCCTAAAACCTCCATCTCCCTTCCGTCGCTACTGCAACCGTCCGCCCCTGTCTGTCTTTCACTCGCATCCTCAATCTTCTTCCTTCTGTTTAGAAAGGTGGTTGTGCATCCAATATATTTAACGAAATGATAGTGAATGTTTTTAGCAATTGTTCGCTAATGCTAACTAGATGTACATTATTATTCACATCCGTGAGACTTTCACATAACTTATATATATATATATATATATATATATATATATATATATATATATATATATATATATATATGTACACTTTTTTGGAAAACCCACAAACGTGTAATGTAAATTCACTGACAGTCATAACAAACACAGAAACCAAAACACACAAAAGAGGGACTCACTGGTTCTCGAATTTTCGGTGGTCCAACCACCTTTCTCAAGAGGAATTAGGAACAGAACTCTGCTCTGGTTCAGCTCAGGTTCTGTTCCTAATTCCTCTTGAGAAAGGTGGTTGGACCACCGAAAATTCGAGAACCAGTGAGTCCCTCTTTTGTGTGTTTTGGTTTCTGTGTTTGTTATGACTATCAGTGAATTTATATATATATATATATAAATGTGGGTCGCGGTGGTCTAGTGGGTAGAGCGTTGGACTGCTGACCGGAGGGTCCCGGGTTCGATTCCCGGGCAAGGCACTTTGGGCACCTGCAGCTCTACCCAAGCTAGTTGATTTTTCGGGTACCAGATCTTCCTGGGAAACCATAACCGGCCCAGGGAAAGGAACTGGCACCCCTACCCTGATGTGTGAATATTCACACGCCGTCGGGCTTGGTACACGGGTGAGCTCTACCGTCACCTACTAAACCGACCTTCGGGTTAATTACTGTGTTTATGGTTTATATATATATATATATATATATATATATATATATATATATTATATATATATATATATATATATATAATTATATAAATATATTATAATAATTAATAATTATAATATAAATATAATTATATATATTTTTATATATATAAATATATATATATAAATATATATAATTATATTTATATTATAATTATTAATTATTATTATGTATTTATATAAGTATTATAATTATATATATACATATATATATATATATATATATATATATATATATATATATATATATATATATATATATATATATATATATACTAATTCAAACTCGAAAATCCCGCCATACGGCGAACAAATATTATTTTCACACATAGAAATAGACATATAAGGAAAGGGGATAAGAAAACACATAAAAGACCAACACAAGAAAGGTGGGGAAGGCGGTTTTGAACAGATCACAAGTGTAAAAATATTTCCTTATCCGGGATAAGGAAATATTTTTACATTTGTGATCTGTTCAAAACCGCCTTCCCCACCTTTCTTGTGTTGGTCTTTTATGTGTTTTCTTATCCCCTTTCCTTATATGTCTATTTCTATGTGCGAAAATAATATATATATATACATGCATTCATATCCATACATGCACATATAGATGTTCATCTAAGTTTACACCAGTAAAAGCAAAAAATTAAGGAAAAACTGAATTTTCGATGGTGCATTCCTCATGTGTAATCTCCACCAGTCTCACAGTGACTCTCAGGATACCGTACCATGAAGATAAATGAAGCTTTGAGCGTTATCGATTCATCTTATGCGAATAGAAATTCATTAATATTTGAATATCTGCTCCCGAACGGCTTCGGCAGACGGTAGGAATAGAAGATAGGGGGGGAAGGGGTTGGCGGAAGTCGGATGTCCGTCATAAGGGAAATCCTTGGTCGATGATCCGTCCTTTGACTAGGAAACCATTTCCGCAAATCGGACGATCACCTTTCATGCACGATTGGAGATCGAAGTGGTAAGTGTGGGATTGTTTGTTTGCCGAAAGGACTTAAGGGTTCCAACTGGAAACGGAGAGAAGCCAATCTTTCTGCGATCGCTACACCTCAAGTACTGCTTTCCTTTCCTCAGTGAGCAATACTCACGCATCTCCTTCCAAACCACCCCCATCGTTCCACATTTTCCTTTGCGAAACCCCCGTTCCCATTTCCATGACACTCTCACTTCAAAGTTTCTTAACTTCAAATACTTGAGAGTCATTTAGAAATGAATCTGGAAAAATGAAATTTGGTCCCCTTCAGATTTACCATCTCAAATTTAGATTCAGATTCAAGATACTCTTATACCATTTAATATAATGCCATTCAGCAGAGCTAATGAATGTGCACGATTGAAGCAAATAATTTCAACCGCTATGTTATCTTTCAAATAACGTAACATCAAAATGGATAGAGTTGATGAGAGTACATGCACAATGAAAAAAATAGTACAGATTTGAAACCGGACATAAATGGATAGAAGACATTGCATAAAAGCACAGAACGCCATGACTGGAAGTAGTCGCAATTTCACGCCAATATATAAAATGACAACAGCAAAGATCCAACTTGCACTTTTAGTTCATGATATTTTGGTATTGAGCGAATATAATGTTCAAATCGATGCCACATTTCTAGATTTTTAAAAGACATTCAACAAAGTCCCTCATAGTAAGTCGCTCCAAAAGTTTGGTATCTACGGGAATGATAAATATGTTACAGACTGGATTAATAACTTTTTAACAGATCGCGAGGAAAGGGTCGTAATAGACGAAGTATCATCGGGCATAGTAAGTGTCACACCGGGTATCCCACAATGAAGTGTTATCGGTCCGCTATTGTTCCTTTCGTGCATTAATTTTATCGGATCTCAGGTTTTCAGTAAACTTTGTCTATTTGCTGACGATGCAGTGATTTATAGGGAAATATCCAGTCAGGGATTTTGAATAATAATTATGTAATGACGTAAATGCTATCCAAAAGGGGTGCGAGACATGGGAGCTAGAGTTAAATTTGATGACATGTGTATCAATGAATTTTTGAAGGAAAAGTATTTCACCCGAAAACACTTACACCACACAGGAAACCAATAAAACAAACGTAGAATGGGTAAAATATTTGGGTGTTACGATTAATAAGGACATGTCCTGGGGAAAACATTCGTAAAATTTGTAGAAGAGCTAATAGAAAGTTATGATTCAAAAAAGGAGACTTGGGAAATAGAATGAGAGGGTTAAGGAGCTTTGTCATTTTACGTTAGTTAGGCCCCACCCAGAGTATGCTGTGTGTCCATGAGATCATCGCAAGGTAGGCTTAGCTGTGGAAATAGATCGAGTGAAACTCGTGAAAAGTTGGAACGAAAAAAATAACAATGTTACTGTGGAAAGAATTAGGATGGGATTGCCCCTAGTTGACCGTAAGTTCAAATACATGATAAGTTTACTGCATAAATTTGAGGCAGAGCAATTATCTGAGGATGTTAAGGATATACTGCAGACCCCGAATAAACATGGTAGATCAGATCATACAATTAATATCAGGGAGATAGATAGTAGAAGGGGTAGATTTTAATGTAATTTTCCTCGCACGACTAGCTTTGATAAAAGACATGACGGTGTAGGCACAAAGAGGATAATTAGTATTGGTAGTGTATACAGTTTTTCAATATTTTGCATGCAATTTAAATAGACCTGTTTGTATAACGCTTTTCCCGCATGATTTGAATATAAAATTTCATTGAATAATCTAGTTATTAAATATTCATTGATGTAAGTAGCTTCATGGAGTGAATAACTTTGATCGAGTGCAGGATCGAACTTGTGAAGAGGTGTAATGATTGCACATGCATGGTTGGTGACATGACAGCCCCAGCCACACGCCCAAGCAGTGACTTGCGGTGTACATATTACGTAGATGTAGATGTGGAAACCAAGTATTTGAGCGTTTTTTTAGTCTTTTAACACGTTGTAGGTTAATAGATGAAATTAGCTTAAGGTAGAAATTGGATGTAGATGATTCTAATGTGGTCCAAAGAGGAATGAAGAAAATTTGGCTGTTAGATGATATCAGGACGGTAGTAAGCGTAAAATACACAAAGCGCAACTCAAGTGAATATGAAACAAAATTTTAGCCTGATGGACGTCCAAGCGATGAGTACTATGTAAAAGCGGCGGGGAACCGTCCATCCTTCATGGGCCAACTGCCCATGGTGATGGCGATGATTATCTGCCGCTAAAACCAGTCTTCGGCCTTCCTTGCCTAGGACCGCACAGAATTAGGATTGATCGATCACATCTCACTTTGACCTCAGCCACAAGCCAGGCAGTGGCAGTAACTGGGAGAAGTCTCCTGAACGGCAATCATCAATCTTCTTCTCAGCAAGAATACTTGTTTTAGAAATTCTATGCCGTTTTATTTATGAATACACTCTTGGCTTCTTTTCTCGATGGTCAACAGGGGTTTTTAAACTTATGATTGTTTTGCCAACCAACAATTACTACTTTTCCTATTTCTCACTGTTATTTGATCATTACTCCATAGTTAATACATAACTCCTCCTCGTTGAACTTTGACGAATCCTCTGGACAGAATGACTCATACGCACGCATGCGTGCAACGATGGAGAGCAATTTGACATTGACTCGCAGTCCCTTAAAAATACTTACATGGTGCATGATGAAAGATCCCTTAATTTTGCATTCCCCTGAAGCATCGCCCTAAATTGGAAAACAACAAGCGCTCCTATTCCGAAATAAATAATTGCAGAGCACTTTTCCTCGCTTTCGCTCGAGCCAGTAGGTTTTATCCACCTCCATTCTTTCTCGCGGAGACCAGTCACGGCTACCTTTTGTAAATCTGCCCATCGCTTCCCGCGAAGCAGCCATTATTGTTCGTATACCCCAATATTTATGTTTCGGGACAAAAGAGGGACGTGAGATGAGCCATGAATGACTGCCACTCGTCTGCAGTTCCATGTCACCGAGTCCATTCATCCATCAGATTCCCTCGTTGAGGCCCCCCCAGGGCCGAAGGGGGGCCTGCGGCCGAAGGGTAGCTGGAGTCAAATGCAGGGGAAGTTGACGAGACGAAAGTGACGTCCCTTGAATACAACTGACGGAGCGGAGGGCGGATCTTGGCGTTATTCAACGGCATTCAAAACATGTAACTCTTGTAATTACTCAAATAATTCCATTGCTCACGTGTAGCCATTAGTAGTCGATGAATTCCCACAATGGATTTTCCAGAATAAAATCCTTTGTGTAAAATATTTGAAACACTTCCATTTTAACCTATGTGTAACCATTCAGAAAAGAAAAACAAATTTTATGTTATTTTGAGGAAAAATTATATGATATTATGAAAGATAATTATTCTCCCCGGGTATTTTATGCGATAGCAGTTAAATTGACTTACAATCTTTTTATTTTCAAATTTTTACAATAAATTCTCCGAAATAAGACGAGCAGAAAGTGGTGAGTCCGGGATTCAAGGTCAGAGGCAGCGCCGACGCAATGGCACATCACACCGCCAAGTAGATGCAGATAGAGTAAGAGAAGTGCAGTCTTGAGGGGACTTCAAATCTGAGAAACTATTTCCGATCGAGCCTAATAAAAATATCTCCTAAGCGGTATGAAAAACCAAGGTTGGATCACCTTCTCTCTAAAGATAATTGGTTGCTTGAAGCGTAACTTTATGGAATCGATTCATTTTATAGCGAAAATGTTTAACTTTTAAATTTCGCAGAACTTTATTTACACACGACTTCGGAATTCGACGTTCAATGTCATCATTTGACCTAATAATGACGTTGGACGCCGAAACCTGGGGTTAAGTCTTAATGAAATTCTTTGGAATTAAACATTTACAGTGTTTCACTATAAAACTTCTTTCTACTCTGTAATCCTTCAGAATGAATACATACATTTGTGTTTATGTTCTTTTGAATAGGTTTATGCAATAATCTACTTCAACTTAATAGCCCGCAAACCACCGCAAGGGCGTGTGGTGGGGGGTGTTGGGGAACCACCCGTAATTAAAAACAAACCGCATGCAAAAGCCACAAATTGCAATACAAACAAAACATTGTATACATTCGTGCAAAAACCCTTACAACCCACACACATGCAAACACAAAAACTACCAACTAACATACGAAACATGCACCTACAAATGTAACTAATATCTTTGCAATGCTTAATTTTGCTCCGACCTGTAATTTCAATGTTTTTAATATTTCTAAAGTGATTTTGGTTGATTACTATTGTTCGGGAAAGGATCAGTATTTCAATCTATTTGTGTTGGAATCTATCTCACTCATTTTACATTTGTGGTCTGATCTACCACAATTAGTAGGAGGCCATAATAATTTCTTTAGTGTCATATTTCTAATTATTATTATTGTAATTAATCACTCCTTTGTAATTATTATTATAAATACCCTTTGCATGTTAGTAGTTAATTTTAAAATCTTAAAAATACGTTAAAACTTTGACTCATTATCGAGTCAAAGTTCGCCTAAACTTAGCAATGCTTCCACAACAGCATACATTCTAAGTTTATCGCTTACATGGTGGCCTGCACCACATGATAAAAATTCAATTCTGCTGCCACTAAGGTTCCCTTCTCGCGTGTGCACCCCTAAACTTGATGGACAAAATATCTGCTTTTTGTGGTCCAGGCATGCTTATGCTTCACGGAAAGAGCCTGTGCAAGCCCCTCTCTCAATGTCTTCCTTGGAACGCCTTCGGGGGGCCATCTTTATTTCATACACGAAGCATGCATTCATAATCACTCCCATGTCCTTTTCACGCATACCGTTTGCATGAATATTTCATAAGGATACGGAGGGGAGTTTAAGAGCGGTTAGTCCCCTGCACCGCAAAGGGAGCGAGATGATAATGAAAAAGTGCTTCCTTTTTTATACCCGAGGCCAGACACGAACGAAATGCCTCACAATAACAGCAGCAGATCTCCAGTTCATGAGAGAGAACTGCTATGAAATTGCAAAAATTGGTGCTGGCACCAGTACTGCAAAATTTCAGACGGATATTTACAAAATTTCACCTTTAATCACACCATGTCCGTAAATCCCGCTCTACTGGTCAAACATTAAAAACAATCCTCAAGAAGAAATACGGAATAAGTATTTATCCTGATTGACAATCAATCTCAAATCGAAAAAAAAAGTTACCTAACCATATGAAGTAAGCAGCTTAGATGGCCGCCATACAATAAAATAATTTATAGTACGTCAATTAAATAGGTAACATTGTAACCAGCATTTTAATAAAAAAAATCTCACCTCTAGTTCATACAAAAATTCTAAAAAATTTCGTCTTGAAGCAAACACGTATCTGCCGTCAACAATCCCGGTACGAGTATTTTTTAAGTTTGACAAAGCCGTCTCCAAAGGTAACCACTACATTTAAAAAATAATTTGTTTTTTCGCACACAGAAGGCAGCCCCTGTTTCACTCAAAATGAAGATCTTCGATTAGGAGCGACAACAAAACTGTCCCATCATTTATCTAGTTCTGATATCATTTACAAACACATATTCTGATTAATGGCGACTGCTAAATGCATTATAAATCGCTACCGCAAAGCATGATTCGATAGTCTCGGATGATATTTTTAAAAGCATATTTTTTTATAGATTGCTCCCGCGACATTCGATTTTCACATATTTTATTTAAATCCTTCAAAAATGCATCACTTCGTGTTTTTAATTTAGTGTTCACAATTCACGGCAAAATCTACCCATCTATCTGATACCCACAAGCTAGGGTGTGTGGCAGGAGATGATTAAACACGAGGCATGGTTTCATGGTCTCAAAAGTTTCGTTTTACTGAACTCTTAGTGACAATATAGTTTTGTAAAATAGTTTTGTAAAATAATTCAAATAATACAGATCATATTAACTACAGTTATATTCAGAGAGGAGCATTACAGTATCAAAGTTAGAGCTCTATGGGTCAAGGGAACCCACGATGTCTTCCACCAGGACAGTGTTGTACTCCATCCAGAGGGATTTGTCACTTTGCTTGGCAAATTATATTTCTGTAGCCTACTCTTCATGACCCATTTGTTTATTATTAACGATCTTAGGATATCGTCCAGCGAAGGGGAGCTGTTTAAGTTAGAGTTAGTCCAGATTAATGCAAATTTTGAAGGAGATCATTAAAAAAGATTGGGATTGTCTAAATGGTTTCAAGAATATCCAAAACTTAAATTTAAGTGTACTACTTTTATACCATTGTAGTCAAATCCTTTTCGCATGAAGATTTTTATCCATTTTTGAGGCTTTCTCGTTTGTTCTCCATTCTATTTCTTTTCTTTCATCCTTCTCCTAAGCCATATTTCGAAATCCCCGCCTATCATCCTGATTCAATGACGATGTCGCCACGCCGTTCAAAACCACGCTCCACATTATTAATTTTGACGAGCCCTATCTTTCCACATCCTTGCAATGCGTCTCTATTTGTTTCGTGCCTCAGTATATCATTGAACTCTTTATGCTCCATAACTCTGTACTTACTTTCTTCCATTTCCTTCTCTCATCCATATTTCTAATCATATCTTTCGTAACCCATGATTTTTTCTCCTTTTCCTGTTTACTATATCTCTAGTTTCTTTTACGGCATTCGATATCTCTTTTTTGATGTGTCTAAACTTTTCCTCCATTATACACGGCTGTCTTTCGTCAATCGTGATTTTCAATGCTGCCTGTCGATACTCATGGCTGGCGAGCTAACACCCTTTCCGTGGCTAGTGGGGTATTTTGTTGACGTAGATGTACTCACTCCTTGTCGATTTGATTTATGCTTTTACCTTCTATTTCTTAAACTGTCTTCCCTGGAGATATCCTTGAGAACTTCATCGCTTCCTTCCCGCGGTTATTTCTCGTCCCCAAACCGTAGTTCCTGCCCCTGCACCACCGTCCCTTCCTTCTCTTCGTGTTCTATACCCCCATTACTCGTACTGTAAAGAGCACTATATAATTTAATGGCATTCTAATTCACTCGGATTCCATACGCTACATGCATATTCTAAATTAGGCGTTACAAAAGCGTAGTTACAACGTTCCTTGGCCTTGAAGTCACTTCTGCCGACAATGAGTCCCACATTTTTATATGCATGCCCGCAGATGTTACGTATATGGGTACCCCAAGTTAAGTCTTTAGTGAATGTAACACCTATGTATTTTACCGTATCAACTACTTCTAGGTCAACTCCAGGTACTTGTAAACAAATTCTGTTGATCTTTTAAAGAAATTTACCACCGAACATTTATTAACATTTAATGACCATCCCCGTTTTGAACCCCATTTGAATACAATCTAGATCCTGTAATGAAATTACACGATCCTCATCCTCAGATCACTGAATCACTGTGTCATCCACGAATATCCTAATCTTACTTTTCACTTCGCGGTTAAAAACGTGAACAAAAATCAAGAAAAGCAACGGCCCGAATATATTTCCCCGAGATATCCCCGAGGTGACTCATACGCTGTCGGAACTAGCGCCGTCAAGGACTACTCTCTGTTGCCGCTCTGAAAGAAAGTTTTCAATCCAATTTATTGCGCATTTGTTTACACCTGCAACCTTTAATTTAAGAATAAGTGTGCCATGTGGAATTTCCTGATGAATATTCTCAGCATTGGAGTTTTGGACCTTATCACTAAGCAGATTTCACATTTGGCGGAATTTCCAATAAGTATGTTTCAATTTGACTGACTACTGTAAAAAAAATGACACGCATATATTCTTCTCCTTCACGTCGACTTCCACCCCTGCACATCACCCCTAAAAACCACACTCTTTTTTCCCCGTCACCGCCACTCGCTCTCCTTATCCCTCACTCGTCCACCCTATCACCCAAATCCTCAGTTTTCTCCTCTCCTCCTCTTTATCCTCTGATTGAAGTGGGAACAACGGCAAGGAATTAATTTGAGATCCGGTGCACACGACTTCAACAACCACAGAATATGACGCTCGTTTCATTTTGGAATATGGTGAAACAATGAAAAATAAATATAATTACTCACAATATTCAGCGGAAATCCTTTTGAAGCAGCTGGGCCACCCTCCTCGGGACCCGGTCCTGCAGTGGTGGACGGTGGCGGACTGCGCCCGCGGAATGGCCAGATATCAGGGGTGGTGATGCATCCGATCCGATTCAGTTCGGAATGCACCTAATGTGCACACATTTTGTGGAACTTCGCAGCTGTTGTCCATTTGGTTACGCTGCACACGATTAGAAGAAAAGAACGAATGAGAATGCGTAAATGACCTTAGCTGTCGGTTGCCACCCCAACAAAACTAACTACTAAACGAATGAAAATGTTTTCCAGTACAATTGAGTTGGTTTGGCATTCAATGGGAGATCAAAACTTTCGACCAACGTCTTTGCGATGACACAGTCAACCCGAGAGGAGAAAGTGAGAAAGGGGATGAGGGGAACGCGGCTTCCATTCCGTCACCCGAATATTTCATCCATTCGATTATGGGCCTCCAGGAAACACGCACTGCCCCCTCCTTTGGTAGCATTCGTAAGCTTGGGCTCGGCCGATCCAGCAATATTTTAGAGCACATTCCGACTGCAGGGCATTTCAAGAGGAGTGTTGCGGGTCTACTCTACACGGCTGCGGGTCTAATCTCTGCCTATCGCTCAAGAAAACAGCTCGAGCGACCAACTGGCGGTCAAATATCCTGGAGGTATATCAGTTCCCAAAAAGGATATACGGGCGAAGACCACCGGGAGAGGGACATCAGCCAGAACGAAAAATGCAGGATTGAGACGTTGAACTTCAGGTACCTGGGAAGTTATTGGAAAGCTGGAAAATGCAAATGCGGAGGTTGTTAGATCGAAGCTAGATACGCATTAACATAAGTAAACCACAATAATCTGCCCGAAGGTCGGTTGATAGATCTCACCTAGCACTAGCCTCCACGGTAAGTGAAATTTGCACATCAACAGGGTAATGAGAGGGACCAGTTCCTTTCCAGTCTCCCAGGATTATCTGGTACCAAAAAAATCACAAAGCTTGGGTAAAGCTGAGGCATACACGGGTGTACCCTGGAATCTAATCCGGTAAGTGGTGCAACACTCATTTGCTGGATTGGCAATGAAACGTCTCATGGAGATTATTGCATGTCAGGGCATTATAATTTACAAGAAAATAACGAAAATCCGAATTAAATGTCAGAGAAATAAAGTAGGCGGAGCAAACGACTTCTGAGGTGATGAATAATATAGGAGAACAGCATCAGGTTTGGAAAACTTCATTATTCCCTGGTCGGTTCACAAATAATGTCTCCGGTCCATAGAAACCCACATCCCTTTCGAATCACTTCACGCATTGCTTTCTACGCGTGTTCTTCTTCCTTGGGCCGCAACCACTTCATCGTGTACGCCTTCTATTATTAGGTTTCGCTTTTGATGCCTTTATACTTTTAATGAAAGACGGTGGGGACGGCAACGACTGATCACGTATGAGCCCAAAGACCTAGAGCACGCAAAAACCCAGAGCACATCCTGTCAATCGCCAAATAAGAAGGAAGATGAGAGAAAAGTTAGCAGAGTTTTTTTACATTGAACGTGTATTGATAGTTTTTTTATGTTTCTTGGGTAGCCAAAGGTTTTCAGGCTAAAACATTTCCAGTACAAAATATAGTTATAGTTTTATATTATATATAACATATTATATTTTATTAAGTAATCTACCGTTTAAGGTAGGTTTTTGGATGGACACAACTATCAAATAAACATTTTGTGACTCCCCACCTAGCAAACTAATCTACATCAGGTCCCTCTTCATCTCGGTGTACTACTTTCCTCCCTTCATCCCGTCCAACATCCCTATCCTGTTCCTGCCCTTTCCTCGCTTGCCCAGCATTCTCCCCTCTATTACCCTCTTCACCATTCCACCACCGCTCAATACGCCCTTCATCCATTTTTCCTGCCTCCATAGGATTTCTCTCAACAAACCTCTATCCTCACCCACCATCCCTAGTACTTCCTCGTTTGTTTTCCTTTCGGTCCATTTCACCTCCATTCTTCTCCACACCCACATTTCAAAAGCCTCCAATCTACGTCTATCCTCCTGCTTCAGTGACCACGTTTCCGCGCCGTACATAGATAGCTACGCTCCATATCAGAGTTTTTACGAGTCTTGTCTTAACATCCCTACTCAACGTCCCCGTCATCAACTCCCTCCTCCTTGAGAAAGCCTCCTTGCCTAGCGCAATTCTTCTCCTTACGTCCCTACCACTTTGACCGTGTTGGTCCAAAACACTTCCGAGATATGTAAACTGCTCTACCTGCTCTATTCTTTCCCCGCCTATTTTAATATTTAGCTTAGCCTTTTTCTTTCTGGAAAATCGCATAACCTTTGTTTAATAATATTGATTCTCATCCCATATTTATCGCACTGAACCTCCAATTCACTCAGCAATGCTTGCAACCCCTTGGCTGACTGAGCAACTAATGCTTGGTCATCAGCAAACCTAACCGATTTTACGAATTCCCCTCCGACTTTCATTCCTACCTCCAGTTCTTCCCATGCCTCTTTAATCATTTCCTCTACATATACGTTGAACAGTACCGGTGACAATGGGCAACCCTGCCTTACACCTCTTCCTAACACTGCCCATCCGGACTCTCCGTTCCCCACTCGCACCTGAGCAGTCTGAGACATGTACAGGTTGCGGATCAGTCTCCTGTCCCTCCAATCCATTCCTATTTTCTGCAATACACGCATTAATTTTTCCCAATTCACTCTATCAAACGCTTTTTCGAAATCTACAAAACAGGCAAAAACGTCCTGATTGTATTCTATATTCCTCTCGATTAGTGATCTCATTACTGCAATGGCATCACGCGTACCTCTCCCTTTCCTAAAGCCAAACTGATCATCCCCTAAGTAATCATTTGCCTTACTCTCTATCCTTTTGTTGATGATCCTAAGAATAACTTTAGCTGTGTGGGATATCAAACTTATTGTTCTGTAATCCTCACATGACGTAGACTTGGCTTTTTTTGGAATAGGAACTAACACCGATCTCACAAAATCTTCCGGCCAGATTCCTTCCTCATAGATACTACGAATCAGTCCATATATGGCCTTCTTCCCACCTTTCCCTAACCATTTCAACATTTCTACCGGAATGTTGTCCACCCCCACGGCCTTATTTGCTTTCATCTCCTTTAGTGCCCTTTCTATTTCATCGTCGAGTATGCCTGGACCTAAGCTATCTTCTTCTACGCCATGTTCCTTTTCTATGTCTAACCTTGTCGGCCTAAGTTCTTTACCATACTGTGTTTCTATATATTCCTTCCACCTCTCTTGGATTTTTCCTGGTTCAACTATTATCTTACCCCACTTATCTTTCACTGTTAGCACAGATCTTGCCTTCTTACTTCCCGATAATAACTTAACCTTGCTGTATAGAGCACCAATTTCACCCTTCTTCTCTAAATTTTCCATATCCTCGCATTTCGTTTTCCACCATTCTTCTTTTGCTTTATTTGTGGTCCTTCTCAATTTATTGTTTAACTCTTTGTACTTCATTTTACCTAACTCTGTGTTTACATTTTTCCATCTTCTCCTCTCATCCATCTTTGCAATCATTTCATCCGTTACCCATGGTTTACTTATCCTTTTCCCGTTAACGGTTCCTATAGTGTCTTTAGCGGCTTCCAATATCCCTTTCTTGATACATTCCCATTTTTCTTCGATAGTACTCAGTTCTTTACCGTCATCCATCATTTTCTCTACAGCCTGCTGATACTCCTTCCTCGTTAATCCATTTACTGCTTCTAAATTCCATTTCCTAACCCGCCGCCCTTGCCTTATCTTCTTGAAACGAACATTACATTTCATAACACCTAAATTGTGGTCAGAGTCCGCATCCGCTCCTGGGAAACTGTGCGAATTTATTACATTGTTCCTAAACCTGTGCCTAACCATAATATAATCTAACTGATACCTTTCTGAGTCACCTGGCATTTTCTAAGTATATATATATAAAAAGAATATTCGAAAGATCATTTAAATGTTCTCAACAGAATTATAATTCAAGGAAATTAAATTCACTGACTGCATCTGCAAGAGACTACTATCAAATACTAATATTTTAAATTCTAAACAAATGAATGTAATACTTCGTAAAATACGTATTCCGGAGGTTGATACGAGCACTGAGTGACCTGAATTCTCAGAAATCTTTCTCAAAATGAACCATACTGAGTGCTCCAAAATTTAGAATAAAAAAGAGCATCAGATGCACGAGTAGTATGCCAAGACTTTAATGGGATTCCGCGTAAGTTTTTAATTTAAATTTTACTCAATAGTGTGTGCTAATCGACGAAATAATACAGTATGTGAGCAAGACAAAATAACATACTCCTTAAAACGTTGTCTGCAGAAAGAAGAAAAAGCTAAGTTATTAATGCACATTCCGTGTAGAAAATTCAACACCAAAGATTTTCTTTTGTTAATTATTCAGTAATCATACCTTTCATTAATAATCACCGGTTGTACTCGTTGATTTGTTCCAAAAACGAAATTTCCGTAGTGCATAAAGAACATATTCATATTTAAAACGTTTTGCCTTATTAGTACGTCGCACGCCAGAACGTTCTCCTCCAACATTAAAATTCTCTACTCTACCGGCTCCGAACAATCGTTTAATTTAAATGAGTCCAATTCCCAGAGCCGCGCCACTCCATTCGATTAACACGGCTCTGGAACTCGAAATCTAGCCCATCGCTATTAAGGTCGCCCTTTCATTTGACGCGAACGTCTTACATCTCATTTAACAGAGAAAAGCGAGGAGGAGGAGACCGCATTAGGGCCGGCAAATGCTCGCTGGGAAGACAAATACTTAGGAAAGAGAGGACGAGGGAAGAAATAAAAGTGGTTCTTTGATTGATTTGCATTTCTATCGGGACGCAGATTGGATAGGGGGGGGAGGGCCGCGAGAACCTCTTTCGGAACAAAACACGACTCACGACTGACTCACGCTTAATGACGCCCTTAAGAGTAAAAATAAGTCGGGCATTCTCCAAAGGAAATAATAGAAGCGCTCGTTTCTTCTGAAAGATAAATCTAGAGTGTTGCAGAAAAATAGAACTCTGAGGAAATCTGGGCAATTATGCATTCGCAGCGAGGTTTTCAGATGTTTCGGAACAAATTCCCCGGTGATGATAAATTTATCATCATTTGCGTTAATATTATTTCACGTACTAGACAGCTGCACATAAATCTTAATGATGATACATATCATCATAACCTAAGATATTTGAATCAAGGGCAATTTTTGTAGCAGCCATATGAACATCACACACCTATTCTCCTCTCAACATCGCCTCACCAAAGGAATTATTAGAGGAGGTTACAGACCACCAAGATTATTTCCGTCACTAGGGATAGATGAGGATTATTCGATATGGGTAGGATCTGTAGTGAATTGAGGAAGGGTGGAAGGAAACCCGGCGTCTGCGTTAGCCTACTCTTAACGTCGGTCGGCCAAAGGGGTCACTCACAATTACAACGTCCCATACGACAATTTGAGCACTCCACATTCAGCCCTTTTCACGTGGTACACAGCACAATTAGGGTTATGGATACCCCTGAGGAATTCCGCCACCTACGGGATTCAAAACCGGGCCCTCATTGTAGAATGCCAATAGTCGCCGCATCAATCCGACCATGTTTTTATGTCAAATATACGGAACAATCAACGGAAATACACATTAGATCAGTCCGCACACCAACAAAGACATAACCCTATGACTGCGTGCGCCTGTGAGTTGTCACTTTGCAGTACTACTACCACGGTGATGGCAAAATCAATAACGGTGTTCCCACCTTTGGTGCGGACTTTGTGTTATAGCGGGTGTTCGGTTTTTATTTGACTGCCTCTTATATAATATCCCCTTCTATATCTTTTAACTATGAAGTATAAAAACAGTAATCAACCCGAAGGTCGGCTTAGTAGGTGATGGTAGAGTTCACCCAATACTAAACCCGACGGAGTGTGAAATTCACACATCAGGATATTTTCCCTATAACTACATACAATACCTTCTTCGCCTGTACACAAATGGAACCCAAATTTCGTCTTAATTGCATCTGATGATATCTTAATTAGCTGAGACTCAAAAGTCTTTACGTTAATATTCATCGTGGAATAATTACATTTTTTCTCGAATGATATAGCAATAATTCTGAAAACCAGAAAAAGCGTTTTAAAATAAGTTTAGTGTAAGTTAAAATCTAAGAGTAAAACTGAAAAATATCATTTTAAAAGGATTTTACATAATATTTTTATAAATTCATAAGTTTACAGGAGAAACATTTATCTACTTAGAATATTGAAACTGATTTCCACATGAATAAATTATGTTTTGGTCTCATTTTCCCGGATAATACTGTGCCGCATACGAAGTCTAAATAATAATAAAAATTTGTTGAAGAATTTAATTGTCTCTACCATGGGAAATTCTGTGTATTGTGGTAATTAGGGCCAGGGAGAGGGTGTATGAAAGAAGGATGGGGCAGGCATGGAATGACGGGAGAAGAGAATGAGGCGATGGGTAGGGAAGGAAGAGTGAGAGAGAGAGAGATGGGGTGGTAATGCGTGTGTGTTTGTGTGCGTGGTGTGTGGGTTAGAGTGTATTCCGCCTTCATTTCCTGGTTTTGGGCCAAGTTGGATACAAAGCCCTAGCGAATGAAAAATTCAGAGGCCGCAAGTCCCATTCTTCGTGTAGCGCCCTATCCAATGCCCTTCTCCTCTTCCCCTACCGGTCACCCCTCCCTGCCCTCCCCTTCCTCCGCCCAACCCTCAGAAAACCTCTTCCCTCTCTCTACCCATGGGTCCTTCCTAAACAACTGCCTGCCGCCAAGCGCCGGAAAGAGATGGGGAAGAGGAGGAAGAGGGAGCCTCCCTCCAAACCCTCCCTCCCTTCTCTCCCATTTCTCTCCGTCTTCCCCCCACACACACACACAAACCACATTCATGTGCACGCACACACACACACACTCTCTCTCCCTCTCTCTCACTCCCTGGCCCGGCCCTCTCCGCCCCTAGCGCCATTCCAGGACCAACCAGACACACAAACACACTCTGGCAAAGCAGCACATCCCCCCTTACCTACGGCGCCTCTTTACCCCCTCCCTCGTCTCCTTTAACCCTCCATTCCGCCATTTTACCCTCTTAGTCCCCTCCCACCCGCCCGCCAGCTTTCATAACTGCCGCTCCGGACAATAAGCCAGCCTCGCCCTGTCTCTCTCTCTCTCCTTGAGCATTTGCCTTCCCGTACACAAACAATCCTCCAACCAACAGCCACACCCCCTTAACTCCACGCACACCTTTTAGCGGCCACTCACGCCCTCCCCCACCCTCTCCCGCTCACCCCTCCCTCCGCTCGATTGCCGCGGCGAGTGTCGCTGGTGAGTGAGTCCCTCGCCAAGTGTTCTTAGATTGTGGATTTTACATCCCCCGCCCGTCCCTATTCTCGAAGGATTCGGTTTTCCCGTCGGCGGTGTCGACTAAATGCCCTCCCTCCAACACCCCTGAGAGAAACGCCACACAGCGGCGTCTGACCACAGAATGGTGAAATGCGTATTCATTTCCGCGCACTCTCCATTCTTTAACTCGGTGAACTGTTTTTCTCTTGCGGACAATAAGTCCTGTTTTTGAAGTTTTTGTCATTGAAATTTTTGTGTTCCAAAATTTTTAAATTATGACTGGCTGATTTTTATTTCAATTTGTTACTCCAACAATAAGTATGAATTATTTACGGACACACAGAGGGACAAAGAGGACCAAGCAGCGAATGGAAAGTCCCTCCCGAACACGCCATTATGAGGAAAAAGAAGTACTCCATAGTCAGAATCCATAAATATGAGTTAGAACTAATTTATTAGTATTTGATAATAATGGATAGGATCTAATAAAGTGATAAATCAAAGACGAATTGAATGAGAGCAGCCGTTAGAACAGTTCATTTACCTCGATCGATCGAGGCGCCTTGGATCAGCAATTCCCCATGGTAACTGATTTACGAGGTGGTATTGATGCTCATCGGTTTAAATTCCATAAAAGTCATGCTGAAGTCTCGCGAAAATTATCCAGATAACGGAGTAAAATAGTACGAATTTTATGCAGCCCTGTGAGCAGTTACTGAAATGTAATTTATAATGATCATGTTAGAGTAATTTATGTGTTTAATTACTGTTATGGGAATTAAAATTATATATTATAAGACATTGTAAATCGTTTAACGTTAAGTATTAACTTTGGAAAGCTTTTTTTAAACTTTTCATTAGAAAGACGTTAAGTCACGAACACGAATTAATTTTGAAAAAAAATGAAAAAAATAAGTAATTATTTACGGCAACGGTTATAAAAATATTGTCACTGGACGCAAACATTATTTTTTCAACAATTTTCTTTCCAAATCATGTTTCACATTCTGGAACTGATATACTAGTATGTAAACCCCCTTCGCTTTCAATCACTATGCTATAGTTTAAAAAAATATTAATGCTAGAGTATTAAAATAAATAAGAACTTTATTGAATAATTCTCACCCTATCCGCCCCATGTAACTTCTCATGGTTAATTCCAAATTTGAGAGATGATAAAAATCAGTTGAAGACGTACAATACATTTTTCCTTTCACCAGAATTTACATATAACGACAACTCGAGTAATTTCACGCGAAACTCAAACTCAAGCGAAATTTCCTTTGTCCAACTATTTCTGCCACTGTTGTTGAATATAATTAATGGTAAATGTGACATTATAAATAGTTTTTTTTCGTGTTCAACTGTAATATTTTCGATCAGTATCTTCTTAAATTTAAATCCCATATAAGGGTACTCATTAAAAACATATTTAAGGCACCTTTGGCCAAACAATTATTTCATGAGCTTTTAAGTCGCCCGTCAACATGTGCTCGGCAATTGCATGCGAATACTAACTTAGTCAGCTGATGAGGCATGTGAGTATACTTATTTACGCGGAGTACATAAATTAAAAATGACAAGGACAAGCACACACATTGTACGCATATAAGTTGCATAGAAAAAATTCCTAAGAATAACTCGGATGGTGTTGGCATAAAACACGCTGCTAAAAGCCGATAATTTAATTTCCATGAAAAGATTTCGAGATTTTGTGACATTTCGAGCAATGGTAGAAAAAAGGTGATTCGATCTTGGAAGAGAGCAAATTTGATGTGTAGGAGTTTCGACGAACAATGATGCCCTTATGCTCCCAGAGATTTCGAATGAGTAGATGCATTAATGTAAATTTTCTCTTTATATATACATCTACATATTACCCCTTAAGCCGCCACAGGGGCATGTGGCGGGGGTGCTAGGTCACCACCAGTAACAGAGAATAAAAGCTCATGCAAAACCAACAAATTCATGTCATTCTAAACCAAAAAAGTCCTGCATGGATGCAAAAGCCTTTATAACTTGCACGCAATGAAATACATATACTATCAACTGACATACTGTACACATGTACCAACGAATATACCTTGTACACATATGCATCGTAGAATTTACGCAACGTTCAACTTTGTTCTGACTAGTACATTAAATGTCTTTAATACTTCTACGGTGGGTTTAGTTTCTTGCCATCATGATTTCTGATTGTTTGGGGAAGGAACGAGTGTTTGTATCTATCCGGACTGGAATCTATCTCCCCTAACCTCTCTTTGTGGTCTGATCTACCTAAATAGTATGTGATATAGAGCAAAAATAGCCAGTTCTCTTCTTACTCAGTTTATGCACTAAAGTATTTTCGTGCCAATTCATACCATGAAGCAAATGTAAGTGACCAAACACTGTGGAGTTCATGATCAATGTAGCACGCTAGACCCCAAGAGGATACGCGGGAGCGGGCGATGGGTCACCACCCGTTCGGCTATTAGTTGACCGGTGATTTACGACATTCAGGGAGTTTAGAGTGACATAGGTTAGTCCTATTGCTGTGATTTTGTGCGAGAGAATATGTTGAATATGTATTGATCGGTTCCACTGCAGTCAATTTCCCTTATCAGCTCAACGTCATATCCCCTACCTACGAAATGTGGAGTTAGGATTATGCCTTGAGTGCCGGCATTGAAGTCGCATGATTAATTTATATTTAATAGCTTTTAATCATGCATTAAGTGCGCTTTCAGTGCCTCCCAACTCAGGATATCAAATATTTAAAGGGCGTTTTTACTTCTATCATTTTTAATCTTTGCAAAATAGGTAAGCTTCTATATATCTTGTTTAGTTCCGAAGTTAACATTTTCGCCTTCGTAAATCTTACGAAAGAAAAGTAAAGTAAGTTAATATAAAGTGAAATTCTGTCTCTGGATGCAGGATATGTTTTCGTGCCATTTGGAAGTGAAATGTAAAGCAAACCTCGTGAAGGGAGTAATCGGCCACGGAAGCATTTATTTAGTGCTGTCCGGTTTTTCGGTGTGCCCCATCGATTGCCTGTGTCAGAAGCGCGGATGTTCCCGGTGACCGCTGGGAGGCACAGTCTGTCGTAGGCAATGGATGCCGGCGAATGATCGCGCGTGGGGGGGGGGAGGAGAGGGGTGCTTGACCCAACATTTTGCGGTGCCCGTAGGAAATAACGTCCCGTCCAATTAATTAGAATGTCTCGAACATCGCTCCATTCCACGCCGAGGGACGTAAGTTCATTTATTGGTTGCCTTTCAGTTTCCTCGTCATTTTAAACACGCTTGCTCAAACTGAGAGTGACATCGCCTAGTTTTAGTGTTAAAACCATCCTATTCTCTATAGCAGGCAATCCTTGTAAATTTTATCTTGAAGACGGGCACAATGATTTTGATGGACTGCAGTCTGGACTGGACCTACAGTTTTCGGATGTGAAAAAGCAATTCAGTTTCGTCTCGACTTTGGTTCACGCTCATTGAGGGAATGGAAATGTAACAGATTTAAATAAAAAAACCCTTGTGTTTAATTTCTGTAAAATAACTATACAGAGAAATTTCATTCATGGTTTACATTGCTGACTACTGCATGCTTTAACACAAAACATGCAGTAATGCATGCTTTGTGTTAAATCGCCCCTGCCAACCACCTTGCCACTAACTTAGTTCACCATTTCGAATAGATTATAGCAACATACTTATTTTCATGGGCACTGCTTTTAAAACCCAGCCCCTATTTGCCATAAAGCACGGGCTTCTTGGTGCGCATTTAATTAAAATTAATTATTGAATGCACGTTTTGACAGTAGAAGAATTAATAAACATATCGATTGCTCCGCTGAGCCGGCGGCTTTTCGAAACCCATTCCTCGGAGGAGTGGGCGGAATATGAAGAAATACGCGCACCATCTTTAGATACGAAATTGTAGCTCTAAAGGGCATATAAAATATGCATATAAAATTGCCACATCTAATACAATTTGCAAAATGGGACTGTTTTACGCACGGAACGCAAGTATTGTCTATCGACGGGAAACTGAATGTGTTTTTTGTGGGTATGTCATGGCATTTATGTCGGTTTTGGTGAGAAACATTGCGAATACGTAACAGGCATTTTGAAATTCCAAAAACCTGCGGGAGATGCCGCAGAAGTAACTTTTGACGGAGTCATCCGCTAATATGCACTACAATGGAACAATTTCAGAGTGTAAAAATCATTCGTCTCGACCGGGATCAAGACGAATGATTTTTACACCCTGAAATTGTTGCATTGTAAGGAATTTTGAATGCGATGCATGAAATACATTCTTTAGAGAGCCTTTTTTGAAATAGTTTTTCTTGTGAATGAATCTCGTGAATTTCTGATTAAAAATCAAATTTAATGTTACAATACCGCAAATGATGTCTTCCAATAATGAGATGTTCGAGGGTTTTAACAGCAAGTATGTATGGTTAATTTTAAACAATTGGAATAAGACATACAATTGAGAGTTAAGCTTTTAGGCACAGGCACATTCATAAAGTAAGAGCCGTTTCCTTATATTTAAATATTGGTGCTTCAGAACGCAGTTTTACTCCTGCAGCGCCATTTACTCGTTCATTGAAAAGCTTTAGCAGCATTTACTTTGTTTCAGAAGTCGTCGATACCACAAATTGTGTGCAAAGTGGATACTGAAAACGCTCACCGACCACCACAAAGAGCAAAGAATGTCCAGTGGACAAGAGTTTTTGGGAACTCTTTGACCACCCACCGTACAGTCCTAACCTTGCACCTAGCGACTACTTCCTCTTCTTGCACTTGAAACAGTGGCTCGGTGGACAACGTTTCGAAACCGAAGAGGAACTTAAGAATGGTGTTGTCACTTGGTTAAGACTCCCAGGCTGCGAGCTTCCAAGCAGAGGGGTTAAAGAAGCCGATGCAGCGGTACGAAAAATACTTAGAAGTGAAACGCAATTATGTGAAGAAATGAAGTAGGTTTGTACCTAATTGAAAGTGCCAATAAAATATGTTTCATATGAGTATATTTTTTCCTGTGATCAAACGGCCCTTACTTTATGAACATGCCTCGTAATAGATGAGAAGTGATTGGTATAGGAAATTTTTAAAATGAAAAGGCTGCAGCGGCTCTATTTGCGATGATTCCACGCAAATGCAAGGGCTTAAAAAGAAGCACTTAAAATCACATGATTATATTCGCTTCGGCAATTTGTGTAAAAAGAAAAACGAGTCTTCAGCTGGTTTGAGTGGTTTGCATATTTTTTTGAAGGCTTGTAAACTTATTAATATCAACAAAAATGTTTGAAATTTTTATAACGAATGAGGATTCGTAAATCGAACATTCCTACTACTTATACACAGGGGCGCACGAAAACATCATGAAGTACGTGCGTTAAAGTAAGTAATTTCGGTAAAAAATTAAAATTAAAAGTTGAAGATGATTAAAATTGGCTCTTTATAAGAAAAAAAGTATTAATGTCACTTTGTGAAACATAAACGGCAAAATCCGGAAAATAATGGACCCGATTTCGATTGTCACTATCTCTGACGAATTGTTTCAGAGGAATAATTTTACGAAATGCATTTTTCAGTTCTCCATCCTGCAAGAAAGGAAGTTCAGTGCGACCAAACGGAAAAAAAATAAAGAGGGAGGCGTTGTCTAAAATCACCAGTCGTTCTCCAATTCAGTGCGACTAATGTTCGCGCCCGTCAGCAGTGGTCACGATTCTCCACAGGTGGGGAGAGCTCCGAATGGCATTTTGGTCCACGCTCGGGCGTTTGGTCGGAAATTATTCAAACGCATGTCATCCCCCTGAAACAATACGAATGAGCGTCGCACATCGATGAGTTAATGCGCTTAGGTCCAGGCGTTTAGATCTGTAGGATGGTCAAACACTTGGCTCCACCATGACCTGCCCATTTAATGCTTGCACGCTCTCCGATGGTGCAGAAGTCTGCACCTATGCCCGCTCCATTCGCTATGGCGCAGAGGTCAACTGCCGGCCTGCAACATACCTATGGTACCATTACAAACTTACCGCTTTTATATCCTGCAATGAGTTGTCATTGGATAAATAACACTTTGATCCTAATAAGGCTTCACGCGCTAAAACGGTTATATGTGACGATGATTACCAAGTTTAATTGTCCAAATGATATATTTTAGCGTCAAAACACCAACACCAGGAAATAATCTTAACGGGTTAAATTGGGGCTGACAGGCGAAATTACTTCAATTAAACATTATTTTCTATGTTATTTTTAAATAGCACAGTAATCAAAGTGAAATGTTTGACACACATAATTAAAGATGAATTGTATGGAAATCAAGAATCAACATCGATACAAAGATGAATATCAATAACAGTAAAAGATATTGAAAAAAATGTTATTCTCATATTTTCTCAAGTGTAAATTTGTTAAGGTGAGAAGCGATCGTCATTATCTCAATAATTGCTCATGTCATATTCGAAACGGAGAGCCAACATTTCATTGAAATTCACCTCAGTTAGATGATCAACTATTTTCAGGTTTCTCCCATTGGTTACTTCAATTAGAGAAATACTGAACAGTGGTGGTGAATATTTGCGCCCTTACCCAATTCCTCATTGCTTTTTTATCTAAATATATCCTTGCCGTTTCTCAAGCAGGTATTATCTCTCTAGTTTTCCCAGTCTGTTTGAATCTATGTTGGATTTTAATAATCTACATTATTTCTGCAGTTAGATCTATTATTCTCCTAAAAGCATATTAACCCCCTACCACACACCCTGGCGGTGGCTGCAGGGTAATATTATTATTAGGTAATCTACCTGTTAAGGTAGGTTTTTGGATGGACACAACTATCAAATAAACATTTAGTGACTCCAAACAAAACAAAATCCAGCAACCCACACTATATCAGGTCCCTCTTCATCTCTGTGTACTTCTTTCCTCCCTTCATCCCGTCCAACATCCCTATCCTGTTTCTGCCCTTTCCTCGTTTGCCCAACATCCTTCTCTCTATTACATTCTTCATTCTTCCCTCTATTACTTCTTTCATTCCACTACCACTCAATACGCCTTTCATCCATTTTTCCTGCCTGCAGGGTATATATAAATAAAATAAAAATAAATACCCCGCGATCTACTAAAAAACCGCGTGAAAAGAGAGCGACCGCACACCATTCTTGCAACATACCTACACATATTACGAGTATTACTACATGTTTAGTAGCTGATCCTGTGTCTACACTAAGAGGACAAGAAAAAATCATAAAAAGAGAGCAGGCACTAATGCAATTCAGACACTAACTACCGGTTATTATTCTGCACGTTCCAGATGGACAATTTACAAATTAATTGGACTTAATGTACATTCACCTACACTCCACCTGGCACAAGGGCGCACGGCGGGGGTCTTTGGGACTCCAGATTTGGAGTGTCTTGTGGGGATTTAACCTTGTTTACCCATATTTTCGACAGCGTGTACGTGAATCTATCTGTTCGACAGTCTAACTCTTATTTGGTGGCAGGGTTAATTACATCTCCAATTTCGGATGTGAAACTACAAGTTTTATACCTTTGTAATTAGTTTAATTTTTTGTCCGACCGCGGTAGGGTCATATTCGGGTCAAAATTAGTTTGGCGTGTATTCATCCACTGCCACACACCCAAGCGGTGACTTGCAGGATACTACAGTAACCAAATCCAGTCCTGGGTTTTTGCAAATGTAAAGGTCTCACTTCAGATTCTATATTAAGTGTTTTGTGTCTTTTCGCATGAATTTTTCACGAACCGAGCGGACTTTCTCTGGGCCTTATTCAATTATGCAATCAATGCCTTTTAAACTAAATCCCATACGTAGCCGCGGACTCAACGCCAGGCCTTACTAAAGATAAATGGCACATTTCCTTCGTTACACCTTCCAACAATACGTTTGACGACTGCCAACTTTCCTAGCGCCCCTCCCTTAATAGTGCGTATATGTTTTCTCCAAGTAAGATCCGATACAATGGTGACCCATAAGTATTTTATTTCATCCGCGACGCTCGTTCGAACTCCTCCGAATATGTAATTTGGTATAGTTTGGTCGTATTTTCTATTTTTCAAGAAATGCATAACGGTACATTTATCGTATTTAATTCCAGCGCCTATTCTTTTGACCATTTTAAAATTTTCTTTAAGTCAGTTTTTAAGGATTCAACATCTGCATATTTCGATATTTTTCTGTAGATTACAGTATCGTCCGCGAAGAGTCTTCCGTTGCCTTTTGTTTTACAGGTGATATCATGAATGTATATACCATAAGAAATAGTAGTGGTCCTATTCCACTGTCCTGTGGGACGCCGATGTTACAAGGGCATAATTACAGCTTGAGTCATCTACGAGGCACCTTGAGCCTCGTATTACTACCTTTTTTTATGGTCATTGAGTAAGTCCCGTATCCAGTGTATTTCGTACCATTCGCGTCTGGGACTTTATCAAAGGCCTTTTTGAAATCCGAGAATATCGCATCTATTTTTATGTTTCTTTGCTTCGATTCTAGGACGTCGTGTATAAAAGTTCCAACTGCGTTTCACATGATCTCTTCTTTCTGAATCCTTGTTTTCTGTCGGATAATAGGTCCTGAGTGTCGAGGAATGTCACGATTTTACTAACAATAATATGTTTCAAGACTACAGAAGAGAGGGATTAACGATATTGGTCAGTAATTACCGGGGACTTCTTTATTTCCGCTTGTAAAAATAGGTGTAATGTTTGCTTTTTTCCAGGTCAGTACAAGAAAACTTTCTGGAATCGATTTGTTAAATATATATTTTTAAAAAGATGCAATTTCGGGCGCCAGCTCTTTCAGTACCCTTGATCCGGGTGATTTACGTATCTCTTTTAATGTGTTGGAGTTGTTTCGTGATTCCTTTGCGCGTAATTCTAATGTATCCAGTTTTACGATAGGTGAGACATGGCCTTCATTGGGTATCTCTATGTCATTAATGTACACACTTTGAAAAAAATTATCTAAAAAATTCGCTTTTTGGGCGCTGTCTGTGTATATATATTCTCTTTGCTGACTTTGAGAAACTCTATGGTTAGACGTTTTCCCTGAAATTTTCTATCGCAGAAAGCCTTTGGTCATTCTCTGAGTAACCGCAAAGAAAATCTTTCTTTTAAATGTATTATGATGTGTAGTAAGTGTAAATTTATTAGGGCAAGTGTATCCAAGACAAATAACTAGAAAAAGAAATGCCATTGCATTTGAGACTAAAGAATAGCTGCGGATTGCGTTGTCAAGCGAGACCACGGTGAGTAGATGAGTGAAATGAATGCCAAATCGACTGATGCAAAACGAATCCTGTGTTCCCCCAAAATTCAACGCCATTAAAATAATAAAAGTACAAAGAGTAGTGATAGATGAAGTTAGCTCAAATCCAGTGAAAGTCAATTCATGTGTTCCCCAGGGAAGTGTTATTGGACCTCTTTTATGCCTACTTCATGTTAACGGCATTGGCACGGTACTCGCCAGTGTTATATGTTTATTTGCCAACGATGCAGTGGTCTACCGTTATATCCGAATTCCTGAGGACAAAGCAGCTTTATTAGACGACCTTAATGATACACAACGCTGGTGCGATTCTTGGCATTAAGAATTAAACTTAAAAAAGGGCGTAGTGATAAATTTTTGGAAAAAGAGCAATTCCCTCCCGAACGCCGATTGCATCGGGAACACCGAAATTGAATGTGTAGAGTCAGTTAAATACCTAGGCGTTACCCTCACTCACGATCTCTCCCGGGGGAAACACATACGGGGATTAAGTGGAAAAGCTAACAAAAAAATTAGGATTTATTTTAGAGTACTAGGTATATGTGATGAAAACGTCAAAGAGAAATGTTATCTGTTGCTTGTTAGGCCTAATTTAGAATATGCTACAAGTATATGTGATCCTGTCGAAGTTGGATTAAATGCCGAATTAAATCACGTGCAGCTTAGAGAAACTAGATCTGTGAAACGTTGTTATACTAAAATTAATAGCGTATCCAAATTATTAGAGGAGTAGGCTGGGAATCATTCACGGAGCGATAGTTAAATTACAGATTAAATTTCTTGGATAAATTGGAAGGATGTCTCTTTAGCAGTGAAGTTAAAAATGTATTATTATTCCCATCGCCCTCCGGTAGGAGAGATCATGTAAATAAAATTAGAGATTTTAAGTCTAGAACAGATTTAAAATGTCATTTTTTCCACGAACGAAAAGGGGTCTGGATAACATTGTCCGACCGCGGTAGGGTCATTATTCAAATCCAAACTACTCTGGTTATTATTAACCCCCTGGCACACATCCTAGCGGTGGCTCGCAGGATACAAAAATATCTTAAATATCTACAAGCAACTATAAATGTATAAATACCCAAAATATCCTGTGTGTCTAAAAATATCTGAAAATAATCGCGGACGACAATCCACAATCCGAAAAAGTACTTTAATAATGCGTGTCAATGATCACGAATTTCTCTAACGAGTGGTGGCCTAACATCTCCTGTTATATTCCCTCATGGTGGGACGTAGGGATCCAGTTGCAAGATAATAAATATTATTGCTATTTTTTAGAGTCGTTGGGAGTCGTTCGGTTGTGGCTTCGCGTCAACCACGCGGCTCACCAAATGCTTTCTCCCGCCCGCCGACAGGGGCCGCTTCGCTCCCCACTTCCCCCGGCCCTGCCCTCTCCCTAACTCCCGCAATAATCTATCTGCCACGGGCGGAGGACCTGTCACAGCGACGCGCAAGCGACGAGGGGGGGATCGGAAGAAGGGTTGGGACAAAGGGGGAGGGGGAAGGGAGCGCGCGACACAGTGGAAAATGAATGTCCCCGGCAGATGCACTCCTCTCTCCCGCCCCTCCCACGTGGTACCCCCCTCCCCCTGTTCGAGGGGGTCTCCCCCGAGACGGGGCGAAATCCAACAAGTTGTCGCCCTCCTTTCCCCCCCCCAAGGGCGCGCGCCCTTCCGCGAGAGCAGCGCATGGCACCGCCCGCGCGCACCCTTTTAGGGCCGGTCGACAACCCTTCCCCCTCCACCATTCCTCCCCTCCCACGAGTTCCTTCTTTCTCTCTCTCTCCCCCACCTCCTTCGTGCAATGGCCGCCCATTCCTAATACCTACGCGAATATAAAGTGGGAATATTCGAAAGAAAGGGTAGAGGAGGAGAGAGGTGTCATTTCGCGTTGGCCAGATCTCGCCTAGAATGCACATCGAATGTTTGCAAAACTTTGCAAAAGTAAGTCATTCATTCACGTCTTGTATCTATTTAAAGATGGGCATTGGACAGTCCCTAACGACTAATTACCTCAGATAATTGCGAGGGCTGCCTCTTCCTTTGCACTACATTATTTTTTCATTTCTTCCTAAGCAGAAGAACAACATGGGGAGAAAAGGATTCAAATAAAAGCCGCCCGTTTTGTAAATAATCGTTATGAACAAACAAAAACCAACACGTTATTATGTGAAATCCTCGGATGGGATTCAATTGTCACACGAAGTTACTATTCACGACTGCATTGGTTCGAGTTTGACTCAGAGACTCAGAGCGCAACACGTGCTTATTTTTAAATAATGCTTTTCTCTTCCAGGGTCTTTTAATATTTTTTCTTGTGAAAGTTTTTAACGATATTCACCTAATATTATCTAGGTGTACTTCTTCCTCTGTCTCAACTGTTTTCTAACTTCCACTTTTTTTAATATCTCTAAAATAATACGATACATAATATATCCAATCCTAGTGCATTAAAATTTGAAAAAAACACTCGTGTATCTTTAAGCAAAATACAAAAATGCAAATGTTACAAGTAATGTTTACCATTCATGCCGTAGAAGTCGAGATCGCACCTCTGCGTTCTACAATTGCATTGCCATTCCAGTTGAGCTCTGCTCTCCCCACACTTTCACGTTTCTCTCGCGCTGAAGCAAGCGTGAGGAAATCACGAAAGAGACGAAATTCTCCCCTCGTTGAGGAACTCGAGAGATCCGAAGGCATAAATAAATAATAAACCGCGGCAGATTACTCCGCTCTAAATACTTATGCGTCAACGTAACGCACTTGATGGAGTGGTCCGGAGTTTTTGAGGTATATGGCAGATGGTTAGGAAGATATTATACGTATATAATTAAGAGATAGGGAAGTCTTTCTCAAAACAAGATACTCAGGATTATCAAGCCCAGACAGAGCACACGACCAATTATTGCGGATATCACTTCTAGAAATTATGTTCAAGGACATCGACACACCTATTATTTATAATAAACAGAAGGACAGCGAAATACATGATCATTTAAGGTGAAGTAGGAGCCATTACAAATGCTAAGGGGATACTAAATTCAAATCGCAAAATCAGAGCCTAGCCTGCTGTTGGTACTCCAATCAAGAAAACTCTGGAAACAACTAGATTACGGCATAAAAATAAAAATTCAAAATTATAATGGTAAAACAAGTCCTAACGTTTAGCCATTGGCGATTAGCGCTTAATACTCGAAAAACGTACAGGTGTTGAATCTCTGACATAATGTAATTCCGATATATTGCCTAGAGAGAGCGCAATGAAACCAAATATATTTTTCATAATTGTTTCAATATATCTCTACCACCGGCCAAAGAAAGTGAGCAAACAAAGTGAGGACGCCGCAGACAAAGGCTAACTCGCATGAAGTAACACAGCGAACTTGGAGGAATTTTGCACTTCCTTTCCATCAGAAGAAGTCTTCCACGTCAGAGTTGACCGGAAAAGTGATTTTCGGAGAGAAAATCAAAGAACTTTCAATTCATTTAGGCCAATTGCAGAGGGCAGAGTTTAACACTCCAGGAACGGAAGGAAAAATGCGTCACATTTTAATTATTAAGGATGGAGAAAAAGAGAAGCCAAATAGTAATTACCGTCAATCTCATAAACTCGCTCCGAAATGAGATATCAAATCACCCTAAAAATAGAAAAGTGATATTTTTCGACCCCCAAAACTTTATATCAAGCCAACTACTCGGATTTAGAAATAATTAGAGAATGTTCACTGATTTGAATGTAATTGCATTAAGAAAACAGTTTTAGAGCCGAAGACTGGTTTGACAGGTGGTGGTAGAGTTCACCCAACGCTAAGTGCAATAGCGTGTGAAATTCACACATCCGGGTAGGCTGGGAACAGGGGTTTTTGTTTATTAACCAATTATAGGTGGTTACAAGTGGTTCCTTTTCCTACATTGCAAATGGCTTACCGGTTAATCTACGTTTTAAAATAGTTTTTGGATGGACACAAACTACCAAGCGACAATTACCTTGCCTCTCTTAAAAAACAGTCCAAGATCCTACTCTATAACAAACCCCTGTTCATCTCCTTATATTTCTTTCCTCCCTTCATTCCGTCCACCATCCATAGTCAATTCGTTCCGCTTTCTTGTTGGCCCAACATCCTCCCTTTTATCATCACAGTCTTCAACATCCCATTGCCAATCAAAACGCTATGAACCCATCTTTCCTTCGCCCTTTGGATTTCTCCCTCTTCACCCCACCATATCTGCCTCTCTTTATTTCCTCCAGGCACCTTTCTTCTCTGGATTTAATCCGGAAACTTCCACTCCTCTTCTATCACATTTAAAACTTCGCACTTCCTCTTTGTCTAAATTATTTCCTCCTTTCCTCTCCACATTTGAAATACGCTTATCTTCTTCCACGGAGTTCTAGTTTCTGGTCCGTGCAGTAATATACTTGTAACTACAAAATGCAGCGCAAGCCAGTGTGCGGGTGTGTGGTGGGATATTCGTTCACGTATAAATATGGCCTAATACATAAACATAATGTAAAAGACGATATATACATTTGTCACACATATAAAGATGTTATATATATATATGTTTTTAAAAATATTAAAATTAATTAAAATTAAGTTCTTCTAATTATTATTAATATTTTAATTACCTTTGTATCCTTATATTCATATATCTGTGAGGATTGATATATATATATATATATATATATACATATATAAAATTTATATAGCTAGTAAATTATCACTGGTCGATTTGAAAACGTTTTTCCTAATCATTGCATAAAAGAACATGATATTTTATCCACGCATGTTTCCGGATATTTAAGATTATTTAATTTCCCTTTACGAAGAATGATAATCACAATTTGTATGAATTATATTGCAATTATTAATTTTGTATTCCATTCATTTGTTAATATAGCTGATGGCATTTTAATGTGATTACCTCACCAAATATGACCCTACAGCATTCCGATTTTGATTATTCAATATTAAATCATTAAATATTAATCTACCTCGAAATGTTAGTTCTCGAAATACTGCCGAGCGGGATGGAACTGATTAATTATCCACTTTTTTATCAAATAAGTATGACTCACTGAACTCATAATCGCGGAAAATCCATTTCAATTGATATGAAATACTGGTACAGATAAATTTTATTAGCGCGTTAAGCGACTTTCCGTCCCTAGCTCTGAAAAATCAGCAGGGGAATGATTTATTTTTTTAAATAAATTATTTCAGGCCCAAATGGGGTTGGCGGCCCTGGTTTTATGCTCGGTGACGTTGACTGCTCTCACTCACATTCATCCACGATGAGTGGAATTTCAAGTATTCCAAACCTTCCTGGAAAATCTCAGCCCGCCTAGGGAAAGGAACTGCCCCCAGCTAATACACGTAAAATGCGTGGATTGCATGCGTCGCGTAGAACGAAGTGCAAGGTAAGCCATACATTGATCTATCTGAATCAACCTTTGGGTCGATTACTGTCCTATAGGAATACTTTGGTACGGTGGCGAGAAATAATATTCATCCCAATTACTCGAGATATTGTTTAGAATTAGCATCCAAATATTCCTTTTTGGAGTTTGAAATTACGGATAGCGTTACGACTCGTGCGGGGTGCGTGCTTTCTTTTTCCATGCCTGGAAAACGTTAGACATTTTTGATATTGGAGCGGAAGGATTCGGATCAGGAGAATCGAACTGAACCCTCCAAAACATTGGACCCCTTAGCAGGGAGGAAGATGAAAGAAATTAAGAAAACTAAAACAGAAGGCATGTGCTAAATAAATCGCAATGAAGACGGAACCGTACAGATCTCACCTACACTCTTTTTTCTTAATCACGTCCCATAACGTGTCGAGTCGATTAATTTCCCATTATTCTCCTACCCGTGGTGGGCAGACGTGATATCGCGGATATTTTCACTGATTTACTGCCTCAGCCCCCTCCCAGAGTCCTCGCGTTCTCAAGTTCATCCCTCCTCTCGCTCAATCTGATCTTCCCTTCACTTCTATCCCTTGTCCTACGACCCCCATTTCTTTAAATCTCTCTTCCACTCCATTAGCCCACTCCTCTGTTCACCACTCGTAGCTCACCTCCTTCCCCACCCATCCCTGCGCCAACCTTTGCCCCTCTGCCATCCATCTCCTCAACCCTCACACTCACCTCCGCCCACACATCGATTCTCTTCCACCCTAGCGTACACCCCGAAAAAAAAGAATCCTCTCCATCAATCCCAGATTGGAACGATGGAATGGATCTCGCCACGTTGTTGCAAATAGACTTAAAAGTCTAAGTGCGTGAAGCCGCACGTTGGATGGGGATTCATGTGGAATGCTTTTTTAATGTTTTTTCTACCGAATTTTTCATGTTTTTATTAAAAATCCCAAAATCACAGCAACTTCTCTGGTAAGAACTTACTCTTCAACTGAATCTGCCTTTCCTTTGCTTTAACTTTTTTGAATCATTGTCGGTTCTATCAAAAAATTCGTGAACAAAAAATAATTACTGTATTGGACTTAGGTCTGCGATTCTCGCTCTATGATTCCATTATTATGGCAATTATTTTTTAATTTTAATAATTTAGCATTTGTTTTACCTCCTAGTCATTCTACCATAATGGCTGGTGACAAATACTCTTCAAGGCTGGATATATCGCGCGGTGTTTCACAGGGCTCAATCCTGGGGCCATTGCTATTTTTTTTGTACATTAATGACATTTTTTCAGCTCTTCAAAACCCCAAATATTACCTACATGAGATGACCTCCAGATATATCTAAGTACCACAGTCAATAGTCTTCCTTTCCCTATGCAAAACATTAATGCGGACTTAATAACATAACACGATGGAACACGCAAAACTTCGTCAGCCTTAATTCACATAAAACGGAAGCTATAGACATTGGATATCCTAAACTGCTAAATTTTTTGGCTGTATTTCAATCACTAAACTTACTATATATCTTCAAGGCACACTCGTTCCATTTAAGAATGTTGTTACAAATCTAGGTGTCCTAATAGATGGCGATTTTCATGGTCTTTACAAGTTTTTAAACCTTACAGAACTGTCAATCAATCCCTCCACTCCCTTAGGAAATATGAGTATGCTATGATTATCACATTTAAAAAGCAAATAGTTTTTTCTCTCATTATTCCCCACTTAATTGTGCCTATCAAGGCCTTTCAAACGAGCAGTCGGTAAAACTCAAAAGGCCATTTAATTCATCCGTTTGTTTTATTTACAATTTCATGGCTGCAGATGGCATTACATAATAGTTTAACAAACTAAACGGACTATTTTTGGATTCTCGCCGGAAATTTCACGTTCTCTCCTAACTCTATCAGATAGTAAATTATAAAACCCTTCGATACTTTTCCAATGACTTCAATAGCCATGATAGAATACGGAAACTAAATACCAAAGGGAATCATAAATTCGTTATCCTTCATCAAAAAACAACCATACACAACAAGTAATTTGCAGTCACAGCACGTCGTCAATTGAATGAGCTATCATTCGTTATAACGAATGCACCTTCTCTCCCATCATTCAAGCGCGCACTTCATAAATTACTAATTTCACAGCAAGCCAACCAGTAAAAAACCAGCTGTAAACAGGCTTCGAGATCCTTCTTCTTCTTTCGCAGGAGCATCATACATTGTATTGGCGTTTGTAATTATACCCAGAAATATTATTTTACAGGTATTGTTTGCATGTATTTCTGTGTATGTTTTGTTTGAGTATGTATTTTATTTGTGTATGTTATATATATATATATATATATATATATATATATATATATATATATATATATTCTGTTATAGTTATTAATTAAACAAGGCAACTAATGTATTTTTTGCTTAATGTGAGTCCTAAGATATTTTATGTAGTAATTTTATTGCTATTTATGCATAATTTGTAAAATTTATCTAACCATTTAATCTTGTAAATGTGTGACGAGAAGTTAGGTGGTAGAAGACACTCCATAGTCTCAATCGCGTCCCAAAATCAAGGTGATAATCTATCTTATTATTAACGCCAATCGTATTATAACTATGAATTAGTGTTACTTTAACATAGGGTATCTAAGCCTTTGCTGTACCAGTGCCAAGAGCAGATTTCTCTGCTAAGAGTCACGGCACAATACTGGCCATTTTCGGCACACTGTCACCGATCCATAAAAAACGAAAGCCAAAGGTATTAACGCCCGCTCGAACGACTCAGAACAAGTTAGCATCCCTCATGAAGGGACTCTGTCGGGATAGCCAGCTCACAAGTAACCATTTTCAGTGAACCATGAACACCACGGAGGTACTGGCACAAAATGAACGTGAATTGAGTATAAAATAATATCAAAATGAAGAATATTGCAAATAGCATGAACAGAAGAGCAAGTATGAAGAAATATCTGAATGCCACAGACGAAAGAAGAGTGCAAGGGTGAGGTGGTATTAATGAAACTAGTAAGTAGAAAGTCTTCTTCCGTACCCTTGAGATGGGTTCTTCTTAACAAAGCCCAGTTTGACCCACAACGGTGTCCATGGTCTGTCTTTATACCTTATTTCTCGGTTCGGAGGTGATCACGCCTCAAGGGAAACATGTACCTCCTAGAAATTCACGACAATGGCTAGATGATTTAAATGTGAACCAATTTAATTCTACGTCTGGAAACTAATAAGCCATCTAGTAGAGCTTCTTTGATTACTCTGTCTGAAACGCATCAGCTTAATCGAAGCCCAATTATTCCTTTCAAATTCTTCTTCGCCAGAGGTCGTTTCCTTAGCATGCAAAGTTCTTGTTGTGTACGAAATTAAAGAGAGAGCTTTAAATTTCAGGAGAAAATTTATATAATTTATGCACCAATATAATTTTCTATACTAACTTTAAGACTTTTCTACAGCAATCAACCAATTAAAAATTCTGCAGACATATGGCCTGAAATTTTTCCCTTTCGGAGAAAACTTTTTGAAAGCAGCCTTAAAGGCTTCATTTCCAGGTTCATATAAAACATAAAAAGGAATATTAAAACAGGCATGAATAATTTCCGCGCTTAGTCGCAGGGCATGAGAGCGCACGTAATCACAGATGAGTGAATAGAAGCGTAAAGGAGCGAGCGCATCGAGAGAAATTTTATTCATAATTTTCTTTTCGGCCCCGGAGGGCTTCGTCTGTGACAAATCGTTTTGTTTGCGTTTCACAGTGCAATGGCGCTTGAATTGAGGATCGCATAATGCGGTAAGTTCTTCTTTGCGATCCGCTAGATCGGAAACCAAACCCTATGTGGAAGTGCCGCTCTAAAGAATAGACTGTAACATGGATTAATACTCATGTGAACAGAACATGCAAAACGGGAGAAATCAGTTGCCTACAGCTCAAATCCAGGAGGATGCGAAAATACATCGGAGATCTAATCATGTTTTTACGACAATGCATTGAGGCACTGATTCTGCTTAGACGAATAAACTATTTCGATTGAAATCATGACGAGTACTTCTCGCATGCGTATTCAGCCCGATATCCTCAATCTGTGTCGTAAGCATAAGCTTAGAAGGGAATACATGCGCAGGCAATTCACTACGCGACGATTCAATACCCCTTGAAATCATTCCACTCAAATCACTCGACTGCAGAGTGGTTTCCCGAGTGCCATCCAGTCTTTATCGTTCGAGCAACCTGTCCTGAGCGAGAGGAGGTGATAAAGAGTCAAATGATGGCGCTAATGACTCAAAAGCCCTTTCTCCTTCCTCTTCAGATGATCCCGCCTTTGGCATAGCCGCGCACACATGTTTATTCAGTTTCTCTACGGAACTCTGTCATGTACGAAAAAGTTTTTTCATTAAGCGTGTACTATTCATACTCCGACTCATACTTGCCTTATTACAGTGCCTATTAAATGATTAACGGCGAAAAGTTTTCTAAACGCCCGTCCCTCGTACCACAGTAAACATTTTTAATTCGAACCTAAAGCGTAAAAAACAGAGAGTTGGATTGAAGTCTAAACAGGGAAATTTGTACGAGTAGCTTTGTGCTCATATTATATCCCGTATCGAATCGAGTTTATTTTCATTATTTTTTTTAATATTCATTGCTATACTAAAACAAAAGGTCGCAGTTACAGTGAGAAATTAGGTAAAAGCAGTTTTGAAGATAGAAGGACTACAAAGTAAAGAAGTATGAACTTCGGGGGATTTATTTTTACACTACAAAAATATTTTGAATATTTTTATAAGTTCCAGAAGTAACAATGAAGCAAAGAAATTTTGTATGGCACAATAAGGAACTCGAAAATTAATGGGATTACAATTTTACAAATATTTACGTCAAATTTGACATCAACATTAATTTTCAACTTAGTTTACATTGCGGCACTGGGACCGTTTTCTAAACCTTTTACCAAGAAAGTTGTAATGTGGAGGGGACATTTCAGTCAGCAGCAAATGTGTATCTCAGGACTATTTTTTAAAAAACCTTTCTGAACTCGGATGCTGAACTAAACTTCACTTCAAGAAACTGCGGGAGATGCCGCAACAGTAACTATTAACGGAGTCATCCGCTATGTGTGTATTATAATGCAACAATTTCAGAAAGGCGGATGATTTTACTCTCTGAAATTGTTGCATTATAAACTTCACTTGATGACCAAGAGCAGAGGCGAGTGTCTGCTTGCGAAGACCTTCTGCAACGGCATCGTGACGATTCCCCAACCCCTTTCAGTCCTGACTTGGTACCAGTATACTATTTTCTATTACCAAGAGTCAAATCCTCCCTCAAAGGGCACCACCATGGGACCCTTAGGGCCGTCAAAGAAGCTTGCACGCCTACCCGTAAGGACCCTCTGGAATCCACCTAGAAGGGATCCTTCAAGTCGTGGGAAAACCGCAAGGGCAAAATGTTTCGACGCTCAAGGGATGGAAACTTTGAAGAATGTTGAGGCATTCCATTTGAAATATATCTATTTTCCAAAATTTTTACCGATACGTCTTATACAACCCATGCATTGGAGTAATTTCTTCGTTAAGGTTGAATTCGATCATGATATTTTTCCAACAACTCATGCTGGTGATATTAAAACAAGCGATAGAGTGTTATACTTTTAAACAGAACTATCGTTCTTTTAAAAACTTTGTAACTTAGTGAAAGAAAAATTTTTTTAATTGAATAGTGTTTCCTAAAAAGTTTTATTGTGATGGAATAAAGGAAAAGAATTGCTCGTATGCATTTACTTTTAAGACATCGTATACCTATATTCCATGTGATGTGACCCGGTATTGAATGATATTGAATTTAGGGCTCAATTTTTCCCTTTGACGTAGGCAAGTAAACCTAATTCAGGAATGCCCATCGCTAACCTGCAATAATTTTAAGGTCATAGCAAGAGATTACTCACCGAGGGGTTCCCGCTTCAATTTGTTGGATTATTAAGAAATTTGAAACTTTTCTGAAACCGCAAATGTTCCTATGGATGCCATTTAATCTGAAAATAAAATATGAATAAATAATACTAAATACATAAGTAAGTCCTCTATGAACAGTTAAGCATATTTAATAGTAGACCCTATCGAATAATCTACATTGTAAACATTAATTTTCATTCATTTTTTCCTAACCTCGCAAATTGCGAATGCAAATATATTGAAAAAAGTCGTTCTGCGTCCTCATTAGTCATAGGAGTGAGTGCCTAAAGTAGTCAATCTGAATAGTTCACCGAATTTATATTTAGTTGAAAGGACACATCTTTCCATCTGCTCGAAGAATATAGGAAGAGTAAAGATGAATGTACAAAGTTTTCGTTTCTACACGTCCGACTCTTGTAAGAACTAAAATAAAGTCAATACATAATTTGCACAAACATATAAATAATACATAAACAACACGTAATACACAAGCAATACATAACACATAAATAATACATAATATGTGGTTTCCCTCTCAAGCGTCGTGGATGAAGAAAATTTTAGGAAAATGTGCAATCTGTAATGCCTCATCACTTTAGCGAAATAGCCCTAGTTAATTTATGAAACTTACAGATAATGTTTTGCGTGAGAAAACTTGACCATCCGATGAATGCCCGCGCGGCAATTCGACGCTTACAAGGAACTACCCGACGTAAGCTCCAGTAATTAGAAATTTTACCAAGCTAAGTCATAGAGGATTTAGAAAATTATGGCAAGAATGCTGATTTAAAAAGATAAGTTAAATGAAATGACAGATGATGATATTGTTCGGTTGCTTTGGTAACGCAATGCTAATGAAATAGGCGCATGGCAAACTCATACAGCCTCTGTCGTATTGAAGGTATAATCAATTTAATGATTGGTTGAAACAAATGCGACCCTGCCCATGTTGTAGAAAACGTTAAAGTTTTTATACACATCCATTTTTTATTACTTCGGTACTTCATTAATTAAGATGAAAAATATATGGATTGTGAGCTTTGATTAGAGACTGCGGGGGAAACGCAATGAGTCTCCTTCTCACTTAGTTTCTTACGCCCCAGGATGATCTATGTAAAACGAAACTAATCACTACATTTTTGGATGAAGGACGAGAGAATTTTGCATGTGTGAAAAAGAGAGAGTCCTTTATGAATGCATTACCCTGATTTAATTTCGGTAAATCATGTGCTTAAGGAGATCGGTGGATCGATGCCACGAGAACGTATCAGAAATACAAAAGCGCTCATGTTGTGAGGGGCTTCATTGTTCTTCATGTTCAGAGCCTGCGAAGGACGGGCAAGGTCTTTTAATTGATTGAGTCGCTAACAGACTTAGTAGTTTTCACTTTCACTGTGAGTACTTCGCAATATAGGAAAAGATTGCGACCTAAATATAAAGTCTGGGAGAAAAAGGCGAAATAATGTCCCCGCAAACTTTTAAGTGCCATTCTGGACATGAGTCGAGATAAATAGAGAGCGAGAGAGGGAGGGATGGAAATGGAGAAAGAGGAAGAGAGGGAGGGAGATCAAAGTTCAAAAGATCCCATTTTGCGCGGGAGATGTCCGTCCACTCTAACAGGCACCCCAAGCGACAGGGACGGATCCTTAAACCCTTGTTTTCTCCCCGACCCTTCTTCTCCTTTTTTATCTCTCCAACATCCTCTAAACCCGCACACGAACACGCACACAAACACAGAGACACCCGTTTATATCCCCGAGGTGCATTAGCCTCTGGAAGCTAAACCACGACCACTCTCCGAAAATTCCATCTCTCGCGAAGCGACACCACATCCTGATGCTAGAGGGAGCCCTCTATCTCTCTCCGCCGAAACTTTCGCCTCCAGCAATGTGGTCCAAACAACCTCTCGCTTCAATTAAGTCTTCCTCCCTCCACGCCCTAACTCCCCTCTTCCGCCCTTCAAATACACACTACGCTTCCGTTCTCTCTATCCTCCCCTCTGTCCTTTCTCCCCCCGTCTCTCCCTCTCACCGAAGGGTCGGAAAACATCCGGGGCCGCCACCGCCTACGAGGAGGTGCGAGGGGTCCAAAACTTGAATATTTCCCACTCCCGGCGTCCAAACCTCCCCCCCCCCTCCCCTTTCCTCTACTCCTCCTTTCCGCCGCCGAATGGAAAAAGCGGTGCCGATGTAAATGAATGGGGATTCGCCCTGTCGAAATGGCACACCCACTTTGATCGAATCGCATGGAGACATTTCGCGACAACCACGGCGCTGGCGGATTCCCTCCCCCAATACAATGGATATTATCTCAGAGAATTTTCACGGCGCGGATATCAAAACAAAAATTAATTTCAGAAAATCAAGGAAAAAGCATAGTAATAATTTTTGTATAAAAAATATGTATTTTGTGATAGATGCCACGTTATGGCAGTGCAGTGAGTCTTGTTGAATACTAAAGAAGCACATACGTAATCCAGCAAAAGAACCGAAAAAGAGCTTTGTACTTAAGTGCGACTCTTATTAGCCAATTTTTGGCGAATTTGATTGTCACCACTTTGCTTCTTTATCCCTTCCAATACTTCTTTCAGACTGGATCTTCTAGAATATCGCGTATCGTTTTATGTCACAGGTAAGTTCAGATGGAAATGCAAGAAAACAGGTACTGCTGAATAAATAAAATTAAACAAAAATCATTCTATTTTTGTGCCAAAAGTGATCGTAATTATATCGAATTCAACCAACGAATGGAAATGAAAAATTTTTAAAGGACTAACTTTAACTTCATAACTATTTGTTATAACTTCATAACTTTGTTCAACAACTTCATAACGTTTGTTCAAAAAATTGTTTCAGACTGAATTTTATTTAATACGCACTGCCCTTGGGACCGGGAAAGGGAGGCAACGGTTTTCTCAAAGAATCATAAATTTATACAACACCGTACATATGTGGATATTTCTTTTAATAGTATTCTAAAATACGTATAAGGATATTACCTTGGGTAGTAATTTGTGATTGTTTTCTCGGAAAATATACAGAGAGGAATACTCGAAGAGCAATGTCTGCCCCATTTGTGCACTTTTAAAGCACGCATCACGGGCTTATAATCAAACAGCCATTTCAGTGACTCCAGGAATCGCCAATATGCGATTGTTTTTTCAAATGGTAAATATCAATTTCGCAGCTCGTGAATTAAATCCCTCATCGATTTGGCAGAACGGGAAAATACCACATTGGAGTAAATCAAACGATGTGAGAACAATCAATCTGAGCGCGTACTTGGTTTTATTACTTTAAGGAATGAATAATCTCGCTGAATTGCAGAATTATGAATGTCATCACACCTTATGCAATGCTCAATGTTACCTCGAGCTGTCTCCAAAATCAATTTCTGATGCTGTCCTTGTTCACACTGGCATCCATGTCGTCGTTTTATTCCTTGTTCAAGTTTTCTTTATCACTACACACCTTCCTAAAATAAAGTTATTCCGGCAGCATTCCGGTGTATGTAATCTTTAGCATATTTTTCTTTAAACGATGGCCGGATATTGCTCTACCATTTGGAACCTTCGTGAGAGTCTTTACTTGCGAGCAAGCAGGAGCACATGAAGGATTTTCTTTACATCCAAATTGTAATGTGTCCCCAATTACGATTTGAATCAATACATATTCTAATTCTACCGATGTTTCTGATATCGCATGAGATTAATCAGCTTAAATGAGAAAAATAAAAACTGCAGATTAACCGTGAGTACGCCCTGCGGAAGTCATGACAGTTTTGATGAATCGGAATTTTAAAAAAATCGATGAAACCATAAATGTGAGCTAATAAATTGAAGGATGAAACTTCATAAGCGTAGGAAGAACAATTTTTGTTGGAAATAAGTGGAACCCATTACTGCCCAGCGTATGATGGATCATGCCGGAAATAATGTCGCAATGACTGTCCTCTCCATGGGCAGCGAGACGCAATGTTCGTCCAGCGATTGCTACTCAGACCTCATCCTTAGGCCTCAGATTGTCTGGCACCTCTGGTGAGTTCGTTTGTAATTCTAAATTGTTCTTTTCCTTCTCAGTCGTCATTGAATTCAGTTTTCATATTTTATGTTCAAAATATTTGAAATAATGTATGTGCTCCATGGAATTAGTAACAACGAAAACTTGTTTATCACAGTAGATAAGTGTTGAATTATGCATGTAATTAAATATGCTACACGTTCGGAGATCTAACTGATCTATCTTTTAGGCTCGACCAGAAATGGATGGGATAGATCTTCTTATCTTTTTATAGCCATAAGAGAGGAGGAAGATTTCCCTAGAACACGATACACTGCATCATAAAATGAGCTGATTTAGTCGTTTCCTTTTTTTCTTTATGGGATTGGCTGTGGCCAAGATGACACAGGAAGTGACTTAGAGGATGATGTGGTCGCCATCAGAGAAGGTGTTCTTTGACATGTCCTAATGGTAAGAATAGGTGCATTCAAGTATAATCTATGGGAGTGGAGCACCCTGAATGCAGTGCAGGGAACCACTGATGAGTCTGTAGACGGTTGCCCATCAAATGCTGAGTCGAGACCTTAAAATTGCTTGAAAAGGGAAAATCTCTTCAATGGTCATCATGACCTACTATAACATATACGCATTATGAGTAATAAATTTTTAAAAAGTAGTTATATTTCCTTGAAATGAGGTCAAAGAGCCAAATTTTATCAAACAGTGGAAAAAAATTTGGGACTATTGATATCTTTCGGCTAATTTTTTATGAGAAATCATAGCACAACTGTTACATAAGCCATTCAAAAGGCTCTCAACATACAAAGTCTGTCCCAAAAGTAGTAGGACTTATATTTTTCCGGATAGACGGACGGACGGACGGGCGGCGGTTTCTCCGGCTGGGTTCGAGGGAAGGGAGTCTCAGGAAAGGCTGAAGACCGGTGGCAGTTGGCTTCCAGCCTTTTCGAAGTGCGGTTCATTTCTTTTCGAAACCTCTATTACGTTACGTCGTTACGCTCCGTCATGAACCGGTTATTGCAACAACGCTACGCCATCAAATTTTGCTTTCATAATACTATGCATCCATCTTTCCTGCCTCCTTTGTATTTCTTCCCCTGTCCTCCTGCACTATACCAAGCACTAGCACCCACTGTACCTCTAGCACTTCCTCATTTGTTTTCCTTTCTGTTCACTTCTTCTATTTTATTCTTCTCCACGCCCACAATTCAACATCCTCCTAATTACATATATTATCTAGCTCCAATGATCATGTTTCCGCATCGAAAAAAACCAAGCGTCTAATTAAATCTTTTCTAAACATCCTCACTCCACGCATCCATTATCCATTCCCTCCTGGTGAAATATTTTTACTTGACGCAATTTTTCTCATAATATGTCTAATACACTGCCCAATCTGGTCCAGAGCACTTCCAAGTTAGTATACTATTTCACCTCTTCTAGTTTTTTAACTATTGCTTAAATATTTAACTTTGCCTTTATCTTTCTCGATAGCCTCGATTACTTTTGTTTTATTAATAATCTATCCTCCCATGAGAAAAACTTTATGGGTAATCACAACGCACTGACCCTTTTCACTACGCCAAGATTGTAGCCCCAGGGGAGAGTTGGACGTAATATTTACGTTTTTCTCTCTCATTTAAGCACTGGCTGAAAAAATGGCGAATATTGTACGCAAAATAAAACTGTGACGATAGCCATAGAACATGAAACATCGTGAAATTGGCTTGGTGAAAACATTTGTTCAGAGGAGGAATTAAAATAAGGAAGTGGAGCCTTTCTGTCAAATTGCGTGAATATCTGTTATTCACCTGGACCTTTCCGTGTTTGGTTCATCCTTGAATGCATGCTATCTTCAACACTTTAATGTACCACCATGTTGCCTAAATGCAAGCTATTTCTACCGTTCCTGAAAATTCGGTCCCGGGGGTTATGTACAGCTTGGTTCCTCATTTAACTAAATCACTCGAAGTATTGTTTGGCCAAATTAAAACATGTCACTTTGTCCTACTTCCCCTTCAAGTCCGTCAAGCCAGTCCTTCAAACCCTTAAGGTTGTAACTTATGAGGAGTGTAATTTCTAAATATTGAGGGGATCATTTGTTTTTATAACTCGAATAAGAGTTTTGCTAATTTTTGTGGAATCAATGATATCAAAGTCTTGGTAAAAATGTATAGCCTAAAACAAGGTTTCATATACGATACTGATAATGAACATTATAATAAGTACGCAAAACCCAAAACAACGACCGTGACATTATAATCGGCGAAGATTTCAATTACTCATCTATTGTTTAGAGAACATATTGTTTTATAACGGGCGGTATAGACAAAAATATCTGCAAATTTCTATTACATTATTTTACGTAGACCTCCATGCATCAATCTGTCATTTCACCAACTAGGAAAGATAATATTCCTGATTTGTTAGCAACCAATACACTCCAAACAGTCTTCTATATATAATGTATCAAATCAATTAGCAACCACGGCATTAAATGCTAATTTTTCCATGCATACGGTCTGAAATAAGAAAACTAAAACAAAAATTTACTTGTTTACAAAAGGGGACTATAATGGCTAAAATTGCGTTTTACAGAGTTCATTTGCATATTTTAAGATATATAGTATATTGAACACCGAAATACTAAAGGAAAGGAAATCACCGCCATGATATAACACGCTAAGCAGTCGACAGGTTCATTCCAAGTAAATTTAAAAAGAAAAAACGGAACCAAGATTATTAAATGAAGATGTTAAAAAAATCGTTAATAAGTCAAATACTATGTCACGTCAATATGTAAAATATAAGGAACGATACCCCTAACGACAAAAGGAAAGAGAGAACTTATGACTATGAGATATCTAAGGCGGGATGCAAAGAACATACTTCGGAAATCATGAAGCGAATTCAAAAGGAAAAGAGGCAGAGGTTCAGGGAAATAACCCAAGAGTTAAATCACTCAAAAACGATTAAGGTACAAGAGTAACAAGCAATTTGAAAAATGCTAAATCAAGAAATTCTTTCTTTCAAGGCGCCTTCACCCATGTCTCACCAAATGTCCCCGAAAGCTTACCAATTTGTTCCCGTCAACCGATGTCAAGCATTGAAATCTCATGTAATGGAATGGAATATTTGCTAAAAATACTAACACAAATAAATCCTCCGGGTCCGATCAAATACTCGCTCGTATATATGAGGAAATTGTGTCGAAAATTGTACCGTATCTAGTAATTATATTAAAGTTGACCCTAGTAGAACACTAGGTTACCAGTAACTGAAAAATTGCTAGTATAGCAGATATACAAGTTGTGAGGAAAAAAAGACAGGACTGATTTTATAACTTGTTTATTACGACGGATACAGCTTAATCGAGCTTATCGCATAAAAAGTACATGCCTTGGCGGACGACACACCTTTGCCAACATTTCTTCCAGCTCTAGAACCCTGCCTAGTAAGCCGCCTTACGGATCCTCTTCAGGTCCGCCGTACAATTCGTTTTAATGACCTCAACAGAGTCGAATCGGCACCCTTTAAAGGTTGATTTTAACTGTGGAAACAAAAAAATGCCTGATGTATCCACGTCTGGAGAGTAGGGCGGCTGTGGGATCACGGAAGTTCCGGTTCTGGCGAAAAACTCATGCTTAATATTCAGCACCTGTGGGATAAATTTTGATGCGACGCCCGTCATGCCCAAAATGTCTGTCAAAATTGTCTGACAGGATCCAGAAATAATGTTCACCTCCTCGGCTATCTCACTATCAGTTAATCTGCACAACATTTGCTCGCACAAAATCGTTCAGCAATTTGACATAGTTGGGTTCTTTCGAAGTGGAAGGCGGCCCCGTTCGCGAATCTTCACCTGTCGAGATTCTACCCGATTAAAAACAACTACCACTCAAAACACTGTCTTCGACTCACAGCTTCATTGAAAAAGGCTTTTAGAATCATTCCTCGATGTCTCCGTAGCACTTTTGCCAGGTTTGCAACAAAATGTCACGCACACACGCTGTGCCTCTAGCTCCTTCATTGCTACCGTTGCACGCGACGACGAACACGAACCGCTGCTGATGCGTAAGGACTCGAAGTAAAAAACGCAACACCTCTCGTTTTAGTCGTCAGATGTGTCGCTAGATGGCCGTTCCGTTGAACGGTTTGTGCAGAATAAAATCAGTCCGGTCTTTTTTTGATCACACCTTGAATTTATTAGCAGAGATAGGAACGAACCGAGTAATTACAGACATTTTCTCCTCGCTTCCATATTATGTCAGGTCATGGAACATATAAGTTCTAGTTCGACAGTGGGCCACCTCGATAGTCAGGAGTTATTAATGAAATCCTAGCACGGCTTCCGAAAGGGCAAATCCTGCATGATACAACTTACGCTTTTTGTTCATGGTAGCCTTAACTTGGGAGACACCAATGTTCCAGTGGATATCGTTTTTTTCCATATTTAAAAAGACTTTTCGACAGTGTAGTAAACTACTCTCAAAGCCTATGGCATAAATAAAAACAGCCTGGGCTGGGTTTAAACATTTTTGAATGGTCGAGTGCAAAGAGTAATTGTAGTTGGTGTTAACTCAAATGCAGTAGAATTTACTTCAAAAATTCCCTAGGGAAATGTATCAGACCTATTTTATTCCTTCCTCACATTGAAGATATTAACCACACGGTCAATAGTGGGTTATATTATAAGTTATCCATTTCATTAGAGGAACTAGGTTGGAAATTACTCACGAAGCATAGGTTAAATTAAAGTTAAATCTCTTGCATAAATTGTAAGGGTGTCTGTTTAGCAATGGCGTTGTAAATTTATTGTTAGCCTAATCATACTAAGGTAGGACATCATGTCAATAAAATTTGAGAGATTAAATGTTGAACAGACAAATTTATAACGCCATTTTCCCATGAATGATAAGGGATTAGAATAGCATTGATCAGATCGCGTTATGATAATAATATTTTGAGCCAAAAGTGTTATTTTATGTAATCACCCCCTGGCGATTGCTTGCAGGGTAATTATTAATGAATGAATAGTTAATTAAGGGAGTACCATCTACCTTGGTAGGTAGACTAAATAATAAATAAAAATACAAACAAAAATTCATGATAAGAATATGGGATGAGAACGTATTTTTTCCTTTGTATATATATATATATATACGTACACCATATTACCTATGGTGTACGTACATAGTATTCTAAAAAATTGAAAAACTGAAAATAAATATTATCCACATTATCTAAGGGAAAAAATGAGTCAAAAAAAATTTGGACAAAAATTCGGGAAAAAAATGTGCTGGAAAGTAATGTATTAATCCACTGTATGAATTGTTACCTGAGCTACCATTATAAAATGTAATACTGTAATGAAACGAATTTGTTAATTACACAAATTGATTTCAAATTGATAATGGAAAGAATGCACTCAAATTTATATATTTTTCTGCTTTTTGGCGATGTTCTTTCCCTGTGTCCCCTCCCAGTTAATTATTGATTAATGATGGTGACTCAATATTTAATATATCTCATTAGGTTGTGTTACTTCATTTATGAACGAATTTTATTAATTACAGGACGATAATTCTTAAAATTAATGATATTGAATTTGTACCTTTTCAGGTAAAAAGAGAAGAGAACTGTGGATTGCTACTCAATCTTTAAAGGAGCTATTGGTGCTGATGAAATGCCAATCTAGGAGAAAACAAATCAAAATAAAGAACGGTATAGATCTGAAGTGTTCACTGCTCTTGGACATAAATATGCACAGTGTGACGGTGACGCGTGGTTGTGTGAAGTGAAAGGAAAGTTGAGTCATAGGAAAATAGGGAGAAAGGGATTAGACCTACGCGTTTTGCCGAAGGTATAATGCTATCTGCACAGAACTCCCGAGGAGGATCGCTACGTGGAGGAAATGATATTAAGATACTATCAAATATGTAATATTGAAACGTAGATGTTGATCTGTATTCAAAGGAAGATGGAACAGTCCAAAAAGGAAAGAGAAGGGCCAACTTGAACATGTTGAATAATTCATTGCCAGGGAAGTAATTAATTCAGCGGCATATCACAAAAAGGAAAACATTAGCAGAGTTTTGTGAACATAATGTATATCACCACCCCGGGAAAAAAATTGCTGCGAGCTAATACCGCTTGACAAGAGTCCGAGGAAGGTTGATTGAAAAGCATGTAAGGAGTTCGTTGGCCGACGCTGTAAGGTGTGAATTAGGAGTAACAGAGGAAAGAAAACGAAAAACGTTGTTTATACTATTGGAATCATAAGAATGGAATGAGATGAGTGAAAAATGGCGATGTCCTTTCAGAGGAAGATGACAAGATTAGTCAAGGGATGGTTTTGACAACGGACAAATTAATTGGACACATTTTGAAGTTGAATTTATCTGAAATAAATTCTGATTACAGTGAATTACCAGTGAGGCTATTTCCAGTATCTAAAAATTTTAAAAATAAATATTACAGAGGATTTAAAATAAATGAAACCCTATGTTTAATTAATAGCTATGGCGTCATCTTTATACCAACGAGCTCATAGTACCTATAATATATTACTAGAGTAAAGTTAAATTAATTTATATGAAATAGAATTTCATACAAGGATTATTTATTGCACTGTAATTTCAGGCCTTAATACATACAAGTTTATGCCCTGTATACAAAAAATTAAGACATTTTCGACAGAAAGATGTATTAGTCTATATAGCCTAAATTTGACCAATCTCTAAGCTTAGTTGTTAATATCGAGGCCCAAAAATGGCCAAGAATAAGGGACATAGGTTAAAACTATAAGGTATGTACGAATAGCTACGAAATAATCGCGAAAAAATGTCTTAAAAATTGAGTTTCAAGAGGTTTAATTAAAAACTGGCATGCATACGTTGTTTTGGAATGATAATTTCTCTAAATGAAGAAAATATTTATGCAGTAGTTTATACTCATAATTAAATACCTTCAAGCGAAGTGATTTCTGCCTAATGTGGATAATTAGTACTGAACACATTCTCATTTTTATATCTCCCATCAAAAGTTCTCTCTATTCAATTCATTTTTATAACTGATGATAACGTGTAATTGAACCACGGAAGAAAGAGAGGAATGAGATATGTGAAGGAGTCACGAACCATGGTTTGCCATAAGTTCAAAACCCAAAAAAGATTCCAAGAGTATGGTGGAGGGGAAAACTGAAAGATTACGTTCTCTAAAAAATGCGGAACAACGGATGGACAGAGAAATGAGGGCACTTTACACTCATCCTAAGGCTAATTTTAGAAAAACTAAGGACACTTATAGTGGTAGACATCAAAAGGCTTTAAAAAGTGGCATTTATCGACTTGGAGATGACATTTTACGAAGCCAAGTGGAAAGATATATTCAAATAGCTGCAAAATGGAATACATTTCAGCTATAGAAGAATACCTTATAAATTCTAAAGGAATTATTCCAAAAAATGAAAATAATGAACAAAGAAAAACTCAAAGGAAGATAAATAAACAAGTTAAACGAGAATGCTACCTCTTACCGACACTATTGAGCAAACGCACAGTGATTGGACTTTAAAGACGCAAATGGGATGATATCAAAGATATTTTTCAATGGGAGACAAGATAATTCGTCTCTAATACGTCATCGTGGCGACAGTAGAGAATCCAGGACAAAATTGGCTTAGAACAATAAGAAAATAAGGTCGACGGTAAGAAAGTAAACATGTCTGTTTCTCAGAGAGAAATCCTTTGGTAAGATATAATACTAGAAAAGGAGATACCATATTCATCTACATAATCCCCCGCAAGCCGCCGTTAGGGCGTGTAGCGGGGGGTGTTAGATTACCACCCAAAAAAAGGAAAAAAGAAAAACCCCATTCAATATTAAGTTGAAGCATAATCCAACCAGGCATGAAAGGGATGGATGTAGCTCCAAGAGGGGACATAAAGTGCTCGTCTAGCTGACATTAAGAACGCGTCAACTGAGTAATAGAAACTAAGAGGCTGAAAAAATACACGGCTACTAACCGGGAAGGAGCGAATGGTAGCCCTCATGAAGTACCAGGGGGCTGGAAAGAGGGGAGCGTTGAAGCAGATACGAGCAAGTTGGGGAGAAACTAGGAAGTGAAACTAAGAAGCTGTCAGTCACAAAGAAGATACTCAAAATTACGATTGTGGGAGTTGCAAATGAACAAAGTTGTCTACAGAAGGATAAACGAGAAAAAAAGCATGAGGTAAGAAAAATCAGAACCACTTTCAATGGATACATCTAATGAGGTAATGGGTGGAGGGAAAGTGACAGGGGCGGCTCAAGGAAGAGCGACGCACACATAGATATACCTGTGGGCTAAGTAAGCAAATGGATGTGGGTCTGTAGGGTAGAAGATATCAGAACGTACATTTTATAAGGGGGTCGGCGTTAGGTATCAACGGAAGAGTAGAGGTTTGTAATCAGCCAATCTTTGAGGAGGACAAATTAATTCGAAAAGACAAATTCATGCATAAGCGAACCCGATGAAAATTGCCGAATTAATGAAAATTGTAAATTTTCTCAGTGATTTTCTATTTTGTGTAACAAGTTTCAAAGTCAATACACCTCTGTTGACGTTTGAACTGAAATGCTCTGTACGAAGTAAATCACAGGGGAATATTCACTTTTTCATTATTTCGGAATATGCTAAATTTATCATTAGATCTGAATCCATCACTAAAATTAAAGAACTTATCACAATCACTTAAGCGATTACAGGTCTTTGCAATTCACATTATGAACAGAGAAATAAAAGATCCATGCCTGTCGCAGGTGCATGGTTCTTTTATTCTTTTGGATTTTTTATTTTCTGGCCTCACATTGACTAATATTGTTAGAGTAATTGATTGGCAAAATAATTTATTTCTGTAGCCAAAATTAAACGAATCGACGCAAATATGGCCGTAAATAAATATAAAATATTCCATCTGAAGTTCAGCTCGTTCCACACGACTCCATTGCTTCCTTTCTAGCCTTTGCGCCACCACATAGAGATTAAAAGAGGATCAAAGGGAGGACGAATCGCGGGTAGTCCCCACCTCGGCCACCCTGGCCGAGGTGGGGACCACCCGCTCTCTTTCGCTTTGGATAAAAAACACAGAATTTCACCCTTCCAAGTTAATTTCTCGCAGAGATCTTCCGTTTTCAACGCGGTAAAAACGTAGGTTCATCGCCGCTTCACAAAAACACCACATTCGCGACTTTGGCCATATTTTCCGCGCGATAGGGAACTCCCCAAAAGAGGCTTAACTAGCAATAAAATCCCTCCATCTTTCCCTCCGGGATTCCAGCTTTTTTCAGCGGACGCTCTTATATGGATTTTCAGGAGTTGCCGACTCTCTCGCGCAAGAGGAAAACTAAGAAAGAAATGTTCAGAGTCAAGGAAATAAAGAGTAAGCTTTTGGAAACAATAAAAAGTGAGCACTTTCTTCCCGCGAGTGCAGGATGCGTGGAGTCATAACATCAGCATAATATATGCAAACGCTCGAAGACGAATGTGAGTGGATGGTGGGAAAGCTAAGGTTGGAAGATGAAAACTATTAGGGCATGGAATTCAGGGTCATTTCCACTGGTTTTTGTACTTTTGTGCTTCCTTTCATGAAAAGGCGTAATTTAGGGATTATTAATCCGTAAGTTTTCTGATTTTTACGGAGTTTAGTTTACAATATTAACACGCGGAATTTATGGACTACAGGCTGATTTTGAGTGAACCAGAATATGTATGCAATCATGTGCAGACTAAATAAATCGTCCCTTAAAATTCAAAGAAAAGTTGCCAAAATGTCCTTTGACATGACATACAATGTATTTACTTCTTCAGTTCAAATGCTACCTAGTGTTCCATAGGCCACTGTTTTCCTTTCTCTTTTTCGCTCACAGCCTTCAGAACTATATTATCTCAAAAATAGCCCTCCGCCTTGTCTTTTCCTGCCAACAGCTAGAAGCTTACTCACCAGGACTCGCTCCTTCAATAGCACAGCTAATACAGGGTGCGGGATCATAACTTCCTTTTTTGACAGCGTTTTGCGTTTAAGATAGGAAGTTATGTTGCCGCATGTACATGGATTGTATGAAAAGTATAGGGGAAAATTCCGGAAAAATAGATTTATTTCAGATATTGTTACAATGCCTCAAAAACTTTCTAAGGACATCCCTTGAGTTTCGATGCACTTTTTTCTGCCGTTTTCCACGACTAAGAGGCTCCCTGATGGATGGATTCCGGAAGCAGATCTTCCGCATCGTCAAAATTTTAGTAATAATGGTGTCCACTGTCATCCTATAAATGCCAGCATTCGATCTCTGATTATTGCGCACGCTAAACCGACGATCTGAATTTAGCACTTCCCGCACACATCCGGGAAAAATTGTTACAGATACTTTTTATACAAGCCTTGTACTTCTATTACAGACGGAGGCCCACCCTTAATTTCCCTTTCTCCGCACTCTCTTCTCAACCTGAAAATCTTAGCTAATCTCCTTTTTTAAGGTAACCACTTTTTTTTAACTCTTTCCTTAAACATCATTTTTTATTTGTTCGTTGTTTTTTGTTATTGGCTCTCGAATCGCACAATGGTGCCTAACTTCTCGCTGACGCACCGCTGCGACATCAGGACAATGAAGGGGAATCCTACTTATTTGACACATTTTTCTTTTTTTGCCATTTCCTTTCAATTATAAACGGTTGGAGCTAACATTTCTTGCAATTAAAAATGCATGTATGAGGTCACTAACAAGATTAAAGCGTCGTCAAAGTTCCTATTTATAGACTGATGAGTATTCACGACAGTGGTGAATATTTAACTTCCCTTATAATTACAAACATTTTTGTTAGAAAACGTTTTTTCTATACTGTTGTGTGTGCTCTCACATAAATTTTTATGTCTTTTAGCTCAATCATCTCTTGACCAAGCATTACTTAAGCAATGACAAGTTTGTCTTGATACACTAATGTATCCTTTAGAAATCTTCTATGGAACCACCTCAGAAGTACCTGGGCTCGCTTGCTAAATATATCTAAAGCCATATACTTTCAGAATGGTATAAGTTCTTATTCTGAAAGTAATAAATATTATGCTTACACTGAAATAGTATCCTACTTAAGTAATGAGTAGGAGTGGAACTGTGGCTGGAAATAAGCACGCATGAGAAGCATAGAATAAGAGAAAGCAGTAGAGAGGGAACAAGTGAGGAGGCAAATCTTCCCACTCCCTTCGCGGTTTCGCGTTAATTTCCGAAACGGTCCGGACCAGTCTTTCCACAAGACCCTGTACTTATCGCAATTACGACGCGGCGATTTCGTTCGAGAAATGCTTTTGTGTGCCAATGCGGTGAAGAAAATGTCCCACGCCCTGGGTCTGAATAAAAAAGTACTTCTTAGTCCTTAGGCTCGAAGGTTCTTTCGCAATTTCCAGTCAACGTGGAATCCCGAGAGCAATAGGAATTTATGAGTAAATTTGCATAAAATACTGGCCAAGGCGAATGATTTCTACGCTCTGAAATTGTTGCAATGAAATGCACGTAAGCGGATGACTCCGTTAAAAGTTACTGTTGCGACATCTCCCGCAGTTTCTTGAAATCTGTTTTTTTTTTCCTTGCATAAACACCTCATTTACTCCAATATTTTACAACGGAACTTGTTCAAATCTTTAGATGCCGCACCATCATACGGAGAGTGCACTACAATAACCTGAGAGATGCTTTGAGCGTCTCACATCTTCCGTTCAATCTTTTGTTTTCAAAGAAAAATAAAATAGTGGTCTGCCTTTCGAAGGAGTTTCTGTGTTTAATGTAAGCTTGGGGAAAACTGTCGCTTAGCCCTCCACAAGGGAACGGGCGAAACGTTGCATGTAATATTTCCCGTGAGACATCTAAAGTAAAGCCTAACATTTCACAGTATTCACAGTAAAACGAACACTTACATGCATTTCAGAAGTATTTTCAACTAACTATGTTGCAACAAACATATTAAATATTATTTCAAAGCCCATGAAGTAATTAAAAACACACTTTTGAGGATATTTTTCGTCTAAATACAGAGTTGCGTGCCCCACCATATTTTGAACTAAAAAACTCTATTACTTAACTCTTATTTGATCTTCTCTTCTCAAATACTTGGATAAAAATGATTTCAATGAGCTATGCTTCACAATCTATGGACATTCTTTCCGCTTATTTTTCTTAGTCTCTAATGCAACCATAAATATTATATGTACTTAATCCAATAAAATTTATTTAGCCCGGAGTATTTGCAAACGTCTAGGCACCATTCATCTCGTTTCAATTACCATTTATTTCAATAAATAGCAACGCAGACAAAAATCGTCCACTAATAACATACGCCAATGGTCTAAAAATTGAAGAAGTAGCTGAAATATTAATTTACGTCATTAAAATAAAACATACTTATGTTAAATTTTAACTGGCTCGCTTAACAAAAAATGGGCGAGTAAGCCACTGAGCTTTCGAGTAATAAATGCTACCTAGGAGTGAAAACCAAAGCTATTAAACCTTAAATAGTATAAGTTTTAAAGGCATATTTTAAATAGTATACTGTACCCTTTTTATATGAATAGCAAAATTATTCAAAGGCAGATTTCCATATCTGTGGCGGCCGGGTGACCAGCATGGGTCGCCCGGCGCCAGTTCCTCGACTGACTCTGTTGTCCCTCGAGGGCGTGCTATCAAGGTTATAGCGGCCTTCCTGAGTTGAAAACGCCAAAACTTTACCATTTGAAACTCTTGAGCTCAACTTCAAGATAACTGCGCCAATGCCCAGGTGTCCATACGCTAATAAAATATACCCAAGAGGCAGAGAGGATCGAGCAGAAGAGCGCAATATCCCTCCCGCATCCTTCCTTCCCAAAATTCACCTCAATCCTCGGCACATGCCCGAAAACCCATCGCCCTCTCCTCTTTCAAAGTCCACACAAACTGCGCCTCGCAACAACTCCCTCCTCCCTCTTGCTTCTTCCATTCAGGACGGAGGCACTGTCTAAGAAAACACGACGACCGCAGTAACTAAGGAGGAGATATAAGCATTTCAATCAATTCTCCCAAAAACGCACTCACACACTTGCCCTTTCCTCTCTCATCTTTCCTCTCCCTCCCCACCCCCAATAACCTTTGGTGCTTAATGCAGTACGTGACCTTTTAAGGGATGATGTGGACTCCTCCATCCCATGTCCCCGAGTATGTTCGTATCTAAGGAGACCCGAAGACACGGAAACAAGCTCGTCCTTCTCATCGAGAACCGTGGAGTCACAGTTGAGTAACGATTCCTCCATGAATAAGTGACTGGTTTTCTCAGTATTTCCGAAATTTTAAAAGGTCACCACTGGAAGAAACACAGAGGCGCTTTTTTTTCTTTCTTAACTACTAATAGATTCCAAGGAAAACAGGTTCAAAGGTCGCTATCGCCCAACACCCTCTCTTTCTTCGTACGTATAGTATGCACGTTGAGAGAGCACAGGGCCGTCATATCACAAGACACTCTCTTGCCTTAAATCCAGCCCCCATTCTGATAGGCCCCCTTTCGTGCTCTCCTCCCGAACTTTCCCTCTATGGATCGAACTTTGTTTTATTTTGTTTCCCACGAATTTCATCCATTAGAAAGTATTTGGACACCTTATAGGAGAGGGAAGACTTTATTTAAATCATCTACTCTTGAGTAGAAATTTATGTTATTTGCTCACATAAAAATGGAGGAATACAAGCGAAAACAATTATTGGTATTCAATAATTTCTCTCGGGTTTATACCATACGCCGGGAAAACCTGAGATCCTGCAATTATTGGTATTTTACGTATGTGTTACTGTACATTATTTTTAGTTATTTTAGGCTGGTATTGAATTTTTGGTATCGGGATGATGCGGTAGCTAACGTACTGGTTGCCCACTCCAAGGATCCGGGTTCGAATTCCAAAGGGAACAGGACTTTTTTCAGTGGTATCCCTAACCCTACTGGGAGAGAATTGTGTTGAGCGCATTTCAAGCTGAGTGCGCCACCCATCGAATTGAAAGTTAACTGCGTGTGACCCCTTGGCGTCTTTCGTTAAGAGTACTACTGATGACGACGTTGGTTTCTCACCACTTATCCTCCATACCCTGCCTAGCTTTACCAAATTACACTCGTATCCCTAATGGCGCAAATGAACATAGCTAACGGTCGCTTCCTCAATTAAAATGGCCTGGATCTATATTAACCAAATATTTAACCTGCGCAGTTAAATTTCTATGTCATAATCTTGCTAATAATTCATTACTTTCAATTTCTTTTTAAGTACCTTAAGGCTGCACATGATATTTTTGGGAAGATACAAAAGTGAGTGATTGCACATATTGCATAAGCTCTCAACCAAGAGAAAAATATAATTGAGCTTTATGCGAAAAGAATATAAAATAAAATCTATCGATGTCAGACGAACGCAGAGACACCAGTAAACTTTAACTTTTAACTCTAAGCTACTATAAATTCTAAACATTTTCAAGCATGAGGGTAGTTTGAAAGATTATCGGAAGCACCATCAGATGTACAGGGCTAGCGCAATGAGTTTCCCGCATGGTAATATTTAATTCAAGTACATTGTTCAGGAAGACTAAATTGAAAAATAAAAAAAGTTTCCCCGAGGTTGGTCTTTTATTTTTCTTTCATTCCGAGAACTTTTTCAAATTCCCCTCGTAATTCGCATTTTCAAGATATATTTACCGTAGATTAAGCAGAAATTTGACATAATGGAATTATTAATTTATTATTAAATGGCAATCAAGTGCATTATCTGATATTTTTAGCAGAGCACTGTCTCAAAGTATTTACTCATATTTTACCTGAAGAACTCCGAACTGCCCATGCTTAAAAATCTGCGTTGAAAGTTAAATCGAGGAGACACTATGACATTGAGTATCACCCCTATAAACAATATAGCACATACCGCATATAGCCTTTTTATTCTTTTAATTTCTCATACAATGATGTTCTTGTCAAATAGATCATTTTGAGTGAAGCAGAACTGTTAAGAAAACTTTGGTCCGATTGGTGAAAGGGTTGGCCAAAATATTTACATTTGTTAAGTATTATTTTTTACCAAAACGTGCGATGCAATAATTACATTTTATGCAACTGTTTATTGCAATTATATTTCATGTGGTACGCGTACATAATTGTGCACTGCACTATTAAATCTATACTGTATTTGCTGTGAAATGTAACCGTTTAATATCTATAATTTACTTGTTACGTATTCGATTGCTTTCATGCCCCCTCTAAGTACGTTGCCAGAGGCCAATGCTCCCAAAAATTTCGCATGGGACTGCTGTTTAATTAATGCTGTGCTCGTTACAGTATTGCTTCCCCTGCTTTTTTTGTTTTCAAGCTTCTCTTTCCATCCCTAATCTCTCTCTCTGAGGGCAGGAAGTCTGCGCTGCCTGCAGTGGTGTGTCGCATTCCTACATGTGTGTTTAGAGGCGCGGACCATGAGTTTCGTATCCATGTGATGGTGGAGTTTCCCCTACTTATTTTACATTTCTCAACGAGCTGTCTTGTTTTGGCAATGGCCTGTCGTAAAAATGGTTTTGGTTCATTTTCATTCCCTTTTTTCTTACAACAAGTATCTGGATTGTTGGCTCAATTAACCCTTCTTTGAATTGAGTCTTCCGCCAGCATGTACGATACAGAAGTTTGCACGTTATTTGATGGTTTCTAACGAATATTTTACCCATTTCTATTCCTACCCTATATCCTCCCTTATCACTAATCCTTCCGACCTGATGCTTTCACCCCCTGCCGCACAACTTTTTGATGGATATTTATGTCGATGTTCGAGTGTTTTAGGTTACCTTTACCCTTCTTCATGCTGCCCTTCATTCCAAGAGCAATTTAAATGTCTTATAAAATTTGACGTCCCTACCTCTCTGGATGGAGCAACATCGCAACACAATGTCTTGTTGACATGTACCGCGTATGATGTATTTAAGTATATTTTAAGACGTTGTGGGAAATTCTGAAACCATAACTTTAGTGGAGTCACCCATGTGTGTTTGTATAAAAAATGCGAGAACTGGCTGAGTGCAAAATAACACCTCAGTAGAAAAACGTGTTTGAGGAAACTGTTTTTCAGGGGCAGTTTTATTCGGCTTGCCCGGCGATCGCGCCTTCGTACACTGGGGGATTATCCAGTTTGATCCTCGGACTTAGCCACGAATGTGAATAAGATAAGTGCCCCAGTTGTTTATTTTGTTTTATTTTCGGGAAACAAAGTCAAGAAAGGCTTTCTTTCTTCCTGAAGTGATAGTGTTTTACTCATGTGAAGATGTGAGATTTAACGTGGCTACGGCCGTGGAAGCGACGACCAGGGTGAGATATTATTTTTGAAATTTTTCTTGGCGAGGAAAGAAAAAAATACCACCAAAAATAAATAGAAAACCTTTAATCTGCGCTTTAAAGAGGGCCACAGAGCTCCTGGAGCCGCTGAAGGTCCACGCGTTCGTCCGTGACTTGTTGGTGCTGAAGGGGATGAGTGTACGAGTCTGGTATGTCATTCGAACCGGATTTCCCAGATTCACGTCATTCAAAAAGGTTATTTCAGAGAGCAATGGCAACAATTATTGATAATTCACCTGGAAAGCTACCGGTGTAAAAGAGGAAGTGAACACATCAGTGAACTTGGGACCGGCAATGGGGGGGCTCATTCGATCATTCGGGCGCTGCGCCTCCAGGAAGAAACGCCGAATGAGGAAGTGGGGAGGGAGCGAGGGAAGAATACGCCGGGTGCTGGAAAACGAGTGCAAGTAGCGGGAGATGGTTATTTGCAAGAACGCGCATGGAGAGGGTGCAGAAAAAGATCCAGTCGAAAGTCGAAATGGGTGAAGATTAAGGCCTCCATACTGTGCGTAGGAAGGTAAAAGGAAGACTTTCACCCTCTGTAATGGGCAGGGCCGCCGCATAAGGGACTGTGAAAAAAATATCAGTGAGGTACGCCGAAGCAATGAGCAGCGGTCCAATGGAGTCAATAATTTGCTCCGGGTGCACTACGCAAAATGGAATCGAATAGTAAGAGTAATGGAAGAGGGATTCTGGGAAAGAGTGAAAGTGCGGGTCAGAGAAGATGGGATGGCAATTGTGGGGAGCGAAATTAGAAATGTGCCCGACCCCTTGGGACAAAACGGATCAACGAGGAGTGCAATTGTGGTGGAGGGGGGGGGGTTGAGATGGTTGAAGGGGAGGAAGAATGCGAATCGACGCGGGGAAATTCCAACAAGGCCACTGACGCCATCGAGTGCAGGAGGTGAGGGAAGGGAGGGGAGGGAGGGGATCGGAGGGAAAAGGTGAAGACGAGGGACTTGGCGGCGGAATCCAGTGATGAAATGTCATGGCTTTATCTTGTTTGTTAAATGACCGGTTAGGGTGGGTTTTCGCTCACCGGGAGGGTGTATGTGTGCCCTTATGGGCCGACAATGAACGCCTGGGAGCGGGAAATATCAGAAGAGGAGAGCACGTACCTTTTTGGAGGGTATGGCGAGAGAATTCGCGACCACTTCGAGTACTAAGGACTACCCTGAGTGAAATAGAGGACCATCCATAACCAGAGTGTGTATTATTGTATTTTCTATTTTTAATACCCTGCATATCATCGCTAGAGTGTGTGGCAGGGGGTGAATACACACCAGACTAAAGCTAACAGACGGCGAGGGTGAAGGGATGGGACGCGAGGCCAACCGAAGGGTGACGGGGAAGGGGAGAGAACGGGGGAGGCTTCCTCTGTCCAACTACTTCCCCGCGTCGTTAACAGATTACAGCGACACCCATACTCCGGGAAAGGGGTACCCAAAGAAAGGCGCCTCCGTTATTTGGGGCCCTCTCTCAGGATGAAGGCGAGGAGAACACGAAGAGACAAGAACGGGAACTTCTGCCGAACGGCGAAGACAAGGCGAAATATCCAAAGTGGAATAAACCTTCCGATAATGAAAACTTCGCTTGAGCCTCAATAATTGTTTAATGTTGCAAATGGAAATTTCCTTTCAAATACCATTGCACGAGCTACAACTGTTAACATTGCTTGCACACACAGCATGACAATTAACGTAAAAATGAAGTGTTTTTAAAAGTGTATAAAATGGTTTTATGATTATGAAATTACGAACTCACTACTGCAGAATTTCAATGAATACGCTCTGATCTCTATTGTAAATAACAGTTCATGTGGTTTGGCTACTCTATTCGTAAATGATAATTGATGCTGATCAATAACATTAAAAGACATGATTCCGGAGGAATTATGTTGCATAAAATAATGCAACACCTTTTTATGCACTGCTATACTCTGTCGAGAGAATATACCTGTAGCACTGATTGAGAGAAATGCGTCAAAGATATCCTATATCTTTAGAATATTATTGGAAATATCATTTTATCGGTGTCTTTAATTTGATCTACAGAAGACAAGAGTGGAAGTTTCATAAGCGAAGGAAGAGTTTCAACCCGTTCGGGCTTTAAAAACCATATTAGAACGTGCAAGGTAGTGGATTCCATTAGCACTGTGCCAGTGCGGCGGAGTCGGAAGAGTCCCGCCCTACGTACACAAGTTGGCCGGAGCAGGGAGTCGAGTGAATCGTATTGGGAAGTAGGGGTAACATCCAAAACGCAATTGAATTGCTAAAACCTACCGCAAAAGACATCCTGGATTGTTTTCGATAAATGGACCGGGAGTCACAAGTTGAAGCGCGACGCTCAATTCAAACTGAACGGAGATTAACGGTCGGAATTCATTAAATTCTTTCGATGGAAGAATCGAAATGACAATCACGTTTGCCTTTGCAAGGGGTCTACTTTATCACCTTTAATCCCAGGATGGACTTTGCATTGATGAAAACTGCAAAGGCCTTCACCGCTTTTGTTTTCACTTCATTGACCATAGCTGTCTAGCAATAAAGAATAGCATTTCGTTTCAGAATTAATACGTTCCACTCGCCACGCTACACCGAATGCTCCTTTGGTGACTTTTTCATATTTATATTTCATATTTTCCACGTTAAATAAAACAATATACACAACCTGTACGCAAAACTTTCAATTATAACAATTAAATTAGTGAACAAATCACACCACGTAATGAATTCAACAAAAATAGTTGGTTCCCATTTGTGACATTTCTTACGTCAAATGTGAGTCCAGTACATGCACAAGCCTCATCAAAGAAAATTATCCACAATAAAAAATTGTAAGTTAAGTCACCGCTTCTTCCGGATTTTGATCATTTAAACATTTAGCAATACAAATTTAATGATATATTTTTTACTGAACCATTTTTTTATTTTCCGTTGCTATAGCGGCTAAAATCATTTTAATAATTATGTCGCATTTTATCTAAGAAACGCTGCAAACTCAATTGACGTCGTCACGAACGTCAAGAATACAGCATGTCTTTCATCATGTGTTCAATTTGCTTTCTCGCAACATTAAAAAAAAGTCAAACAAGATTGGAAAGGTAGTAATAATCAGAAATTATTCGGCATTTTGCCTGTTTCACTCAAACGAATCTGTTTAATCGATATTTCAGCCATTGAATTGATATCAGTGTTCAAAGTTTGTCTTATCATCAATGAGATAAATGCCGTGCCGTGGGGTAGAAATAGTAGTCGATGGGGTTTTCAAGGAATGATGTAAGAATGGCGGATGAGGTAAATCCAGTGTCGCAATCAAACAGCTCTTAACGAAGAGCGCCAAGGGGTCACAAATTTTAAAGTTCCATTTGAAGGACGGCGTACTGCACTTGAGGTGCTCTCCCCATAAAACATCAATTAGGAATCGAAATATGTATTGTAAAAGATCTTCCTACCACCGAGATATAAACCTGGGCATTCGAGATGGAACGCCAGTATACTGGCCAGCGCAACAACCTGACGCGCCTCGTGGAAGTTAACAAACTCGTGGATGGTGTTGACTGGAGGTGCGAAATCGGTAAATATTTCATGTACAGGTCATTCAACTGCAATTATTTGAAGCGTACAGTAAGTGCAGTTGAAATGGGCGTGTATTTACCTAAAATGTCATATGGTGCGTCGGGTGCGTACTAATTACCTGTAATCTATTCGGTTTTTTAATCACATTTGTTAATGGCGAGAAAGGTTAACGGCAAAAGAATTAAACTCAAGTCATTCGAATGAAGATTACGAGACACTTGGATACGATCTCAATGTGCTGCAAGAGGGGGCCATAGAGTTTTCATTCGCCAAGCTCCAAAATGCCGGCGCAAAATATGCAATAATTGGGAATCGAGAGCATACTCCAAGACTTCTAGACGTGGACACTTTTGATATGCAAGACGAAGGCGAATTAACGGCCCACAAGGGAGCCAAATATGTTCCACATATTCTAACGACGCCGTCGGCTCAAAATGGAGTGTATATTCGTCGTCTTCTTCCGCTAATTTATTCACTGGCGTTCTCCGGCTCCCTCTGTTCAGAACGAAAGAGTAATATGCCTGGGCCTATCATCAAATGGTTTCGCTCTTTTCCCAGATGGCACCCATCCCCCTCCCCCCTGCACCCACTTGCCGTGCTTATCACCTAAAGATGGCGAAGCAGAGTTTGAAACCCGTTCTCCTGCTCCGGATAAATATTTATGGCACTTTCACTGCCTAATCACTTCTCTCTCTCCTGACGGAGGAATGTGGTCGGCTGGTCCCCTACCGCTTCGCTGTTTGCTTAATTACCTTTCTCTTCCCGTCTCTCGTTTCCTTCTCTCCCTTTTCCTTATCTCTTGCCACCACCATCCCTTCTTCATCCCCCACCCTCACTTCTTATCCGGGCGTCGGCGCCCTCTCGTGCAAGTCTGGGAGACAACACTGCTTCACTTAAAGTCCTTCAAAAGATTGGATCTTGCACGCAACACAGCCTTAGCATCCATGTCTGCTTGAGCAATGGTGTTACCTTCGATTACCTTAATTGATACACACAAAAAATATTATATATGATGCTTTTGCCGTAAAAGCGAATCGAAGGTGAGTAAATTCGTGCGTATTATATACTATATATGTATACATATATAGGTGAGTGAGTTGTGAAAGGTGAGCGAATACGTGCGTATAATATATATATATATATATATATATATATATATATATATATATCGATGATGCGGAAGTGCTCACGAGAGCAATCAGAAATCATAATAGTAAGAATCCGAAGTCACTTTAGAAATAGTAGAATCATTTAATTTACAATTCGGAACAATATTATACATTACAAATGTTTTAGGCGTATCTATAGATGCATGTATATGTTGCTTGGTATTTTGCTGTTTTCATGTGTGTGGGTTTTAAAGGTTTTAGCATCAATATATGCAATGCATTGTTTGTGGCTTCTCTAAATTGGAGGCTTTTGCATGCGGTTTCATTTTTCTTTCTTCATTACGGGTGGTGTTCTAACACCCTTCGCCACATGCCCTTGCGGCGGCATGCAGGGTATTAAGTAGATGAAAGGATACTAATGAGGGTCAGGCGCTTGACAGAGAGGAAGATAGAAAAATTGTGAAACCTGACCGTTTCGGTGTCCGGCATTGATCCTTTGGTTGACAGAAGTAAACTCGCATATTCCCATTTACAAGTGAGTATATTTTATTTATTCATTTTGTCCTCTCACACTCTGCGTGTGTGTATATATATATATATATATATATATATATATATATATATATATATATATATATATAATGACGAAAAACCTTTGTTGGTAAACGTGCCCCGGTGCAGAAAACATTCGATACTTTTGTGTCGTTCAAAACGTTTTCGCCTCCGTACGATTATGTATATACTAAGGACTGGCTTCTGTTTGTCACGATGTCTGAAATCCGAAACTGACACCGTTTTCAAATTGAATGCGCAAATTTTCCAAAGCGATGTTATTCGAGTTACGTAAATGCTCTCATTTGTGTACTGGATTCAAAGGGAGGGAAAATATAAATATAGATGTAAATATCCTGTGTTTATGCCGTGGTTAACGGAACCTTAACTAGATATTTAATTCGAATTCATTTCACCATCAAAAGTGAAGGGGTATTATATATATATATATATATATATATATATATATATATATATATATATATATATATATAAAACCTCTCTTGTTATTATTAATGAGCAAATATTTTGCTTTCTCGCATATTTTACAGAATAAGTTCCTGAAAAAATGTTAGGATGTTTATCTCATTTTTTTAGGAACACTAACACCAGCGGTGACTGTAACATACGTCCTTTTCAGCGTTCTTAGTTTAAATGCCTGTCTTTGTCTTTCCGTCTTTGCCCACACACAGCGTTATTGTTTCCGTGGAGACAATGCAAACAACGGGATAAGGCATTAACTGTCAACTGAAGAGTACACTGTGGTATCTCTGGCGTAATTATATGTCCCATTGTTTCATTTATGTCGACACCAAGAGATGGCGAGGGCATTTCTAGAGGTCATACATTCCTCCCGTGCTCCCATTCGTTCGACCCCCGGCGTCAAGAAAATGCCCATCTCCTTTAAAGAACACCCCGCCCCTTCCTCCCCCCTCCCTCCACTCACTCTCCCTCTCTTCGTTTCCAGCAGTACCACCTTTCGCCGCGTGGCGTCTTCCTTCCAATTGAAGTTTTCACCCGCGGCCATCCCGATGCTCGTTTTTTTCCCTTCCGCTTTACTCAACCTGATAAACTCCATTTTCTCAGCAAATTATATTTTGAGTTTTTTTGCAGAAAGATGAAATCTCCTTCCCCCGAAAGTTCCATTCTCTGTCTTTTTTTCGGTCCCAAATCCCTCTGCTTGTTACCCCCAAGCCTCCTCTTTTCAATTATTCAAATCAAAATTTCAATTTGCTCCTTTTTTTATCCTTTTCAATGCTAATTTAATCCTATATTTTTATGCTATTTCGCTGCACATGAGTGATTTCTAACGGCTAATTCTTTTTCGGGAGATCACGAAAGAAGTTCCTTCCGTACCCATTAGGGGATTGTTGTTATCACATGAGAGGCTCAAGTTATTCCGAATAAATTTGGTTTTTATTTTGGTAGGTGGCGTCTTCTCTTTGGCCACCAACCGCTCTTGAATAACGTTTTCAGGAATCGTATCTAAGCAGTTTAATGGTGAGAGATGAGTCCTAGAAACCACAAAATGTAGAATCATAGAGTCCAGCAATTTTTGCGTCTAAGAAAGTTTTATAAATTAACATCAGATCTCAACTGAAGAAATTTATAGGTAAGAATCTGAGTGGAAACACGTCCCTTCATGATACATATTATGAATCCGTCGTAGAAACACGAAATACTTTAACCAATCGTCTTTCTACGAGTAGTAGTAGTCTTTCTCGTAGTTGAAGTATCCCAATCACGGACGGCAACGCGTTCTAAATTAACCAATCACGAGCGATTGTTCGTAAACAATATCAAAATGTACGAGAAACAGAAACATAGCAGAATAAACATTTAACAAATCTTGGAAACCCATTTTGAGCGTGGAGACTGTGCGTTTGGATCCACAGTAGAAGAAAAACTCATACATTCAATTCCTCGAGGATGTAGCATGGAAGAGCATAACTTAATAACTCAACTACAACTTGTTACTTACACTCAACTTGATGGATCTTTCGTTAAGTATATCTTCCGAGTTCAGCCAATGAGCAAGCATTTCTCTGCACTTTTATCAGCTACATCTGCATAATACCCAACGAGCCACTAATATTTTCCGCTAAAGGTTCAATTCCCGCTAAACTTGAAGTTTATTTCTTAATTTCCTAGCCATCAATTAATAGTCTTGATGATAGAGAATGCATTAAGGAAAACTAATAACTCCTCCCTTAGCTATCGTTAAGAATTTGAACATATATGAAGATATATGTTGCCATTTATTTTGTACTATTTTTAACTATAAGTATAGTGTTTAGTATTTAACGAGATTACGGCAAAGGAGAGATTCGTTAACTGATTGGATCGAATATTTATTTTTTAATTTGGCACCAGCCTCATCTCAAGTATTCATGTAATTCTTAGGTTTCTCAACAGCTGAGCCCATATGCCGCTTCCTCTCCAATTCTGTGTATTAAAATGCTTATTAAAGTTCTGATTCGTGACTAATATGCAAAGAATATTCCACAGAACTATTAAATTTTACGATATTTTCCTCTCTGAATGCACTATTATTGGTATCAATGTCGCTTATGACTGGCACAGATATCACTTATCTCTTAAAAAGCCCGAACGTCACAGGTTCCAGTAAAGGTTGCCGTTAAATTTTGAATATAAGCTGGGCATATGGCTATTGGCTGAATAGAATTTATATTTTATAATTGCTCCATGACGATAAAACGAAAATGCCTGGCGCGATACGGAACCTTGGATATTTGAAGCAAAAATCTTTTCTTGTCCATCATTCCAAAAAGACATTATGCTGGCGTTGAAAAATAAAGCAAAATCTCATTTCTTTCGAGGGTTATCCTGATTCGGTGTCTCTTGCGCAAGAGTTGCCTCATATTGAGCAGCCAAAAAAACAACGCTACATGCACTCGTCCTGAGGAACCACACACCCGTGATATTTTGAAATGATTATTCCTCACATATCATCCAGAAAAACGGGAGAAGACAATGTTCTCATGGCCGGAAAATACTAACTTTATCCCTAGGTGCACGATAATGTGCGCAAAAAAATTTATCGAGGGGCGGCTTTCTTGAATAAATCTATTTATTACTTATGAGAGGCGGCTTTCATAAGTCTCGTCATTAATTCTATGCATTCCAGAAGACAGTCTTATTGGCTCACAAAAATGATTTTAAAAATATATTAGCATGACCACGCTTTCGTTGGTATAAAATTGGAGAGAAGTAAGTAAACCTTCGGCAGATTGAGAATGGTCTCGTACTCTTTTCTCTGTCAGCTTTTCTTGAGCAACTTTATGAGACCTAAGAAGTTGAAAAAATACCCCTGAAATGATTGTGGTAAAATTCAGCACTTCATGAATTGGATTCTTTTAAATAGGTATGCATTTATCATGGACGATTCCTTTTATATTAATTCTAAAATAAGTAAGCATTGTTTAAACTCTTGTTTCTACCATGATAATTTACAATAAAGGTAACTTAATCAGTAGTAATAATTAAATATCCTGGTTAAGCACCGGTGAAGGGTAAAAAAATGTTTATATATATACGTGAATAGAGTCACCAACATGTAACTTTGTTTCAAATTTGCTCTCATGAATCGCCAGAACGTAGCGTATCGAGTTTTTCTGGCGATAAATCCCACGAAAAGGTAAGCTAGCGACGCAAAAGAGAATAAATTCATGAAGGAAAAAGTTTAAGCATCCCCGCACATGCTCGCACATGAAAAAGTTCCTCCTCATCACTGCCTTAAGGAGGCAATGTTCAAGTGTCGTAATAAGTCCCTTGTTTCCTTGACTCATTCGAATAAAGGGACTTTAACCCACCTCTTTTAATGCGGTCACCAAAGGGACGGGAGGAGGGGGGTGTGAGGGACCGAAGCCTTCCGTAGTGGGCCCGCGGCCTTTTCATCAGTAGCGGAGGGAAAACCGCGAGTCCCTTCCCCGGCCTTAGATGCGTAACTGTGAGGATTCTGGCCCCTCACCTCGCCGTTACAGAGCATGGACGATGAATATTTGTCCTGGTCTAGTGGTGATTTATGTTCAAAGTAGTTGCGGTTCGGTTGCATACCAGAGAACTTTTGGATTGGGTGAAATTAACACATGTTTGGAACTAAGTTTTTCGCTGGAATGTATATGTATTTTCACGTTTTTTTGGTTTTTTTAATGAATGCTTTTTCCCTTTTCCATCCCTTTGAATACCCTTCCTTCTCCCTCCCTTTCTCCTCCTCCCTTATACCTTACCCATCCCATTTGGCTCTTGTACCTCCTGCCACACAGTATGCTTCGGTGGATGAGCCCTGTGCGGAGATCAGATGAGGACCGACTTGACGAACGGATGCAGCTGAGTAAAATGCAATCTATTTGAGGGAGGGAGGCTGAAAGAGTCGTAGGAGGATGTTGCTGGACACAATCTCTGAAGACAAAGACAAAATCTTCCTCGTCTTTGCTCCTGGTTCCTGGTACGCATACTGTTATAATGCACAATTCTACATAGATAGAAGTATTTTAGGTTAATCACAATTATTGTATTATATCAATGCGTTGATAATATTATTCCTACAATTCCCTATTTACACTATTCCCACTCTATTTCTTCCTAGTTCAGTATTTCCAGGGTGGGTAACGCAAAATTCTCAGACATAAAATCTCCATTGTCAGCCCATTTTGTTTCGCAAACACCTATAGGGTCTATTTCTGCTTTTTTTAATTGCCATCATGACTTACTTTTATAAGTTTCGCAGGCTTCTTGAGAGATCTTTGTTCAAGGAATTTTGAGTTTGTTATTTGATCCTTCCTTGTTTCATCTAATACATCCCCCCCTACCTGATGTCTTATTGGGGGAATTGAGGCTCCGGAAAATTTTATATTGGACATATCCATTTTGGGATCTTTCACGCACCTACCTTACACTCACTCATCCTCCATTAAAATGGCCCATTTTTAGAGGAGGATTCCTTGAAGTCATCCCGTCTTTAGGCCTTCGTCAGTGATCTGAGGGCGCACCGTATTATCGGATTTAGTTACAACACGCACTTAAGCAAATGCTTGAAATTATTCATAGTACTCTCCCCTTGCATCAATACACTTGCTGTGGCAAATCTGCCTCGCCTGGAAGGCACCCTCAAACTCCTCGAGAGGAATGTCTCTCTAGAACGTTGTAACATGTTTTTGGATGTTTTCCACGGTATCCAAATCTTTCCATTCAGCTTTCTCTTCAGTCGGGGAAACAAAAAGAAAGTCGCTCGGAGCCATGTCGGGACTGTAAAGGGAGGTGGGGACCACCCGAGGAGGGCTGAGGGTACATAGAGCCAGGAATTTGGTAACGATGAAGGCCGTGTGGCTGGGGTCATGTGGCGTGTGGCCGGGGGCATATGACTTGGGGCTGGGGGCTCCATCACGCCATGTTACAAGGTCAAAAACACATTCCACGCGGAATCACGTCTTTCCGCTCAGTCTGCTCAAACTGGCGATCGGCTGCGTTGGAAGGACAGACCCCCCACCACACTTTTCACCCGGTTTTACCGCGCTGTCATGGATAGTCGTGGCACAATACCATCATGAATATTACTTTTATAATGAACCATTTATGTCTAAACCCATACATAGAATCTCAAAACATAGTGCGCTACTTGTGCGTGGCGGTGCGGGAAAGTTGGAGGCATAACTCATTTCTCAAATATGGAGCTGAAATTGTAATAAAAAGTAGTCTTCCCTCGTCAATAAGAGTATCTACAATATTTAAAGAGTGCTAAAATAACTCTATTACACTTGCCGGATTTATAATATGAAAGTTACATGGATATATTTAAAAAATTCTCTTTCAACTGGAAAATAGGTCAATGCCGAGAATACAAGGATTGCCAATATGCCTGAAGTAGGATTCTCGCCTTAGGTGAGAAACTTTGCTTTCAGAGTTGTTCTTAATCGAGTTTTTACGCGTCTTCAACTCCCATTGAGTGCTTCAGAAATATTACATGAAAGAAAGGTGGTAGAATTTTGTCCAATAAATCAAACGAATATATATGAGTTATGTCATCGAAGTACAACATTATTGATATTATTTTTGTAACCCTTTAACATATGGCGTAGTATAACATTTTTTTGCTGTGAAATGTATGCTGGATTATCTAAGAATTATTAAGATTTTTTTTGAAATTCAAACGAATTTCAAATGAAATCTACATGTATGATTAAATGCTATTTATTTTTTTTAATGTTTATTTTTTCAGGTAATCTACCGATTGCGGTAGGTTTGTGGATGGACACAACTATCTCATAAATAACTTGCGACTCCAAACAAAACACAATCGAGCAACATAATCTAAATCAGATACCTCTTCGTCTCTGTGTACTTCTTTCATCCCGTCCAACATCCCAATCCTGTTCCTTCCCTTTCCTCGCTTGCCCAACATCCTCCCCTCTATTACCTTCTTCAACATTCCACTACCGCTTGATACGCCTTCCATCCATTTTTCCTGCCTCCATAGGATTTCTCTTAACAAACCCCTCTCCTCATTTGTCTTCCTTTGGGTGCATTTCACCTTCTCCATTCTTCTCCACACCAACATTTGAAAAGCCTCCAATCTACGTCTATCCACCCGCTTCAGTGACCACATCTCCGCGTCGTGCGTGGAGCTACGCTCCATATCAAAGTTTTTACGAGTCTTTTCTTAACCTCCCTACTCAACGTCCCCGTCATCAACTCCCTCCTGCTTGAGAAAGCCTCCTTGCCTAGTGCAATTCTTTTCCTTACGTCCCTACCACTTTGACCGTATTGGTCCAAAACACTTCCGAGATACGTAAACTGCTCTACCTGCTCTATTCTTTCCCCGTCTATTTTAATGTTTACCTTACCCTTCTTCTTCCTGGAATATTGCATAACCTTTGTTTTATTAATATTAATTCTCATCCCATATCTATCGCACTGAACCTCCAATTCACTCAACAATGCTTGCAACCCCTTGGCTGACTGAGCAACTAATGCTTGGTCATCAGCAAAACTAACCGATTTTACGAATTCCCCGCCGACTTTCATTCCTACCTCCAGTTCTTCCCATGCCTCTTTAATCATTTCCTCCACATATACGTTGAACAGCACCGGTGACAATGGGCAACTCTGCCTTACACCTCTTCCTAACACTGCCCATCCGGACTCTCCGTTCCCCACTCGCATCTGAGCAGTCTGAGACATGTACAGGTTGCGGACCAGTCTTCTGTCCCTCCAATGCAGTCCTATTGTTTGCAATACACTCATTAAGTCTTCCCAATTCACTCTATCAAACTCAAATGTATCGAAATTTATTAAACAGGCAAATACGTCCTGATATTATTCTAAAATATTTATTATTAAAGTTTATTTATAGGTTTATATAAATTTTATATAGATACATATAGCACACACACATTTATATGTATATATAGATACTCGTATATACAGATACATAAATACATATTGAACAGACCTCGTATACAAATACGTGTGTGTGTATATATGCATACGTATATCATCACCTGGGGAGGGCTGTAGATACATAATATATATAGTTAATTATGATTCATTCGTTCGTTAAGAGAAGGTGCACTTTTAATGCTACTCGTAATTACAGGCCAAGATATTTGAAAAGAACCAATTGCCCATTTGCTGCATTACATTTTCCTAGAGAATGAAAATTAAAATTGGTTCAAATTTCGCTTTACTTCAATTTTTCTTCCAGCGAAACCCTATTGCATTGCAATCCTCCAAAATGGTAGTCATGAGAAGAGATGTATTTCTTCTTCATTCCCCGACATTATTGGCGACCTGTACCTCAGCCGACTGCCAAGCAGCGCATTTTCGGGGTGCCACATACCCAATCGATAGCAGAAAGTGAGAGAGCGGGAAGGGGCCTTTCTAAGCTCTCACCATTGACTGCGACCTCGTCACGATTGCTGCAAAGCATCCCGGAAATTTTCACGGTGCGTTCGCTTCCGCCTCTGAACTACTATTGTCTCACGTTTATGGTGTAGCTGTTTATTGCCTACACTTCGAGACATATTCGTTCTAGCGGTTACATCCCTCTTTAATGATTTATAATGAGCAACCTAATACGACTGGAGGGGAGTTCGTTCTCGTCAGACCCAATTTAAAGAGTGCAGCATTGTATGGGGATCCGACTGAAAAAGTTTCATTGGTGATATCGAGAAGGTTCAATGCGGGACATCATTAAAAGTTTACGCGATAAAATGGGTTGTATCACTGCAATACTTTCAGAACTGGGTTTTTTCATCATTATACAGGATAGGATTTGATTCTGGATTGGAATTATTAAAAAAAAATAGATAGGTTGGGTGAGCACATGCCCTATTAATTAATCACGAGGCCATTTGCACTCGAAGGTGTTCACTTGAAGTCAAAATTAGTGGGCTCGGTTCTAATGAATTAAAGAGTGGTCTTTGGTGATTCGCAAGCAAATACGATGTGTTGTCCCCTTAAATATTTCCCTGACCCAATGACTCCAATGCCCCCTTCTCCAATTTCACTTTCGTTGTCACCCTCCGCCATTTGGTGCCCTGCTGTGCCTAGTTGGTCGGGATCCCTCACAAAAGATGTATCGGTCCCCTGCTCGTAGGGGCTGGGGAATTTAAAAACTTAATGTGTGCAACTAATTTAAATCCCGAATGTTGTTTTTATACAAAAAGATAACAATGAAAATACGAGGTCGTTAACAAAGACAGTTTCACATAATATGCACGAACTCCATGGAAGATCAGTGTATCGTTCACAATTACCTAAGTTTGAGCCAATCAGTAAACGTTTTCTTTTATAAATTGACCAATGGTAAAACTCCTTACCGTTGTTCGATGTTTTATTCTTAATATACCGTAGAAATGTAAACATAGTGTTAGTAAGAACATATCACGATTAGTTTTCTTAATGGATTAAAAATATATTGATTTCTTCTCTGGTTTCTTTAGGGCGGAGATTTTTGGAAGAGCAGACCAACGCTCTTCCAATACGACGGACCTAAATGCATAAAAGTTAAATTGTTACGTTCAAACGTCATATGTAATTATTTATTCAACTGGGGTAATAATTTACTCATTCAACATCATTTCATCCGTATTTCGTCCTAAGATTGGTTGCCAACTCTCCATTCTTCTTCATTCAGTGTTATTTCCCTCATCCCATTATATCGTAGTTTAATGTTTTACGTCTCTCCTAATTTGCCCTTGGCACTTCTTTTTCTTCCTCTTGGGGATCTTTCCTTCCACTTACTATATTCTTCTGATTTCCCTTTCTCTTACGTTTCTCACTAATCCATTGCGCCTCTACGAGGTGTGTCCAATCCGTCGAGTTCTCCTCTGCCGTAGAATTCTCTCCATATGGTCCTTCTCCCTTCTACTTTTCTATGCACTTCCCCGCTCCTCTCTTTGTCTATTCTTTTCATCGCTGCTCCACTCTTCGAAAGTTCCACGTTTCTGATCCGCTGAGTTTCATGCTCCATACGAACGCTTAGGCCAACTACTTCCTTGTTTGAAACCTCACATTCCTTGAGCATAGAAGTTGCCTCTTCTTCTTCATGGTCACGTTATTAGCATGCGTTAATCTTCGCTTGATGCTGGCCGAAACACTTTTATCCCGAGTGTATAAAAAAGGGGCAAATTAAAAAATAGGGTTGGCTCAGGTCTCCCAAAAATTCGGGCCCCGTCCTCATTCCAAGTTGTTTCGCTCCCCCTGCTTATGCTGCTGGACTTAATTGAAAAAGCATATTAAAGGTCAATGGCTATAATATTTAAGGTTTTCAATTATAAACTTGCACATCCCCTCCATTTGTGTCTTTCAGAATTAGGAACGCGCGTTAGAAGTTTACGTAATCATGTATGACCAAATCTTCGACCACTTCCGATTTCTGCACGTTCTTTTTAATTCCCAAGGTACTTTCGATGTCACCCTATTCCTTGTAGCTGAAAAATGGATGAGACAATGAATACATAGCGGTCATTGGCCATGTCTTCATTTACGTCGCTTCCATGACATTTATGATGCCATATTTATATTTTTCGTGCTGAGTTGACGTGGTATGATATGAATTATGTGTCGAACCATGGCTCATAAACTTTTAAATGTTATGGCTGCGTTAAGAAAAAGCATTATATTTCTTCCGTTAAATGAACGCCAGTCTCTTAGGATTCATCCAGTGAAGTAATGACATGAAATTTTTGCTGAAAGAATGCTAGTTTGACGGTAGGAATAATTAACTAACTACATATGAAAACCATACAAATAGACCGTTCTAGAAAGTTTTGTGAGAAGCTTTCTCCACAATTTTGCATTTTCCTTCCCCGGAGCTGGGGATTCTGGGATGCTCACCTGAAAAATGAAGACATGAGCAAAAAAGGTGCCGGACTGATGGCGGCATTAACCACTTATTTTGCGGCCCTCGCATTTTTTATAACATCTTTTCTGGAACGTTTTTACCGCCCACATTTTCCTGAGCCGCTTTAAAGTTTTAGCCGTAACGTTATAGGGGATTTTTTTCATCAAAATTAATCAGAAGTAATAAACACTCACGTTTCTGTGGCACAAACTAAAAAAATATTCTTGCCGCGGAGTTACTTCCGATTGCGTAAAAGATAACGAAGTCACGGCTATTAAATGCAATTAAGCTGATTCGAAATTTAATTTCAAGTTTGTTCATTTAAAACGTGAAAGACTTGCCCAAAAATTATTTGACAAAGTTACAAATGTTGAATTTAATTTCCGCCTCGAGCGTGATCAGATAACCTTCCGACGGAAGGAAGAAGTCGTGGGTTTCGCCCCGCCCAACTGGGGCCCTCCCGCTGCGTCGACGGCGAAGGGGGAGCCGAAGGATATCCCGCTAAGGCGAGCGTCCCGACGTGCGCCTCTTACCCGGAAAGAAGAACACAGACCCCTTTAAAGACGCGCATTCGGCCGAGGCCACGTCGAAACTCTTTGAAAATAAACAATCACTGTTTATATTAAAGTTGTGTTTATACCAAATCAAAACTCACTCGTCAATGAAAGAAACTTCAAGAGTTTGTTCAAGTATTACCACTTTTATTGCATGAGTAGTACTACTTTTAGATTTCGTTCATATCCCTGAAAAAAAGAAATTATAAAAATGCAAGCACATAGTTACTCGGACTTTAAATTTTACTCAACACAGTCGAAGAAGTTCTGAGAATTTGGGAAGAAAGCGGTATTCATTTCCAGCAGATCTTTATTGTTAAATTGTATCTAATTAAAATACATGCGTCGGACCTACATTTAGCATAATTAAACTATAGAAAATACACAATAATACTTCTGCAGCTCATAATCAACATGCCTTTCACTTAAAACTCTGAAACGCTAACGTCGCTCGGCAAACTTCCTCAAGCCGCCATTTTCCTCTTCCCGGCGATGAACACGAGAAAACTTTAAACACATATCCCAAATTAACTTGGGAAGATGAGCACAGTCATGTCTCACAAATATTTCTAAAGTCTTTAAAATATTAGTATTTCATCTACTTGAAGATTTACTACGTAATTTAATTTTGTTTTTGTATGGAAGATACCAGTATCGTACATGATAGTTAATGTCTAATTAAATTTTTTAGGGATGAGTTGCATTCGCGTCATTAGCATGGACAATCTCCGACATTAACTACTTACGACGGATCTAAGTCAACCTGGAAATTATTTAGTGTCACTTCCAAGATAACTCTGGGATCATTTGATTCGAAAACTGAAGCGTTTTAAAAGGCAACGGAATGTTTTCAAGCTTAGGACGCTTCAATACCGTGGATTATAAACTGGAGTGAGAGTGTAAATATAAAATGAAGGTACCTACAGTCGTGAAGCAATGGAAACGAGGAGAGAGAGTAAGAGAAAGAGAGAGGAGAGGGCTCCAGCACAAAAAAAAGAATCGCATTTGGTCATTGCGAAGACCGTCAATTATGAAACAGCAAAAGGAGGAGGAGGCCTCGGTGAATAAAAATAGCCAAAACCTGTGGCTTTTGAGGAGGCGGACACTTTTGGTTGGTGCTAACAAGGAGCAAGAGAAAGAGGAGTGGAAGAAAGAGGTGTGGGAGAAAGAGGAGTGAGAGAAGGAGGTGTGGGAGAAATAGGAGTGGGAGAAGGAGGAGTGGGAGAAGGAGGTGTGGGAGAAAGAGGAGTGGGAGAATGGGATTAAGGTGGCACGCGGGGGTGGGTGGGGCAGGACGGTGGGTGGGGAACTGGCCTTGGGGAGTGAGGAAGGTTGGCGGGGGGCATCTCATCTCGCTGTTCCCCAGGCAACCGTGGCTGCGACGATCTCAGCATCTTCGTGGAGGGGCGTCTCTCCGAGAGATGTAAATCGGAATGCGCGTCGTCGCTGCTATCCAAGGCGAAGATTTCGTTCCGAGGGAGGGCAAGAGAAGGCGCGTGGATCTTAATCGCCTCGCATTAAGGGGTCCTCCTGGAGAGTCGCCCTCGCGTTCGGAGCGGGAATGGAGGCGGGGTCCGTGGGATCGGAGAGGGAGGCTCTGAGGTGCTGAACATCCATGAGCGGAACGGTGTTTCTTTGAGTTTAACCCTCACATAGTTTCAGTGGGTTTTAAACGCCATCGATCGTGGATAAGAAGCATCCCACACACACTAAGTTTGAAACAGTGACATTACCTTGATTGCATTTTACGATGAACTTTCTTCTAACTATCCGTTATTCCTTCAGGTACGGAGGGCATTCAGATCGAACCCACTTTGTTTCGATTATGGAAAAGATCGTAAAAAGCCGCTCTTTTAAATGAAAATTTTTGAAATATTCTTTAATTCTGAACTTAGAGTGTCATCACTTCAAAGGTTTTGGAAGATAACTCGTAATTGCTTCGTAAATTTCTAAATCATAAGCTATATCGATATTTTGCTTGTAATAATCACACTCAAGGCAAACTATTGTGAACTTTATGCATTGCGATGAGCATTGATAAGTCGGAAGACTCATTTATATTTAATGTCACGGCATCTTCCACAGGTCTTTGAACTAGTGATAATCCATGAAAACCTTTAAAAATTCTGATTCATTTAATAGAAAAATATAATTTAGGAAAAATAAGCAGAAGGAAACCAGGTATTAAAAATGACTGTGCTCCCACAGAGTTCAATTATTTCATTAAATCTTGTTCCTTTCCGTCCAATCCCGTCTCTCTACAACTAGAAATTAGGAGACTAAATGCGAATATTTTTATTTTAAAAATATTAAGTTCAATCAAATTTCAAGGTTTTAGGGGATTTTTAGATACAGAAGACGTCCTCTTATATAAGAGGGTCGATCTGTGTTAATGAAGGAAGGGAGCCCTTGGTTTGTCGTACTTTCTGTATGGCGACCCTAGCAGACAGGCGTCTGCGCTATTTCCGGGCCGACCTCGGGGGAACAAAACATGAACACGTCGGATCCAAGGGGAGGCGGTGGGCGAAAACACTGGTGCAGAGGGCCTCTCTTCCCTCTGTGTTCCACACAGTGGACCGAAGTGACCTCGGAGCACCTCCTCGCAAACGCTGGTTCAAACCGCAGACAGCGGCGAGTGACCGCCTCCGCCGGATACCCCGATTCACTGCCATATGCGCATTGCGCTGTTTATCATTGATCATAGGGCGAGCGCATAATCAGCACCACCTCGAGGGCCATCAAGTGGAAGAGTGGGGCGTATAATGGGAAGTGCTAAACCCTGCGATGCGTGAAATTCTAATCTTCAGTGTAAAGGCTAACTTCCCTCCTCCGTGCGAAATTCGGGCATCGTGCTCCACTTCTAGGATTTGAGCTAGGGGTGCCTGACAATGGATCTTGGCTCGCCACTATTAGTTACGGAAGTAAACAGAAATTAGAACCGTAGCCAAACGCTTCCCCGGTGGCATAAAAATAATATTCCCTGCCTCCGACATTTAAAGGTTAAAATATTTAGCACTCGTTAGGGAAATGACGTTTGTATAGGAGTTTTCATTCCAGATTTCATTGTGATATAATTAGTATTTCAAGAAATGACATAAAAAATGTGGAGTTCCTTTTTATTATTAGGGGGCCACATACTCATTTAAAGATGTCATGGCTCGATTAATTGTGAAAAGTAAATCATGTATTCTCAAATTAGCCATCCCCGTATTTGTATTTACTCCTTAAGAGGGAGAATAACAGGCTTCCCAACATAGGTATGCATTGGGTTTTTTACTTTAACCATATTTCAGCGTTGTTATTCCACTCCTTTGCGGTTAACCTTATTGAAACCGTTCATTATTGATGTATCAAATGTTTTTTAATATGCGATGGATTTTCCACTTTCTGACGAAAATATCTTTCATCGCATCAAAATCCAAGATTCTGAAGATTCTTCTCCGTAATTGTCCATTGACTGAAAAAGTGAATGGGTCGAGGTCACTATTAAAAAGAGGCGGGAGGAGAAACCTTCTTTGCATTTCATCGCTCATAAAATTTATTTCCAACAAATTCTAATTTCTAGGGATAATTATCTAAATCGATTCTTATGTCAATAATGCCACTGACGGAGTATATCATACTCTCGGAATACCCTTGATATAGACGTCAGTATGCTTTGCTTCGCTCCAAACTTCTTCAGAAAAAGATATGGGGCGGCCATAAATATACCTTCGTAAGACTTTCTTTTATCATTCCACAGAAGCCAACCACAGCTCTCAATGTCTTCAATTCCCATCCAATCAAATGTAGAGCTATTTATATTCCTCTTTTATTAGTATCTGGTTTAACTATTTCTTATTTTTGTTGGCTCTTTGTCCCATGGTTTAATTAATAAATTTAAAGTTCTCCTTCTTTTCGTTTTATACGCATTAGAAAGTCTTGATCTTAAATTGATTTAAATTATCACGGTACTTATAACACATTTAGTTAAATTTTCGGTTCGTTTTCCGGCTGGATTTCAGATACTCCGCTCTGTGCTATTTCTGAATTTATTTCTTGTAACGTGTGCTCACTTAAACAACTACCTCTCTTCCTCTCATGGCGGAATATTTTCTGAAAGTGATGCATTTATCACTCGAGGTCTCTGCCTCTCAGGGGTGTTTTCAATTTATCTTTTGGCAGTCTATTTACGTACTAAAGCTCCTAGGTTAGCAAAATTACGAAAATAAATGTTTAAATGACGTATCTACATGCCCGAAAAAGTTTACCCTGAAGAACGCTAATAAATTGTGCGATAAAGTCTTGGTATTTGGTATAATAAATCAATGAAATATATGGTCTCGGCTTTGAATCAAGATTCTGTTCACAATGTCAACTCCATGGGACGCGGGGAACTCGGATTCAATTTTCGGTGAATCTATGAAAAGCCACGTAAACCTCACTATATAGGTGATGTGTAAATACATATCGTAGTTGAATATTTGGCGTACGGCCATCATAAGTATAACCATTTGCGTGAGGCATACTACTTGCACTCATTAAGGTTCAAAGGTTTTTCAGGAAATTATGTGTTAATATTCACAAAATAAAACATTGGAAAAATAATCGATTCCATTATAAATTTGGGTGACGTGGTCGGTAAAAACTGGACGTTATAATTGAGCACATGGCCCAGTGGCAACGGTCCAGTGATGCACCATTATCGTGCAGAAGAAGAACATACATGAAAAAAATGCGCTTAAATACAACTGCACTTAATATTCTCAAATTTCCAATCGCACCTGTGCCATAACATATATTGCATTTGCAATGATTTTTCATTGCAAAGCCCATTGAATATGGTACCTTTTTCATAACATCTTTGAAAAGAAACAAACGCAGCATCAAATAAAGTTCAACCATTGTCTAAATTCAATTAAAAGTTAATAAGATTCTCTTATTTAACAAATTTCTATAACATTAAGGAAAATTCTCACGCAGGAAAAGAATCTTTTCCCTTTCTAACTCAACTAAGATGAATAGAAGTTGAATTAGACCTTTGTGTATTATTAGTCAGTATTATATATCCTGTGGTTTGCTATTGCTGATGTAGTTAACGTTCTTATAGCAGAGCAATTGTTACTAGCTAAAATATAGTGAATCAGTTAACCATAGCTAACACAAAGTGTTAACATTTTACGGCAATGAAAATAAGGTCAGTTGAAGAAATGAATCATAAACAATGAGAATATGGTGTGTTAGAAGAATGATTATGAAAATAAAATTGGTAACAGGAGGAACAAATGGAGTACCGCTTCGAATTTGAGGTGTGGAGAGAAATTTAAATGCATAGGGCACTTTCTAGAAGATGAAGGAAACTATCTTATCACAACCGTCTGAGTCACGATAGCTTACCCAGCACCAAAATTGAAGGAAAGATAGAGGGTGAGATATATAAAGAGGCAAGGAATGAATTGCAAGAAGGAGATGTCAACAAGACACAATTATTTCAACAGAAGGAGGTATAAAGAAAATAAATTATTGCATAATTCAAATGGATTGGAAGATTGGGAAAACCAATCCGTGAATAGATAATCAACGGAATTGATTATGACAGAACGACGAAGCTTCCCTTTTTTCAAAAAACATTGATTTAATCTTAAAATAGCATTGCAAGTATATCAACTTAACCTGATGCATATTTCTCATCGTGTAAGAAGAAATACATCTTACCACGCAAGCACCATGATTACCCTTGACGCCATGAAACTGACGTAAACTATTTCGATTCCGTGAAACTGCGGGAGACGGCGCGACAGTAAATTTTAACGGAGTCATCCGCCAAATGTGCAATGCAATGTAATGATGCCAAAATGTAAAAACCATTCGCCTCGGCTGGGATTCGAACCAGGATCCCTCGATATCTGGTCGATTGCTTTAGCCAGTGAAACTAGCGAGGTGTCCTCTTACACTGTGATATTTTGAAAGCTAAACCAAATGTGTTGTTCCGAGACGTAAAACGTGCATACAATCTCACAGGCATTCGTAATCGTTACTCGTTACACCCCATTCCACGAGGTTAAACCAAATTTCAAACAAAAGGGGTGTTTTACACTTGGATTTTGGAACTCTGAAATTGTTTCATTGTAATTCACATTTAGCGGGTGACTCCATTTAAAGATACCCTCGCGGCATCTCCCGTAGTTTCTTGGATTTTGTCTAAGGTAAAACACCGCTAGTGTTTACAAGTTGGTTTTAATCTCAAGGACTGTGGACCAAACGCGCACAACTACGAATGCCTGTGAGATTGTACTCTGAAGCTTAACTGTCCCAAGCACTCGGCCGAATACCGAGGGATCCGCGATCGAATCCCGATCAAAGCAAATGATCTATTAAACCAAATTTGTAATAGGTGTCCAGTCCATTAGGTCCTTCGGATATGATAAAAAATCTGATAGTGTTCAACAAATATTTTTCGATGCGGCTTAGTCGTTTGAGGGCTAGAACAGGCGTCCCAGACAACACGAAACAAGGGCAAAAAGAAACTGTATTTAAAACTCTCGTCTTGACTTAAGTCAGTAACGGAATTACTAGAACCCCTCGCCATAAATCATACAAACCAAATATTTATATAGGAGAATTATGTCCCAGTACTGATAGATTTGAATTCATCTGTCGTGAAATATTGACCACGAACAAAATAGCTTATGTGGTTCAGGCGTGATTTTTAAAATTTTTATTGGCTTTACTCACTTCTAATAAAACTATTTTGTAGTTATTCTAAGTTAGATTAGTGTGCATATTAAATTAATTATTAACGATTTGACCTACCTTGAAGATAAATTATCCATTCTAATGAAATGTATAGTGCATTTAAAAACTAGACTCGCTGCCAATATACAGGCTGCTGTAGCCTGTAGCTTGAAAGTGTATTGAGTCAAAGATCATTTTTGATAAACAAATCATATTATATTGAATTTTTAAAAAATTTCCATAAGCTAGTTTGTCTATGATTATGGCAGGTCTTTCTTTATTGTAACACTCCGGTTAATCATCGTTAATGCGAAGAGGTCATAGGGAAAGAACCCGAAACATTGCGTAACAACTGTTATGGCATCAGAGTAAGCTTAAATGATCTGCCCATTTGACTTTAACTTTAGAGTTAATTAGTCTGACAATATTTTGCGTTTAGCAAAAGCTATTATATTCGAAAAAAACTGTCGGTAACCTCTTTCATTGAACATTTCCATTCTCGGTCTGTGCGAGTCCTGGATATTCCAGGAGATGTCGAAACAACTGAATGAGTGGCTAAGAACGAATAATTAGAGCGGGAAATTCCTCCACTCCTATGAGCTTTGCCATAAATCCTCAAACTTTAAAATCTTCTTCTCAGCCCCCTTCCCAAACACGCTGGGGACGTCAAGACTAGGCATGATCGCCTCCTAAGTCAACAAGTTTGAGAGAGCGTTTCGATCCAGGAACACTTCACAAACAGTGCCGCCCACGAATGTTTCCACAGAAATTGTTTTCCGGAGCGATTTCCGGGACGCACTTTGGGATTGCGCTTCTTTTTAAATGTAAGGGCATGTCCTCACCGGATTTAACCGCGAGGTATGTACGTGATGAACATCATTTCATGGAACCCAATGAAGCGGCGCGTTGTGTACCCAACGGGTAGGGCTGAGAAAAAAGTCAATAAAATGAAATATTCAGCAAAATACAAACTGGCAAAAGAATATATTTTCATGAATAAAGCATCTTTGTGCGTTAGTTATATCAGCACATACTTTGCTGGAAATGATTTAACTTGATAACAACTCTTCGACGAACCTATTTTTTTATTTAGTGCGCTTAATAAAGTAAAGAAAAGGTGAAGGATATCCATTTCAAATTATTTTATACGAGTAAGTAACTTAAAGTACAGAATTTGTTGTGTTGTAATTAGTGGATGGAAACTTAGGCAATCTATCGCAGTACTAAAAATCATCCCGTGAAGCGATTGATACAAAAGCGTCACCATGAAAAAACATCCGTGGTCAGTTTTTAAAATAAAAAAACTGTATTGATGTTAAATTTAAAAATCACACTGTCATTTTCTGGGACAGACTATTTATCCCGCGAGTGATGTTTTTGTGGCACGTAAATTCAGTGAAAAGCGGAGAAAGGAAAAAAAACCTCCTCCTCTCAAACATTCGCCGCGAATTCTGGCCTGCATCGTTCATTAAAACTTCCAAGAAATTTAGAGCGAAACTTCTTTTTCATTCACTTCCCTTCATATTATTCCCTAAATTGAAGGGGAGAAAAATTGAAAACAAAACAACAAGGTTGATGATGCTACGGCCGCTCTTTGATGTGAAGCAACCCAGCACCCACGACCGCAACGAACTGAACGCAAGATTTCCTCCAAAAGGAAAGGATTTAATTAAGTTAGTAAAACAGACGGCGAACCACGTCATCCACTCCCCACGCCCCTTGCCCTCAGACCCGCAGTCGAAGTCGGGTTGAGTGTGGGTGGGTGGGGTGAGGAGAGGGAGGACGGGGGGGAGGGGGGAGATAACAGTCCCTTTAGCATCCATTCCCTTTCCATCAGCGTGGCTGCGTCTCGTCTTAGGGATGAGAAGGGAATAAGGGCGTAAGGGAATAGTAGGGACGGTAAGGGCATTGGGGGGGGGGGTCGTGCACAAATATCGCGTCTCCCCGCGCGGTGGACGTCAAAATGGGAAAAGGGGTCAAATGCACATATTCGCCAGTATTCAGCGAGAGTAACTACGCTTTGAACAAAGATATAACTAAGCACTGTGCCACGGAGAAATGGAAGTAGGCACTTCAGGAGATCCCTCTGGAAGTTAAAAACGCAGTCAACTCTGAAATACTAAACCCAAGCTCGGGAGGAGATATAGCTTTGGAATTGGAGAAGATGTAATGCAGTTTCTAATCCATGCAAAGGAACATTCAAATAAATCAAATTGTTCAAGTTAATTTGAGCTAAATTATTTCTTAGTCACTTATTTTAAATATCCATGAAATTACTAGTCCGCTGAATTGCTGAACCTATTACTAAGTTTTTTTTATTTAATTTTCCATTTCGGATGTTAACTTTGACATCTGAACCAATCGAGACTTGACTTTGCTTTTCAATGATATTTGTGAACAGTAAAGCCAATGGTTTCATAATATATAACGGATAGCATAATGCTTAAATTTTAATTTTCAAAGTTGAATTTAAAGATGAAACGAACTTCAAAATTTGTCTCTTACAAAAATGAAAAGATAATGTCGCAGCTCGGTTGATTCTAGTCTTAAATTTCTGTAATAAGACACCAAGAAATGTATATGGAAAGTCTCCAAGTCCTCCAAGCACCGGAATAGCGAATCGAATAATCGGTATCACCGAATTCACGCATTCACGCTGTCACTGCTCCTGATTGGAGGGATTGCACATCCAAGCAACCGTCCCACAAGGTTCTTTATAACTGGCTGCTTCCTGAACCATAAATTGATTCAAGTTGAACGCTATACATGTACATCCTTTCAAATACCACGTGTCAAAGGTCATCGTGAGAGACACTCGATACGCTGTGCCAACAGCAAACACCACTCAACAATATAAAAAAGAGGTCAAATATCACTGCATTGAACATATGTATGAAAGTCATTATAAAAAAAACAATTTTGGAACCGACGAATACCAATAAAATTATCCCAAACCTTCGTTTTTGAAAAAGGACTTCGCGATAAACCCGATCCCGAACTGTTTCTCAACAACGAAGAAGTCGTTTACGATAAACAAAACTATAAAAGATTCACAGAGGAGCTGTGCCGTCTTAAATGATGGCTAAAGTGATACAAAAAAGATTTTTGAACCCAAAATTCATCCCTGGACCCTCACAGGATTGGCATGCTATCTAACGACTTCGCTAAATGTATTCCAAGATGAAAGAATAATATCTACATTTTCGACGTAATTTCAACCGACGGGCGGCGAGGTTAAATTAATTATGAGTCTTCGACATTCCTTCCATCACCTGGCCGGCAGTTAATTTGGATCATTTCAATTTTATGGGCGGAGTTCCAGAACCAAAGATCCCCCCTTGGTAGGTGGACGGAGGCTCAGGGGGGCGTGGGGGACACGAGGGGGTGGCCGGAAAATTGCCGAGAGAGGGGAGGGAGTGAAAGCATGTTTTGAAGGTCCTCCTTCGTCCCCCTCTTCGCCCCTTCCCCGCCAAATGGAAAAGGGGAGAAGAGGGGGAGGGATGGGCGAGGGTGGAAAGCGAGTGGAGGCGAGGGAGTCACTGGGGGCGGGGTGAGAAATGAGATGGGCCTAGAGGAAGATTGAGAGAAGTTCGCGGGGGGATAGCAGGCGCAAAAGAAAGAGGATGGCGTACTATATGGACTCGGCACTGTTTGTGTGTGAGAAGACACACGTAGTTTCCAAGGAGATAGAAAGGATGGAGGCAGATGCGTTCTGGTAAAGAGTAAAAAAGAGGCGAGGGAGACAAAGCGCTAATGGTTTCAAGACTAGATTGGCGACGGCTCAGTCCCCCTTGGAAATCCAGAGTGACGAGGGAGAAGAAAGCCAGAGAAAGGAAACCAATGGGAGCGGACCAGAAGTTATCGGGCATCCATCGAGTACACCAGAAGATTCTTGAAAAATGAGCTCGAGCTAACACTCTGTGACCTCGCTCAAATACCTCTTTCTGTGTGTGTTTATATATATATATATATATATATACATTTATATATATATATATAATAAAAACCATAAACACAGTAATCAACCCGAAGGTCGGTTTAGTAGGTGATGGTAGAGTTCAACCATGTACCAAGTCCGACGGCGTGTGAATATTCACACATCAGGCTAGGGGGGCCAGTTCCTTTCCCTGTGCCGGTTATGGTTTCCCAGAAAGATCTGGTACCCGAAAAATCATATTAATATATATATATATATATATATATATATATATATATTTCCCTCCCATGGACTACAACCTTGTCGTGGTGGAAGGGCTTGTGTGTTCCGATGACCCCTAGAGCTGTGCTGGCGGGAGTAATAATAATTACTCCTGGAAGGGTCACCCATGCCAGATAGGTCGAAGGTTAGGAGCCAGACAAAAGGTAGTCCACGCAGCGTCTGTTCCTCAGTGAGGCGGCTGCAAAGGCGTCTGAACCCAGTGGGGCGGCCATTAAGTGATGGTGTCACGTTAAAAACACTATTGAGGAAGGCAACGGGAAACCACCTCAATTATGATTCCCAAGAATATAATGATGGGCACTATAGATAATATGAGTCCTGGCAACTACGGGACTCGGCCCAAGAGGCCGTGTGTCGTGCCCGGCAGCGGGGGAGGCAAGGCTTCCGCGGTCGTCATCCCACGAAACCCTTGCAGGGAAGAAATAACTGCAGCAGGACAGAAGACTCAGAAGAAGGCGAAAGTAGTAAGAATAGGAACCTGGAACGTCAGGACAATGTTGAGGAGAGGCAAATTAGAAAATATTAAGCGAGAGATGGAAAGAGGTAATATAGATGTTTTAGGTCTCTGCGAGGTGAGATGTAAGGATAGCGGGGATTACTGGAGTGACAATTATAGAGTGATATACAGCGGCGGGGACGAGAGCCAACGAGGGGTGGCCGTAATTTTAAATAAAGGGGTAGGAATAAGCGTAGTCAACATAGAGCAAGCGACAGATAGAATTTTACTCGTAGAGATGAAAGCAGAGCCGACAAACTTGGTCATTGTTCAGGTATACATGCCACCGAGCAACCACAAGGAGGAAGAAGTCGATAGGATTTATGATGAGTTAGAGGATATCATCGCGAGTGTTCCTGCAGGGAAACATTTGATAGTTATGGGGGATTGGAATGCGACGGTAGGCGAAGGAAGAGATGGTGGTGAGGTGGGGGACTATGGGTTAGGCACGAGGAATGAACGCGGGGAGAAAGCAATTGAACTCTGCAGGCGACAGGGGTTAGTCATCACTAACACATGGTTTCGACACCACAAAAGGCGTAGGTATACATGGAAAATGCCAGGTGACTCAGAAAGGTATAACTTAGATTATATTATGGTTAGGCACAGGTTTAGAAACAGTGTGATAAATTCACACAGTTTTCCAGGAGCGGATGCGGACTCTGACCACAATTTAGTTGTTATGAAATGTAACGTTCGTTTCAAGAAGATAAGGCAAGGGCGGCGGGTTAGGGAATAATATGTAGAAGCATTAAATGGATTAACGAGGAAGGAGTATCAGCAGGCTGTAGAGAAATAATGGATGACGGTAAAGAACTGAGTACAATCGAAGAAAAATGGGAATGTATCAAGCAAGGGATATCGGAAGCTGCAAAAGACACTACAGGAACCATTAACGGGAAAAAAATAAGGAAACCATGGGTCACGGATGAGATGATTGCAAAGATGGATGAGAGGAGAAGATGGAAAAATGTAAACACAGAGTTAGGCAAAATGAAGTAGAAAGAATTAAACAATAAATTGAGAAGGGCCACAAATAAAGCAAAAGAAGAATGGTGGAAAACGCAATGCGAGGATATGGAAAGTTTACAGAAGAAGGGTGAAATTGGTGCTCTATACAGAAAGGTTAAGTTATTATCGGGAAGTAAGAAGCCAAGATCTATGCTAACAGTCAAAGATAAATGGGGTAAGATAATAGTTGAACTAGGAAAAATCCAAGAGTGATGGAAGGAATATATAGAAACACTGTATGGTAAAGAACTTAGGCCGACAATGTTAGACATAGAAAAGGAACATGACGTAGAAGAAGATAGCTTAGGTCCAGGCATACTCGACGATGAAATAGAAAGGGTATTAAAGGAGATGAAAGCAAATAAGGCTGTGGGGGTGGACAATATTCCTGTAGAAATGTTGAAATGGTTAGGGAAAGGTGGGAAGAAGGCCATATATGGACTGATTCGTAGTATCTATGAGGAAGGAATCTGGCCGGAAGATTTTGTGAGATCGGTGTTAGTTCCTATTCCAAAACAGGCAAAGGCTTCGTCATGTGAGGATTACAGAACAATAAGTTTGATATCCCACGCAGCTAAAGTTATTCTCAGGATCATCAACAAAGGGATAGAGAGTAAGGCAAATGATTACTTATGGGTGATCAGTTTGGGTTCAGGAAAGGAAGAGGTACGCGTGATGCCATTGCGGTAATGAGATCACTAGTCGAGAGGAATATAGAATACAATCAGGACGTTTTTGCCTGTTTTGTAGATTTCGAAAAAGCGTTTGATAGAGTGAATTGGGAAAAATTAATGCGTGTATTGCAGAAAATAGGAATGCATTGAAGGGACAGGGGACTGATCCGCACCCTGTACATGTCTCAGACTGCTCAGGTGCGAGTGGGGAACAGAGAGTCCGGATGGGCAGTGTTAGGAAGAGTTGTAAGGCAGGGTTGCCCATTGTCACCGGTGCTTTTCAACGTATATGTGGAGGAAATGAGTAAGGAGGCTTAGGAAGAGCTGGAGGTGGGATTGAAAGCCGGAGGGGAATTCGTAAAATTGGTTAGGTTTGCTGATGATCAAGCATTAGTTGCTCAGTCAGCCAAGGGGTTGCAAGCATTGTTGAGTGAATTGGAGGTTCAGTGCGATAAATATGGGATGAGAATCAATATTAATAACACAAATGTTATGCGATTTTCCAGAAAGAAAAAGGCTAAGCGAAATATAAAAATAGGCGGGGAAAAAATAGAGCAGGTAGAACAGTTTACATATCTCGGAAGTGTTTTGGACCAATACGGTTGTGGTAGGGACGTAAGGAGAAGAATTGCGCTAGGCAAGGATGCTTTCTCAAGGAGGAGGGAGTTGATGACGGGGACGTGGAGTAGGGATGTTTAGACAAGACTCGTAAAACCCTGATATGGACGTAGCTATGTACGGCGCGGAAACGTGGTCACTGAAGGAGGAAGATAGACGTAGATTGGAGGCTTTTGAAATGTGGGTGTGGAGGAGAATGGAGAAGGTGAAATGGACCGAAAGTAAAACAAATGAGGAAGTACTGGAGATGGTGGGTGAGGAGAGGGGTTTGTTGAGAGAAATCCTCTGGAGGCAGGAAAAATGGATGAAAGGAGTATTGAGCGGCAGTGGAATGTTGAAGAGGGTAATAGAGGGGAGAATTTTGGGCAAGCGAGGTAAGGGTAGGAACAGGATAGGGATGTTGGACGGGATGAAGGGAGGAAAGAAGTACACCGAGATGAAGAGGGACCTGATATAGATTAGTTTGCTAGGTGGGGAGTCACAAAATGTTTATTTGATAGTTGTGTCCATCCAAAAACCTACCTTAACCGGTAGATTACCTAATAGTATATATTTCATAATTATATATATATATATATATATATATATATATATATATATATATATAATTTTTCGAGTACCAGAACACGGGGAAAGGAACTGGCCCCCCTGCCCTGAGATACGCCGTCGAGCATAGTGTTGGGTGAACTCTGCCATCACCTATCAAACTAACCTTCGGGTTGATGAAACATTTGTTTCAGAATTGATACATTCACTTTAAGGTTTTCCACGCCTCGTACGCTTTTTGGAAGGTGGTGCCCGGATTTATGCTAAGTTCCCTCGTCACGACCTGTTGTAACGCTTCCACCGGGCTCTGGTGACGTCCTTTCACCACGGATTTGAGGTGTAAGGAGTTAGGTGGCTCTTTGTCCAAAAAATGTGGATCTTCACTGTCATGGTCGAGAAGCTCTTGGCAGATCCGCGTGCGAGTTTCCCACGTTTGTCCTTGAGCACTCGCGACATCAACTTTGCACACACCTTTCACATGCCCATGTTTTTGCTCACAAGTCAATACACATCACTTTTAGGGATGCCGAGCTAATTATAAATTATTCTAACACTTAATCAGCGATTCCTGTTCAACAAAGCCTTCACTTTTGCAAGTTTTTCGTCAATTTTTGAGGTCGAGGGGCGTCTTGAACGTTCGGCGTCTTCAAAATCTTCTCTACCCTCCCGAAACTACTTGTGTCGCTCAAATTACCCGATCTTTCCAAGAGGTTATCACATTGAGCTGCCTTAGCATGTTGCATGAGTCTCTTCTCCGGTTTAGTCCAGTTTCAAGCAACATTTGATGGCGTAGCTCTGTTTTAATAATGGTTCATTGCGAAGCGTAACGAGAACACTTTATAGTGGGTTCGCAAACCAACGATCAGCACTCCGAAAAGGCTCCACCGGCCTCCAGTCTTTCCTGAGACTCCTCTCCCTCGACCTCAGTCGGAGAAACCGCCGCTCGTCTGTCCGTTTAACCGGGAAAAATCATACTACCTTTGGGGCAGACCTTTTATATTTGTTCGCTAGCGTCCTAAATCCCACCTCTACACGCCTTTGCTGAGGATTAAGGGGTAGAAGTAGGTTCAAAATGAGAGAATAGTTACCACTTCATCAATAAAACGGTAATTTTGGAGGAACTCCGGAGAATTTGTTGACTTTTGTTGTAAAATTAAGAAATAAAATATTATCTTTGTTTTCTACAGAAATAAAACTTTATTTGTCGACTAGTTTTGTTTACACTGTAACATCCTCAGGACTAGTCAACAAATAAAGTTTTATTTCTTTAGAAAGCAAAGATAATATTTTATTTCTTAAGTTAAACATGGATTTCTACAAAGTTAAGGCCTCAACCATTCGGTGCATTTTGTTGTAAAGTCCAAAACACACGCCCTCGAGGGTTACTATAGAAGACAATGGCGTCAGCGGCAAAATTAACGTCCTTGATTCTCGTTATAAGTGTCTAACAAAGCTGAGTCTTTATTTGACATTGATAGTCTGTCATCAGCTGAGAGAAGTAGGAAAATTTAAACACCTCGAAGTCATCACTTCAGAAAGGATGGGAGTTTCAGCCCCCATTCCGTCACCGTCACCAAACCGATACATCTCTCTGTCATTAGCTGAATACTTCCAACATCCGATTCTTTTAAATCGGGGGAAAGCAATACACAAGTGGACGCAGCATTTTTGAATTTCAAAAAGGACTTCGATAAGGTCCCTTAAAATAAACCGCTTCACAAAATTAAGCGCTCTGGTATCAATGACAAAGTGATAAATTGGATTAGAGACATCTTTTCATGCAGCAAACAAATAGTAGTCATCGATGGGTTGCGCATAAAGGAGGTAGATGTAACTTCGAGTGTCCTGCAAGAAACGTGCTGCATGATTGGGATTTGACTTTTCTTAATATACGTAAATGATTTAAACGTTAGTTGCAGCCTTAGATTGTTTGCAGATGACACCGTGGTATGCAGAGAAGTGAGGATCCCATCAGATTGCGGGCTACTCTCTAGATACTTAGACACAATATCGGATAGGCTAAGGAATGGGAATTAGTACTTAACATAAACAAAGACGCAGTTTTAAAATTTCGGAGCTGAATAAATAATGAGTAGGATTAAATTATGAAATAGAGGGTTCAGTATTAACCACGATAGATCAAGTAAAATATTTGGGGGTAGATCTATCAGCACGCCTTTCATGGGGAGCACATGCGGATTCGCTTTGAAGAAACTGGGCTTCATTAAACGGGTGGTGGGAAAATGTAATGAGAAAGTTAAAGAGAAGTATTATTTTGCTCTAGCAAGTAAAATTCGTAATACGCCACAAGTATTTGAGATTCTGGGGAAAAAAAATGTTGCTAAAAGAGTCAGATAAAATTCAAAGAAAATCCGCCGGTTTCGTTAAAAATTCTTACGATAGAAAGACGACTGTGATAGGCCTTCTAGACTCCATTGCGGATAGAAACAAATATTCGTTCCCCCCTCGGACAAGCAGGAATAAGAATAATAGGAAGAAATCGAAGTCACGATAGAAATAGATAAGTCTTTCTAATTACAAGTGAGCACAAGATTAAACCCTGTGTAGGCATCTGGTAGGATAATGGGCTTTTACATGTTAGTTGCTAGGATATGTATTTGCATGTATGTAGGTTAAAATCTGTTTTGCAGTCATATATGCTCGTACGTCAGCGTGGGTGCGTATTAGCATGCTTTTGTTTTTTTGTATGTAGAAGCATTCTATTTTACGGATGATGTCCCAACACCCTCTGCCACGCGCTCTTGCAACGACTTTCGGGCTATTGTATAAATGTAGGTAAACATTCACCTTTAGAATATCATTCTTATTTGTTCTACGGGGACTGAAATGAAGGTCAGTGGGTAATTCATCATATAAGACATCAGACTTAGACTTTAAGAGAGATTCAAAACCAGCGAGTTTAACGATAAGCCAAAAGGAATTATAATGGCCCCACACTACTTAGGTAGATCAGACCGCAAAGATAAAATAAGGGAGATAGATTCCAATACAGATAGATTCAAATACTTATTCTTCCCCAGAACAATCAGAAATCATAATAGTAAGTAACCGAAGTCCATTTAGAAATATTAAAAACATTTAAGTTGCAAGTCGGAACAAAATTAAAAATTCAAAGATTGTGCATGTGTATGTTAGTTGGTTGTTTGTGGGTTTGACTGTGTGTGGGGTGAAAGGGTTCTTGCATGAATGCTTACCATGTTTGGTGTGTCGACTATATATATTTGTGGTTTCTGCATGCGGTTTTTCTTTTTCTTTCTAAATTACGGGTGGTGCCCTTATACCCCCCGCCACACGCCCTTGCGTTGGCTTGCGGGGTATTGAGTAGATGTAGATGTGAGATGTCGATAAGTTAGCTTCACGGATGATCGAGCTCTAGTTCGTCAGTCAGTCAATGGTAGAAGCATTGCAATGTGCACTAAAAAGTTAGTGAAATAGGTATGAGCTGAGAATAAATATGAAAAATTTAAGCTGTTTCCTAAAAAGATGAAAGTTCAGTGGAATATTGAAATAGGAGTTCATAAACTAGAGCAGGTGGAACGACAGTTTACCTATTTCGGAGGCGTTCTAGACCAAAATAGCCGAATTATTAGGGGCATCAGAAGAAGAATTGCATTAAGCATAGAATCTTTCGAAATTTATTTAATGACATTGACATTTATTTATTGACACATTTATTGACATGACACATTGATATTATTGACAACTGTGACACTGAGAACGCAATACAGTATTACGAATGGTACCCCGATTTATTGAAATTCCTCTCGTGGATTTCTACCGGAAAAGATTAATTATGTATATCGTATGAAGTACGTCTATGTTCTATCGTGCGTGCCATCGGATCTTTTAAAGGTTATTATTCATTTTGAAATGCAATATCTTCAAATGTTAACAATAGAAATTTTTCTTAGTTTTCAAATCATATTTCCGCGTTTTGAGTTTCATTATACCTATGCCATTCCATAATCCTGAATTTTATAACAATAGTAATATTACAACGAAGTATATAAAGCCAATTCCTTCGAGCCTTCAAAAATGATCAGATTGAACATGTTTCCGATAGTAGATTAAATGTAAATAATTGAAACGGTGTTCTGACTTTATGGATGATTATAGTACGGAGAACAGCGAATATCTTACGCTATCAGCGCTCGGAGCAGGTTGACGCCGCTCAGCTTAATAATCTCTGATTACACGTGAATATGCAAAGCCCACTAGTCGGAATTCTCCCCACCCCCTCCATTGGGATTTCCAGAAGAGCGAGGTAAGTGTGCCGCTCCTATTTTAAAATTTGGGTTTCTATTCAGGCGGTATCATCGGATGGCGTAAGAGTGGGGAAGATGTATGAATAACTGCTCTAGAGAACATGATACGGTGAAGTTTGGAGAATTTTCGATTCAATTGTCATTTTCGATCATGTAAATACGAGCCCGCTGCTTCGCGGAAATAATTTTTAGAAAGGTTTGCAACTATTTTCATGCATTTGCGTTTGAGAAGCGGCTTCAATGTTTTATCGCTTTCATTTGATTTGATGTTACTTTATTGACAGCCTACTTAATAAAACCATCCTGTTTAACGACGTCAAATGGTTTTCCATTCACAGGCTGACGAAATGTGAACTACTTTTTCCCTTTAATTTTAATTACTTCCCTTTTTACATATTCTCTTATGTTGACAAACCTTTTCTTCCTGTTTGTGTGTTCAGCATGAACCACACATTTTCATGCTCAGGTATTTGGCGGCTATAATTGAACTAAAACTATATACACGACCAATACTACGCTAATAATAGAGTTTATGCATTTAATGTCTACATTGAATAAGTTTAAAGTATTTGGTTTATCATCTCACCCTGTTATAAAATTTATTATGTTTTTGAACCCATTCACCCAAGAAAGAATCAAATTACTTTGCAATCCCACAGAATGAAATTTTTGCTGTCCACTACTTTTGCTACGCTGTAGAATCTTGAGTCCAGATGATACCGGAGTGTATCGAAACTAGCTGACAGTAAAAATTCTATTACGTAGAAACGGCCTCACATTTCTCTCAAAAACCGTTTAGATAAGCTCAGTTTTTAAATATAAACATTTAAATGAAATGCTAAATTTTAGCAAAAAAACTTAATGTTTTTGGCAGAACAGAAGCTTCTCGTGACTCGAGTCCCTAAAGTAGCCCCAATCACGAACCTTGGCCCGGGAAGGAATGAGATAAGAAATGCTATATCTTCAGATTACCTGGAACGTCATGAATTACAGATGTATTAATTCATATTATTGAGAATGACGAGAATGGGAAGTAAATTACATTGAGGAGATTTTTATTTCCTTTCCCCATTTTCTCTTTTTACGAGATTTCGACCATTTTATTGTCCCAATAACTCTTCACTCTGACTAAATCGACACAGACATCACGCTTGAATTAAATATCATAACATTATAGGCAACAGCTGCCGTAGAGGACTATATAATATCTAAATTTGCTCTCGTAATAATTGAGTGGCATGGACGTATCTAACCAAGCCGATATTAAATAAAATATTTTGGTTCTTTATTAAACTGATGGGTCATAAAATTCAATGCAATTTTTTTAACAATGTTCCCAGGTAAATACCGTTGAGACCCACATGGTACTAGGAGCACGTCCTCTCGCAGGCACCAAAGGGGAATCCTCAGCATATAGCATTTAATATCGACACCTACAATGGGATTTGCACCGTATCCGGTTACACACTGCATAATGACTGCTTCTCTCAAACAATAGATAGGTCGTACCTCGGGGACCGTCGTTCAAAGGACCAGATTGCTCCGAGGTCTCTTGACCCAAAGCGGCAGACACTGTTGCATGCATGATTCGCATCGGAGGAGCATTCCGCTCTATGGGGGAATGGGGAATCACAAGCTATTGATTTTTTTCAGCCGATATCATTCCCTATTGCCGAGGTGGGAAACGAACAGAACAAAAGGAACGTGTTGGTAGACGAAGTGCAAGGATATGGAAAGCTTACAAAGTAAGGGGGAAATTCGTGCACTACACAAAAAGTTGAAAGCATTCTCAGGAAGTAAGAGGGAAAAATCTGAGTTAAAAATCAAAGATAATTCAGGAAAATATTATCTGGGCCAGGAAACATTTTTGGGGAGGCGGAAAAAATATATACAAGAACTTTATGGCAAAGAGATTTGACCAGCAGGCGTAGACATAAAAAGAGAATATGACGTAGATGAAGATAAGCACCATCTTTTTCGACGGGTTCCAATCCCCTATCACTATGAGATGTTTCCCTCCAGGAACACCCGCGATTGTATCCTCTAACTGGTCGTATCGGCTTCTTCCTCCCAATTATTTCTTGGTTGCACGTAGACGCGAACAATAGTCAAGTTTTCTGATTAGGCTTTCACTTCTACTAATAATATTTTACCAGACAATTGTTCTATGTTTACCACGCTTCTTCCTACCTTTTTTAGAACTCTAGCCACCTCTCACCGACTCTCTCCCCTTCCGCTCTATATTAAACTATAACTATCACTCCAATAAATCCCGCTACCCTTCCGTTTCACCTCGCACAGCTCTAAAACATCTCTTTTTCCTCTCTTCTTTCGACTTATATTTTCTAATTGTTCTGCATTCAAGATTGTCCTAGCACTTCAAGACTTCAACTAATTTTGTCCTCTTCTGTGCCTTCTATGCTGCTACTGTCACTTTTGCTTTGCAAGGGTATCAAGAGATGACGACCGTGGAAGACTTGTCCCTCCCGCTGCTGGGTATGACACACTCTCTATGTCTCGCTGTCTCGGCCGATTGGGCCGAGTCCCGTAGTTACTAGGACTCATTTACACACTACTGTCCATCATAAATGTCACGGGATGAAGAACTGAGCTGTTTTCCGTTGCCTTCCTCTCTACTGTAGTTATATGATGACACCACCACTCATGGCAGCCCCACTGGGGTCAGACACCTTTGCAGCCGCCCAACTGAGTAACACGCGCTTCGCGGACTACCTTTCCTCTGGCTTCTGGGCGTTACAACGAGCAAATGCGTATCATTGCTCCCGTCAGCACAGTTCAAGGGAACATCGGAACTCACAAGTCCTTCAATCACGTCAAAGTTTTAGTCCATAGGCATATAATTTTTTACATTAATATATTTTTATTTGAACTGAATACATGCAATCATGCATCTCGTATATACCTATTAGTCCACACATACATTGATGAGTTCCCTATATGGATTCTAATAAACATAAAAGTAGAGATTCCGAATAAATATATTCACTATTTTTGGTATATGTAGAGGATATTAATCTCTTCAACTGATGAAACAAACAAATGCACCAAAGGTAATATTTATTTATTTAATCTATCAAAGCTATTTTATTCAAAGTGTTATCACAAAGAGATTAGGGACAGTGACAACCAGACATCAAAGAGTAAAAATCCATTAAAATACTTTTCTATTCTATTAATGCCACTGGATATTAAAATATTTTAACATTTTTCATTTAGATTTGTATTTACTTTACACTAAGTTTATGCACATAAGTATTTTAAATTTGTTTTTCACGTGGGGGCCGTTTTAAGACATTTGTGTTATTTTGTAGGAATAGAACTTAAAACGTATCTGAGATACCTTTGAATTTCTCAAAGACTCTTAGCATTTGGACTCAAAGACATTACACATTTAATTATCAGCACGTTCTTTTTATAGGGAAAATAAGGCAATTATCGGCCTATGGCGATGCCAATCAATATTTCTATGCGTTGTAATCTAATTTCTTCAGACTGTATTAGAAAACTTAAATGTTCTAACTAAATTCAAACTCTAAGCAAAGGTGTGCATTACGAATTGAATTTGCCTAATATATAACCAATAAAGAAAGGAGACAAAATTCATATCCGAATTGGAAATAAGGCCTAGTATTTTTGCTGGACTGGGAAAAACATTCATTTCAAAGTTTATAGAATATTATACATAATTTCCATGAAGTTCTCTTTATAGTAGTTTTATTTACATAAAAACTCACATTTCTCGTGATGATGATATCTTTAGTGAGACTCTCCTACGCTTAGTCAAACTAAGCCCCGGGAAGCTCATCAAATTTTGATTTCTTATACAAAATTTTAATTTAATACATGATACAAACTCTATGGTACAAAATAGCGATATAAATAGAAAATTGTGGAATTATTATATTCTTTTAAGGGATATTTTATCCTTCCACTGCTCAAATATTACCTCCATAAGAAAATGAATGACGTTCGTTCGCAGATTTTCGTTTTTCTTTCTTGAATTACTTTATTACGACTACGGTCTTGAAACTTCAACTGAAATGAGGTAAAAATTTTTCATCTCTTCAGAATGTTTAATAAATACTTTTCATTTGCGAAATGTTAAAGAATTTGTGCATGTTATGTTTTATTTTCATTACGTATCTACCTACTATTGGATTTATTTCTCTTTGCAATGAACTTGAGTTTCAAGTTTGATAAATTTTGTTCGAGGTGTTTTTATGTTAAGGTATACTATATTATTTTTTAAATCAGTAGACAGTTTTTTCATTTCTTGTATTTCATCGTCTTTCCTGGTGGGAAATGTATGAATACACTGACGTAAAACTGTACTGTTTTCCAGGGTATATATACTGTCAGACTAATTGCGTCATATAATACAGGTGTCATATATATAATGAATAAATGAGTTCAGAAATCCTGAGACCTGCCAACCTCTTCCCGGCTGAATGCAAGCTTTTATGGACAAAACCAATGATTTTAAAATTTTAGAGCGCTGTAGGGTGACGGAATGGATGGGATATTAGGAGTTGACCTTTGGCTAATGAGTAATACGCCCCATTATCCAGATATTCGGCGTGAGAGATGTCAACTGAGATGGCTATCGTTCGCACAAAATCCTAATCGACCTCGTCCGCCACTAAACTCTTTAATGGTGGTTCAACCGGGTTCAAAATTTCAACTAATATGACTCCCTTTACCTCACCCCCAACTCCCTAAAAACACGCACTGGTCACGTCATTAGAGACGTCGAGAGTGGATGACGCAAGTGGTCATGGAGAAATCGCCCGGATGCAGACTACCTTATTAACCGATTGTGGGGAAACTATCCACGCCACCGATCCAACCGAGGATCCGCTTTCACAATACAAGTAAAGATTATGGATTGGAAGGAAGCATTCTATCCATACGGGTGAGAAAAAGAACCCACAGCACGAGAGTGTGAACCACATACCACGAAATTAAAAACGGCTTCTGTAATTGACCTGTGAGTTCCACTACTCTCTCTTTCTTTATTTTAAGGTCGCCAACTTTTTAGAAGAGTAACATTAATTCTTCAATACACCTCGGAAAATTTCTGATGTATAGTCCACAATAAGATGACAAAAATGCAGTGCCTTCATCGATAATTTTTTCTCTAATTCTTAAATTAAGTTCTTTCGTTTAGACGTCGTCATAAATATCTTCTGCTACGTCTTTTTACGCTCCAGTGTCAAAATTGCCCAACGAATTGCTGCATCTTACATGTTCAACTCTCTTCCACCTGTTTTGTCAATAATACCCGAGTGCCTACGCACATCAAATGATTTGTTATTTTCTCAGTGGTCCCAGTAAAAATCTCAAGGCAATATTTTGTAATAGGATTAAGCATATAACTTAACTTTCAAGTTGACAGTTGCTCTAACAGACCTCATGCTTTCTAAGTACTTTTGTGGAGATTTAAAAACTCTTGGTAGATTTTTTCAGAGCTTTGAACGTTATTTTTTTTTAATCAATGTTTTCTCAATACATTAAAGATTCTCGCAGCACGTTCGATCAGAGCTACAACGCACGAAAAATAAGTGTGTTTGTATTTTTCATCGCAACATTTTTCTAACGGCTCCTTTCGAAAATTATATCTTTCGCTCTTCCGAGGCGTTACAACACATCGGACTTAATAGTAGACTCGTACCTAAGATTACTTTATCTCCATTGCTCCAAATTATGGTCGGATTGCTCATTTTGCAATGGTTTTTCTCGTAATTGGGAAAATTTCGGAGGGAGTTAACGAAGTCACGGCATTCGTCGACACCGGGCCGAGAGATGGCACGGAGGCAGCGGTTGGAGGTGGGAGGAGGCGGAATTGTGGTTACGAACCCAAGAACGCAGGGGGAGGGAAAGAATGGACACAAAGACGGGGAGGAGAGAAAAAAGGGAGTGGAGGCCTTAATGAGGACGGAGAAGAAGGGCGCGCGAGGGGGAGAGGGATGGTCATGGGAAAGAGCAGGGGGGCGGGAGGTCCACGAAAATTCTGAGGGACAATTGTTCCCCCAGAGGTGCTTTTTTTTGCGGCCACCGCTTAAAGCGGAGGCGGTCTACATCATCATGCTTTTTTACGCCTTCTTTTTTGCTGGAACATTCCCTCCTCCTTTCTCTTCCCGCAATGCCCTTAATTCTCCGCTTCCCTCGCCTGAACCGCTCCCACCCGCCGTGAATCCTCAAAAGCTGGTTTGATGGATAACGAAAGACAAGTCACGAAAATCTATGCGGAAATGTTACTCAAAGGAAAACAGTAAGAAAAAGAGGCCGAAACAATAATTCCTTTCTTCTTACCATTAACTAAGCTCAAGGAACAGTAACAAGGAACATCTGCAAAATGGTGAGAAACAATAGTAGCTAATGGTTTATGATTAATTTAAATATTTGGCCGTTAAAACTTTAAATACGATTTATGTTTCAGAAAACAATAGGATTTCATAATGAAAAGGTAATTCTCAGAGGGGATGCATGATAGGAACACCATTCGGGATGTTTATGAATGCGATGAATAATACACTATTTTAATCATTGATTTTAGATCGAGATCCAATGGTACTCTCTGTTTAATAAAGTTCTCTCAGTTAAATACGGGCAGTTACTTGTATGTTACAAGGGATCAGTAGTATCACATATTTTTAACGAGTTTACTTCTACTTCTACATAAATACCGTGCGAGCCACCAAAAAGGTGTGTGGCAGGGGGTATAGCACCATGAGGGAAGGGTAAGGGTTGAGGGGGTTGAATTAATATTATTGAGGGGGATTAATAGTAACCATCCAGTCAGAAGATTTAAGCCTATGAAACTCTGAAATAAATCACTAAACTGTCCGAAGATTAAATTCCTTAGTTAAGATAAGTTAAATGTGAATGTGAAACCATGGATGGCGAGTTGGACTTTCATAAACCAATTCATCACATGCCTAAGATTAAGACAATTGATACGCTGTAGATAATCGATGCAATTTGTGCCAATTGTCGTCGAATGGGTGAAATTTAATTTCGAATTTAACTTCAAGTCATAAAGAGAGAACTTCGAAGGTGGAGAATCGGTTGAAAGACTGACACCAGAAATTGAAAAAAATGTCAATAAATGTCTTCGAGGTTTCTTTTTAGTCAGAAGAAAATAGTTTACGGAGGCATATTCCACCATTGGTTATTCAAATGACGTCCATCGTTTTAACAAGTTCGACGCGCGCTTTGTCGTAATATTTTTGAGTGTATATTTACATATATTTACAAGAAGATTTAAAATTAATAAGCAAAGTATCCGCCATCAAACTGGGTAGCGTTAATGGCCCTGAAAGTTTCTTAATTAAGGTGCATTTTGTTTCTCATCTTAGTTCTTCAAAATGGTAATGTATTAGGAAAATTAAAAACATTTATGTGGTTTAATAGTAGAAGTAAATGTTTACAGTGCAAGAGTACAAGGTTTATGTATATTTATAGAGAGAAAACATTTTAATTTCTTTGTTATGTTTATATATACATGTATGTATTAGGATATAAAAAGGTATATATACAGGTATGCATATATTTTATTTTTAAAATTGCATATATATATATACAATCAAACACGAAATCCCACCATATATGTGTGTGTGTGTGTGCTTAACTTACAGTACGGTAACAAAAGCATGCATACACCTCCCCTGGACCTCGTGCACATGAAAGGATAGGAAAAATGGAAGAAATATGACGCTCGGGAAATTTTAAAAAGAAATGAAAACGGCCTTGTAAAATAAATATCCGCAGCGAGCATCCCCACGAACAGAATGGAAACTGGAAGGGAGCAACACAATTCGGAGCGGAGTAAGCAAGGCGAAATAAAAAGACGGCCCCTGCTCCGAATTCAGGTGGTGGCGGTGGTATATGGAACGAGGACGCGAGTGGATGGAGGGGGCAGGGGTTGCGCTGGGAGATGCTACTGCCCCCCAGTGCATTTGTTTAAGGTTGAGGTCAGGCGAGGGAGAGTGAACAGAATTTGGAGATGGGGTTGTTTTACGTGGGGCGAAGGGGGACGGGCGAGAAGTGGGTGCGGGAAGGGGGGCAGGTCAAGGGCGGGAGGACGGGGAAGACGTCCATCTCTGCCTGACTGGTAGAGATGAGCAGCGTTGAAACGCGAACATTTAAAAATCTTCATACTGCCACTTTCGAAAGCTTAGGAGTACGAAATTAATACTTGTGCGCATTAAGTAAATTGGCTCGTCTCTTTTCGCGCAAGTCTATGGTTTTGCAAAGAGCTATCGAGTCAGAAGCCATGATTGCCTTCATACACTTCATCCCTCTCTCCTGGCATGACATCTTCCTAACTCCAGCAAGAGTTTTACTCAGATCGAAAAAGTAATTGAAGCACCTCCACCACCAAGTTGAAAGAGTAAAATTTGAAACCAACTCTTTCCACGCCTAAGTCATTCTTCTGTGAATGTTAGTATTAGTATATGCTGAGATGTGTAGTTATGACAACAAAAATATAAGTTTAAATCTTCGTATGGTCATAATATATTTCTCTCGAGTACAGACAAATAAGGATAAAACTATTTAAAACTCTCCTGCTAATGTTCGCCCGACATAAGTAATATTGTCGAGCGAAATGAAGTCAATTACAATCAGGAAAAAAGAAATCCATATACCCTTAAATCACATCAAATATTCGTCTCGTGAAAATCGTAAAACGTGTTCCTACATGTATATAATTTATTCTTAGAGGGCTTGTCTTAGTTAGAAATACCCACAAGTAAAAAGGGTGTTCTAATATTTTGTTCTATGTATAAAAAATGTATTTCTCTATAGAATATATATATATATACTATATATATACATATATCAAGCATTTTGAAAATATTCTTGCAATCGCTGCCACCTTTCACATAAAGACCCTAAGGAAACGACACGGTTTTGAATATTTAAATCAATCTATTTTTTAAAGAATTATATGTTCCGGATGGATTAATAAGAGGACCCTAAACACAAAGCTCAACGGTTTTTCTTCATTTAATAAATTATTTTCAGATTTACTGATCGAATTCATGGAATATCCGCAATTCCGGAATTCCGCAAGCAGCACCAGTTTGGTGCCCCGGATGTGTCCGGGTGCAAATGCTAATAAGTCGGTCGTGGAGGCGACGGTGGCTGGCCCTTCTCGCCCGATGGCGACCCCTTCCCCTCGGATGGAGGAGTGGAAGATGGCGACCAAGAGGCGCGGAGCGGCGGCGAGGTCGATTCCGGGAGAGGGGGCGGTGGAGACCGTCCCCATCCCTGTCAGCAACAGCTTCGCGGCGCTGTCCGAGGACGGCGTCGAGACGCCTGTTTGCGCGGCCGAGAGTGCACCCCGAGCCTCGAAGTCCTCCATCCCTAGGGGTAGTCGCTCTGGGAGGGGGGGAATCTTATTGCTAGGGAGTTCCAACGTCCGGCGGTTGGAGGCCCCATTGCGGGGAAGGTCGGAGAGGGACATGACGAACCAGGAGGTTACCTCCTACTGTATGCCGGGGGGGTTAATTCCTAACGCCACGGCTTCAGTAAGGGCGGCGGTCCGGGGCACGAATTGCTCCATGCTGCGGTTGGTAGCCCATGTCGGCACCAACGATGCCTCCAGGTACGGGTCTGAAAGGATTTTGAGTGCCTTTGGGGACCTAAAATCCGAAGTGGATCGTGTGCGGGAGGCATCTGGTGTGGACTTACGGTTATCCATATGTAGCATTGTCCCCCGGACTGACTGCGGTGCTTACGTTTGGAGTCGTATTGAGTCTCTGAACGGAAGGCTGTGGAGATTCTGTCGGGACATAGGGGCCGAGTTTGTGGACTTGAGACCGGTGCTCGGGTCGTGTCCCACTCCCTTGAACCGTTCCGGGGTTCACTACACCCCTGAGGCGTCGACTCGGGTGGCTCATAGGATCTTCGAGCACTGTAGATATTTTTAGGCAAATTCGTAGGTTAGGTAGTGGAGCAGATTGCCTAAATAACGATATAATAAGGTGTAGGTCAATTAGTGGGTCTAAGAATACTAGGTTACCAGAAGAGATTCTTCCAAGTACTTGCACTGCTAATGAGACAAAAGATAAAATTACTAATCAGAATATAGGCCGATCGCATACTAAGACATCAAAGAGATTAAATAACATCCCCAGAAAGCAGACCGCAGAGAAGGTTTTAGACGAGGATATAATTTCCGTAGTAGTAGTTAACTGCCGAAGTTTAAAAAATAAAATACCGGAATTTCACCATCTCATTCATAGCACAGAGTCGGATATCATTATAGGAACTGAAAGTTGGTTAACAGATGATATCGCAGATTGCGAAATATTTCCCAAGTCCTTCATAGTTTATAGAAACGACAGAAAAAATAGAGCCGGAGGAGGAGTGTTTATTGCGGTTAAGAACTCTAACGTCAGTAGAGCCGAGTTATTTCCTGATAGCTGTATAGAAAGTGTATGGTGCTCAGTGAAAACACCCAGATCGAAAAGAATATATATCTGTGCGTATTATAGACCACCCCACGTTAGCATTAACTCAATACCAGACCTAGAAAAACAGATACAAAGCTTTACATCCCACAACAGTGAGCATAGCCTAATTATCGGAGGTGATTTTAATATTCCCACAATAGATTGGGATTCGTACAATTTTATAAATGGAGGTAAAGACAAGGATCTATGCGAGTCCCTCTTATTCGCGTTCACCTCGAATTCCCTACATCAATTAGTCACTTCACCAACAAGGGGAAAGAACATTCTTGATCTGTTAGCCACAAATATACCCGAAAAGGTCTTAAATATAGAAGTTGTTGACGGAATCAGTGATCACAGGGCTGTAAACGCTAAATTTTCTCTAAGTGTAGATAAAGTCAACAAACCTAAGAGAAAGGTGTATTTGTTCAATAAAGCGGACTATGATGGCTTAAAATGTGAATTAAAAAGTTCTTTTTTTATATTTGACGAATTAAGCAAAACTAGTAGTGTCGAGGATACTTGGAATAATTTTCTTAGGATAACACGTTCAGCAATACAGAGGTTCATACCTAGTAAATATATCAAAGAGAATAAGGAACCCCGATGGTACAACTCTGAAGTACGGAAATCTCTTAGGCGGCAAAGGGTGTGCCATGCCAGAATGAAAAACGCAGTTAAAGATTCCTCCCCTGATAAAATCAACGAAACCATACAGAACTACAAAGCATCTAGGTCCACTGCCAAGAAGGCCTTCCGGAAGGCGCTAGCGGAATTCAAAAGGAAAAAATTAGGCGAAAATTTGAACGATAACCCAAAGATGTTTTGGTCCTACGTCAGGGAAGTGCAGGGAAAAAAGTCCACCGTAAACTCATTGAATATCGAAAAGGGGGATAAAGTAACGAGTAGTTTAGATAAAGCCAACATATTAAACTCATTTTTCCAGAGTGTTTTCAACATATCCTCACAAAATACACCCGAGAACCTTCCGAAAATATTTCAGCATTCAATGGAAGCAATCAATATTTCCACCCGCGGAATAGAATTACTCCTTAAAAACATAGACCCCAACAAATCTCCGGGACCTGATGACATACCGGCACGTGTGTATAAAGAACTGTCGGCTGAAATTGCCCCATATCTAGATATAATATTTAAGAAATCATTAGCAGAAGAAAGCGTGCCAAACGGCTGGAAGGTAGCTTCGGTAACACCCATATTTAAAAACGGAGACAGGGAGGACCCCAGTAATTATAGGCCAATATCGCTGACTTCCATTTCCTGTAAGATTCTTGAACACATCATTGTTAGTTCCATGATGAGGCACCTCGATAGCCAAGGTTTATTAATTAATAACCAACACGGCTTCCGTAAGGGTAGATCCTGCGAAACTCAACTCGCACTTTTTGTACATGATGTATTAAACTCCGGTGAAAGTAATATTCCAGTTGATGCGATATTCCTAGATTTTAAGAAAGCTTTCGATAAAGTCCCTCATTGCAAATTACTGGCGAAATTGGAAACCTATGGAATACACGAAAGTATTATTAACTGGATTAAACAATTTTTAAGTGATCGTGTCCAAACAGTCGTCCTGGACGGTGTATCATCCGATACTGTCAAGGTCACGTCGGGGGTACCACAAGGAAGTGTCATAGGCCCCCTCCTTTTCCTTATTTACATGAATGACCTCAGTACCGCAGTTAATAGCAAGCTCCGTCTTTTCGCCGATGATGCAGTAATTTATAGGGACATCCGAAGTCACGAAGACAGAGTCGTGTTAGCCAACGACCTAGATGCAATTCAAAATTGGTGCGATACATGGCAATTGGAATTGAATTTTAAAAAATGCGTAGTAATACATTTTTGGGAAAAGAGTAATTCCCTCCCTTATAGTTACAAAGTGAAACAAACCAATATCGAGAGGGTAGATTCCTTTAAATACTTGGTTGTAACAATTACTCACGATCTGTCCTGGGGAAAACACATACGAGAAATATGCGGTCGTGCTAATAAAAAATTGGGATTTGTGAAAAGAGTGCTAGGTAAATGCGACGAAAAGGTGAAAGAACGATGTTTCCTTGCCTTGGTCAGGCCCCACCTAGAGTATGCTGCCAGTATATGGGATCCTCATAACATAAATTTGGTTTCGGAATTAGATCGAGTTCAGCGGAGGGGGGCTAGATTTGTCAAACATTGTTATGACCAACTCAGCAGCGTATCCACTTTGTTAGACAGTTTAGGTTGGGATTCTCTTACACAGCGGCGTTTCCAATATAGATTAAACTTATTAAAAACATTTAAAGATGGGCCCTTTTCCGATGACATCAAGGATATAATACGAACCCCAACGTATTACGGTCGAAGGGATCACGAATATAAGACTAGAGAGATAGACTGCAAGACTGACAGGTTCAAAATGTCATTTTTTCCAAGAACGATAAGGGAACAGAATGCTCGTAGTCGAAATTCCCCAGGACTTAGTTCATTACAATAAGTATTAACGTACAGGTTAGGGACTTCGCGAGGATGTGTATACATGTGTGTATGTATGTATGTATATATATGTATGTGTGTATATATATATATATATATGTACATATTTTTTTTTCCTACAGGTTCCCCCCACCTTTCCTCACCTAACTCCCAACCCCCTCAACCCTTACCCTTCCCTCATGGTGCTACACCCCCTGCCACACACCTTTTTGGTGGCTCGCAGGGTACTTATGTAGATGTAGATGTAGAATATTTTAGCCATACAAAGAATGTTTTCGGTGGAATTTTTGTAACTTCCGAAAGTGATATGGGCTATCATTCTGCATACTTCTAAAAAAGTGTTTTAAACTCTTTTGTAAGAAGCTAATAGAAAAGAAGGATTTTCTTTCTTATTTCCGACTACTATGCATCTTATTACTTGTCAGGTCCGTTCTTGAAGAGGAAATTAAACTCTTATTTTAAAAAAATAATATGTATTTTTTTAGTCTTTAGTCTTTTTTACATATTCATGTTTAGAAAACTTTAGTAATTAGTATCATGAGGTCTAAGATAGTGCTCCAAAACCACAACGCTTTTGTTTGAAGCTATTTTTAGGCATAAAGTTTGGAATTTTGCAGAATGTAAATCCTTCATTCAGCCAATTTACGCCACCTCCCATTTTCACTCACCATCATTTCGATCGCATTGCGCCCGATCACGGGAGTAGGCAAACCAGTCCGGATCAACCGTTATGAAACGTCCCCGTGGTCTCTTTTATCCCCATCGCACAGGCACGACGCTGGAATGGCACGAATTATTATGCTTGCATCGGGACTCGTTCATTGACCTTGCTCCCCTTTTAGTCGTCCGCAGCTTTCGTCTCCCGTCCGTCCTAATTCCAATAAGCTCAATTGTTAAAACGTGTATCTCTCGATCGAGAATGGACGACTTTTGGGCATCGAAACGATTTTTTTCGTTGAAGTCGACGCATTTGGGCGCGGAAAAGCTCCGGGCAGGAAGGAAGCCGAGGTGGTGTCTGCGGGAGAGTGAGGAGGAGAGAGGGCGGGGAGTTTAAAGGGAGGAGACCGGTGTAAATGTATGGGCGACGAGGGAGGCTGGGGACCCGGGGATATAAAACACAGGCAGAGAGAGGAATATTCACCGTCGCCGCTGGGAGGGGACACACGTGGACGGGAGGGAGGACGAGCGGCGGGGGGCGAAGTGGGGAGAACCGTGGAGTCTGGTGGGCGGGTTAGAGATCTCCTCGCGAGCGGCGGCGACGGGAGGCGTGTCGGGGAGGACAGGGAAGGGAGAGAGGAAGTGGGGATGCGGGGGGTGGGGGTGAGTGAGCAAACCGGCTGCTGCAGGTAGGGCTACCAATCCAGCAAACTTGTGGCCGGACACGCACCCTTCATCATGCTACAAAAGATACAGAACGTATCTGACGCATTTGCCCATTTAAATACGGAGAATTAGTGAATATATTAATGTTTACATTAGATACAGCAAATCGGAGAATTTCTTGTACTTAAGTAACAGAGAATAATGTGTAAATTTTTGTTTTAAGATGCTGAGGATTACATTACAATTTTTTGTGCCATAATAGTGTATTTTGTGGTACATGTTGACTTCGACGAAGAAATATAGCAAATATTTTCGCACCCAAATACGGCCTTCTGCGGTAATCTTTATACTTAGATTTAGAGAAAGGTTTTTGTGACTAAAAAAGGCAAAGTAATGGATATTCTTTAGCTGACAATTCATTATTTATTCCCCACTTCGTTCGAGGTCAGAGTGAATTATTGCATATTTTTGCACTTGCAGAAAATCAATGCACATTTGTTTCAGAAAGAATAGTGCATATTTTTGAATTATTGTGGAAGTGATTAATCCCATTTCAATTTAACAAATAATTAAAGAAAATTGATGTATATTGATGTAATTATGGAATATCGTTATCAAAATTATGCTTATGAGATTACATTAAACTTATTTTCAATGGATTCATTCGTGAGATTAGAAAAACAGAGAAGCAAGATTAATGTTTAACACACTTTCGTCAATATTTTTATTGTATTTGAACTACTGAAAGGATCAATTTTATCTCGTGACGCTTAAAAATTCAGTGGAAATGAATATTTTGCAAAATTAAATCTTCCTCTTGAGATTAGCTTATTATTTCTATCATAGGATCAACTTTTAAAAATCTACAATAGTTTACTGAGTTCGAATGACTTTATTCCAATCCGGTATTATTTTACGACAAAAAGCCGTATGAGCCCAAATATTCTCGAATGTGTTTTTATAAAATTAATGAGAAAAGTAGAACATCTCAGTTCAAAAAAACAAAATGGTGATAACTAGGCTCAACGTTGCATGAGCAGAAAACTGATTTTTTCTAAAAATTAATTTGAATTCGAATGAAAGGTTTTTTTTCAAAATATTCAAAAAATAATTCTGGCAGGATCAATTTTTCAGAGGATTAGAAATGTATTTTGTACAAGATTAAGTCATAAATGGGTGAATGTACATATTTTGAGTAGATTCGGTGTCTCATTGATTGATAGTCGCAAGAAAAGCATTTTGGATAAAAGGAAACTGAAATACGAGGCATAAAACGTAGGTACGAAGTTCACATTAATAAACGGTTTCCTGTAAATATCCGGAGAGATCATTGTCATTTAATACAAACACCCGTCCTTGAATATAATAACTTATTTTAGATACGAGTTATCAAAGGTTGGTATTACTTTACGAAGATCCACACCAATGACATTTACATTCCGAAATATGTAAGTTCTTCAAATATATTTCACTAAGGTATCGATCAAAGAATATTGAAAAGGCCTTCAAAAATTATAAATGTTAATTCACACAATTAACTGATCCGAAATTTAAATGCTTGTTCTGTTATTCGCTAAATGCATCTTCAGTACAGCAGGGTCATTCTTTTCACACGGATATTGCTTCTACGGCAGTAGTTGCCAGTCGAAGCATGTTCAGTTCGCATATACTTGCTGCTGATGATGCTCCCTCAAGAGTGAACAGGAAAAAGATTTGAGGTTAAGTCGGGATCATAGGAAAGACGAAGAACACACTTCACAATGATTTTCACGAGATAATTGTGATTTCGTGCAACCCATCGCTCACAAACACGTCTCATACGCAAATTTATTGTAACCAGCGAGTAGGTAGCTCCCAATTACCTTTTAAATATCTTAATGCTATTCTATGATTTTTTGCACACATCTGTAGATGCGGGAGCAATATTATTTTCCGTGAGAATAGTATCAGATGCTCTGGGTGCACCTTTCTTTAAAACTGATTTCCTCTCCTCTTTAGACTGACTTATAGCGACGCCGTAGGAAAAAACAGTCACACATACACTTCTAGTAGCATTACCGAGGCTTCCGATAGGGATTTAATCTGGAAAAATAGCATTTCAATTCAACCTCGCGCATTCCCCCCCCCACCCACCCTTACGAACTGCACATTTTAAATTATAACGGCTGCCTCTGACTAAATACTGGAGTAACATCAGTGAAGCTAATATCATAAATACATGATTGGGTATACGTGTGTGTACATATTCATCCAAGGATGTTCTGAAAATTTTCCGACCTAACTAAGATACAAGACATTTTTTCGGAAATTTTCCGAGTAGGAAACTTTTCAGACCTCACACGTATTTGCATCAAAAGAGTTAATAGTACGTTATATTGTTATCTAAATCTTCTTATACGTGTATATCAGAAAATATTCTGAAAGGGTATATATAATACACTTAGATAACAATTTAACAAAATAGAATTATTTTGAGATAAATAATTAGATTAAACAGTTTATGATCAATCATTAGTGAACAGACCTCATAGATTCCCTCGTGACGCAGGATTCGGGAGTGAATGTCAGAAAAGTTTAATGGTCATCCTGAATAATTAAATATATGGAAACCAGCCATGTCCATCCTCTGCCACAGGACGTCTGGCTAACGACTCTCACGCCAATAAAAAAATACCTGCCGACTTTTGCGGCGAAGGGCACACGATTGGGGTTTGAGGGTGAGGGATTCAAGCGGCAAGGAAAGGGATATGGGGGAGACATGAGGTGGGATGGAGGGGTGGGGGGTTTCGCGAAATGGTTTGTGGGAAGAGCGTGGAGAGAGAAAAGGAGAGGGTGGATAGGGGGAGGGGTGGCGGTCGGCGCTGCCAACCACCAAAGGCAGCTCGAGGTGGGAAAGGGGGCGGGGGGGGGCAGGCGAGGGGGTCATGAGGCATCATATTCCAACCTCCAATCCCTCCCCCAATCCAGAAATTGAAAGGACTCGAGGACCTCAATTGGTCAAGATCACCTCAATCGTCTTTGCTCCATGATCATCAATCCGTTCGTCGGTCAACGACCCAGTCGATGACACCATCAATAATGATTTTGGGGAATCAATGAATGCCCAAAAATGCTTTGGTGCTCGAAAAGGTAATTCACACCCTTCACCCTCCGTCTGTAATTTTTGATCTTTGAGAATCAAGCACTCACTGTTGATGTTCACAATCAGCTTAATGTCAACCGCCACAGTTTGGAAATTTTTCGTTACAAGGACCGAAATCATGATCGATTTTCTCGAAATCAAAAATTGAGGGCTTTGTTCTTCGTTAAGCGAACATAGCAATAGGATCAGACGAAATACCTACATGCTCTCTCCGTGCCTTCAATTTCACCTCTGAGTGGTTCAGGTTAGCAGCATCATCGACCGCTGTCATGGAGATGAAAGACGGAGGAATGGGGGGGGGTGGATGGCAATTGTTCTTTTTTCGAGAGTTAACAAGCAATATTAAATTTTATTCAAGGCATTATATTTATTTGAGATTGGTGTTGGACAATCCACGATTTCAATTTTATTCTCTACAGCGTTACGTGTGAATATTCTCTCCTTAGACCCACTTTGTTTCCGACTTCATTTCTTCGTAGCTCCTGCCACCCTTACTTCCTTGTCTTCCCCTCTTACCAAACAGTCTCCCGTCTAAAACGGCCTTTAGCACGGCCACCTTCCAAAGTTGCCTCCGACAACTTTCTTTGCCTTTTTTGGATTTTCTGCGGTGACTTTCTCACTCCATTCACCCTATTGAGAACCACAGCGTTTGCCTCCCTCTCCGTCCAACCTATTTTCTTCTTTCTGCGCAGTACCCACGTCTCCAAATACTCCAGTCTACGCTCATCCTCTTGCCCTAAAGAACACGTCTGAAATCCGTAAAGCACTCTGCTCCATATTAAATGGTTGGCCATTATTTTCCTCACATCTTTAATAAAGGTGCGCCAATTCTCTTCTTGCAAATACCTCTTTCCGACTACAATTCTTCTCCTAATATACCGATCACCCAAGTTCCTCGGCCCTTTTGTTTCTAAAATATTTACTAAATAAAACTGCCGCACACGTTCTAGTTAAACGCTGCTAGTTTAAAATTAAGCTAACCTTTCCTACTTCATGAGGATGATATTACGTCTGCTCTTTCGTGGTTGATCTTCATTCTACATTAAATGAATCACACAATGCTCTTCAGCTCAATAATTTCTTGCATAAAGTGGAAGGATGTCTCTTTAGCATTGATGTTGAAAATGTAATATTACCCCCATCGTACCGTATGGTAGGAGAGATCATTCCCCTCTCGCCCCTCTCCCGCCTATCCCCACCACAGAAGATATTTCCTCCCCTCCTGACGAATGCCATCATTTATTCATCCAGCGTGGAATAAAATGCATGAGAGCCATTATTTTATTCATGCACTTTTGAACACGCGATATTTTAACAAGCCACCACCTCTGGGACTTATACGTGTATTCATGAATTTATATGAAAAAATGCGGAAAGGCATCATCAGAAGTGAGGATAAATTTCGCAGGATGTCAAAATAAAAACCATGGATAATTATCTAATAACAGATTGAATACTTGTACGCACCGTTATATCCTTTTGATTTTCCAGCGATAATGCATAAAATGGGAAGCATGTCTGTAGAAAAATCGTGGATGGACAAATTAAGTAGGTGGCTTTAAAAATGTTTACATGGGAGAGTGTTTTTGTGTGATTTCTATGATGAAACATGCATGACACGTTGCTGAAAACAGAACGGAAGATATTCAAATAAGAGATTAGCATTTATTGAATAAAAAAAACACTGCTCCTACAAAATACCATTATAGTCAATATTCTAATCACAAATGTATGTAAAGTTTATTTTCTCTTGGACAATACTTCATTTCAAATGTGCAATTGACTGGAAAGCACCCGTCGAGTCGATTCCTACGGGAAAAATCAGGAAGTTGTTGCGATTACGGTCTAGACCAATAATCAATCGAGATAGTAGCGCAGGGATAATTTCAAATATTTATCTTCTTTATAATCATGGAATTGATTATGGTTTACACCGCATATTTTGATGAAGGGTTTTACTTAATTCTTCTTTTAACAGCAACCTTACGAGAAAACTTCACAATTTTCTTATATATTTTTTTAATTAGGTTTCTTGAATATTTCTGACGGTTGCCTTGGTGAAAACTAAATATAAATTTGTTTTTTTTTATAATCTTACATTCTTTAATTGATCAGTCTCTATAAATATAAGTATTCTGCCTTTTCGTACATTACGATTATTCCAATTTGTACTGCGTTTTTGTGAATCATTGTTCAACGACGCTGAATTACCAAAGAATGGGGGGGACTATAAAACAAAACCATCTTAAGCTAATTAAATTAACTTAAAAACAAAAATATTTTAAGACACGTCTATACACAATGAACCTTTCTTCAAATGGTGCTCTTTTGCTTCTCATTATTTAATTATGTTAACGATTTCTACCATCACTAGACGCAACTATACAGAGATACTTTGGAAATAGATCTGCAAATGGCCGTGGGTTTACGAAATTGCGCAGACTTTAGCTAGGTGCAGACGGAGTTATGAAAACTTTCAGCGCCCCCAGTCCGGCGGCGATCGTAACCGTTTGAGCCGGGAGGGACGAAAATTTTCCCGTCGTTTTTTTCGAGTCGACCCTCAGGTGAATTGCAGAAAACACTTCAACTTGAGCACCTCATTTGTATGTTGGGACGTTTAAGCACTTGGGCCTCCAGGGCGTTATTTGCAAAGTGCTTTGCTAATTAAGAAGTTGGTCAACCACCGAGCTATAGGCAGTTGCCGGCGCTCTTTTCGGCGCCTACTAAATTCCACCCCAACGCCGACCACAATGCCCGTGGTCCCCTCAAAACGTATCCTAAGCTGCAAATACAAGGTATGAAGCACTACTTTACAGTAAGATAAGTATCTTAAAAACGTACTTAACTAAATGAGTTAAATACCATAGTAACTTTACGCCATGCTCGTGAGAAGCAAGTGGTTCCGTTGACTTCATTCTGGAACCTAAAAGAACTCAGAAAGTTTTTTTTTTAACTCTGTTAGAGGTATTTTACCCTTGGATGCATCCAGGGAATCGTTACCTATTCCTTTAGCTCAAACATACCTTAAGTGAAATACGAAACGTTAACGAGTCTTCCGACTTCAGGTCGAACCCTTAACAGACCTAATATTGGATCCCTTTACATGAATTATTCATCACTACAAAAGTGTTCGAGGAAATTTGAAATGTAATTGTGCCCATAATGAGGTAATTAATTCATTATAGCATCGGAGACAGTGGTGATCGGTGAAACGGTCAAGCAATTCTCCAGTCATTCTCGTCGGTTTCTTGTTCGAGCCTTTTTAATGACATTCAGACGGACTTACAACTTGTGTGGAGCTCATGAAATATGCTACGTCATCAACCTCATGTGCGTAGTGGCGGTCCAAGAATTACGCCAGGGAGGTGTCCACTCAGAAAGCGCTAACTGTGCTCGGGCTGCTCTGGGGGAATAACCGCGGTGGCGACAAAATCACTTTTTACGGATCAAATTCAATTTTTCAACGGATCGTGCAATCACGGCTCCAATTTTTACTTTAAACGTCTGTCCATTAAATGTATGGTCAGCTGAAAGAGTTGGTCAGGAGGGAAGGGTATTGTTTCCTCCACACGCATAAATGTCTATCCACACACACACACATCTCACGCTCCCTCTCTCACACCCAGGCGCTCACTTAAACTCACCCCCACGAACGCACACTAACAAGGGTGCATTTCATGCCCGAGGAATGGGGAGAGAGGGGATGGAGTCGGGCGGAGCGAAGGGGGGGAGGTCAGGAGGGGTGGATTGAAGGCCGGTCAGCGGTCGACCAAAACGGATGAGGACAGGAGTGCAGCTTGTCCGTGGTGCGAGAGAGGGGATGTAGGCGGATGGAAGCGAGAGGGGGTTGAAATGTGGAGAGAGAAGGGGATGTTGAGCACTGGAAGATAGATAGGGGCAGGGAGGAACACGTGACACTCGGTGTCCATAGGAAATCCTCGACTAGCGACTGGAATGGTTGGTATATCGAGAGGACAAACATCAAACGCCCGCGGGGTGGCTGAAAAATGCACCGACGGGCGCTCGATGAGCGATGGGCGGGGGGGGAGGGGAAAGGGAAGAAGGGAGTTCATGAGAGAGCAGAGGTCGGTGAAGAACACTCAAAAGAGCAGAGGCATGATGCTCGGGAAAGAGACCTCGACGCGGCGCGTGTAGTTTTCACGGTCGTCGGTATTTAATGCAGGGGGTGAAGATGCCCGGGGGGTTTAATCGATCGCCGGAAGAATTTTGAATTCTCAAAAGATTCGTTACGAATTATTTTTTATGTGTGACATCACATAGATTTAAGGATGTTGATGGTAGGAAAGGAGAAAGGGCGACATTTTATTGAATGGTTCGATGAAAATCTTTATTGCATATTAATTCATTCCTCTTGAACTTATAAAATTATGCATCTACGCAATACCACGCAAGCCGTCGCAAGGACGTGAGACATGGGATGGTAGATCACCAGCCATTCGACGTATCGTCATGAATGTGACACCCCGCAATCCACCCAAAAACCGCGTGGAAAGGGGGCGACCTAACACCATTTATGCAACACGGCTAAACATATTACGAATATTGAATGATTAGCAGCTGTTCCGATGCCTACACAAAAAGACAAGAAATAATCATTAAACGAGGGCAGGCACTAATGCAATTCAGATACCGATTACCGTTTAGTATTCTACGTATTCCGAACGGAAAATTTACAAATACAATAGGCTTCATCTACATTCACCTACCTGGCAAAAGGGCACACGGGGGATGCGTTAGGACGCCAGACTTAGAGAGAGTTTTGGGGAAGTTTAATCTTGTATAGCCCTATTTTCGACAAGGAGTACCCATTACTTTCTTAGGTGCTCCCCCTTTTATTGTTGTCGCGACTAGTGTGCGAGAAAAACGAATGATTTACTCTATACAACACAAACACTCGATAAAAGCCAATAAATGCTCATACTATTTTATATCCACCAGGGTTTAAACATGATATGCAATGTTTGGCATGTTAAATAGACTTCAAGGTGTATACCTATTCGTGAGTCGCATCTGAAACAAAATGAGATAGTGCCGGTATGGTACTTTCCTCACCTAAACACCCAGAGGTCACGGGTTCGATTCCGGCCTAGGTGAATTTTCCTTCATCTAGGGCTTGGGCGTATGTTATTATCTTCAATTTAATGTCTAATGGTAAGGTGGAAGAAGGGACTGTCTCAATTTCGCCCAATTAAGTCGATAAATAAATAGTAATATAAATAAATGATGTGTCAAAGTCGTGGCCGATATCTTATAATCATATTATAATAAACTAGTTTTTTCACGAAATCACGGCAAGATGAATGTGAACAAATTTAAAAACGTGGCAACCGCAACTCTTCATTATGAACTTTGACATGGCTGCACGTTTGGATTCATTGTAAGCCGAATTCGATGAGATAACCCTGAGGAATAATATTGACAGCTATAAATACCGATTCGATTCAGGATTAAAACTGCACAACACATGCAAAGCAAGGCTCAACTATTTAAAACGTTCAATAACATTTCATATCTCACTAGAGGAAATTCACATCAGCAAACTCCCGGGTCGTGGGTTCGATTCTCGTCTCCATGATGCATCAGTCACAGGGACGGAAATCTGACGGTTTTCATCATTATAAGATTTCCTTCAAAATGTATGGGAAGATCCGATAAGTGTTCAGGCTTGAAAGAAGTAAAACAAAAACACTTCATCGAGTATTCATGCTAGTTAAATAACATGTAGAATATTTTATATCGATGGGAAGCCCATTGCTTCATTAGCTAATGGACGCACAGCAATAAATATAGATGAAAAAATCATTTCATAACTTTTGGCATTGGATTTGTCAGCAATTGTATATAATGTATTGTATCTAAATGTCACCAATCTGTATATATATATATATATATATATATATATATATATATATATATATATATATATTATTAGGTAATCTACCGTTTAAGGTAGGTTTTTTGGATGGACACAACTATCAAATAAACATTTTGTGACTCCCCAACTATCAAACTAATCTATATCAGGTCCCTCTTCATCTCTGTGCTGTGTACTTTTCTCCTCCCTTGATCCCGTCCAACATCCCTATCCTGTTCCTGCCCTTACCTCGCTTGCTCAACATTCTCCCCTCTATTACCTTATTCAACATTCCACTACCGCTCAATACGCCTTTCATCCATTTTTCCTGCCTCCATACGATTTCTCTCAACAAACCCCTCTCCTCACCTACCATATCTAGTACTTCCTCGTTTGTTTTCCTTTCGGTCTATTTCACCTTCTCCATTGTTCTCCACACCCACATTTCAAAATCCTCCAATCTACGTCTATCCTCCTGCTTCAGTGACCACGTTTCCGCGCCGTATATAGCTACGCTCCATATCAGAGTTTTTACGAGTCTTGTCTTAAGATCTCTACTCAACGTCCCCGTCATCAACTCCCTCCTCCTTGAGAAAGCCTCCTTGCCTAGCGCATTCTTCCCCTTACGTCTCTACCACTTTGACCGTATTGGTCCAAAACCCTTCCGAGATATGTAAACTGCTCCCTTTGCTCTATTCTTTCCCCGCCTATTTTAATATTTAGCTTAGTCTTTTTCTTTCTGGAAAATCGCATAACCTTTATTTTATTAATATTGATTCTCATCCCATATTTATCGCACTGAACCTCCAATTCACTCAGCAATGCTTGCAATCCCCTGGTTGACTGAGCAATCAATGCTTGGTCATCAGCAAACCTAACCGAATTTACCAATTCCCCTCCGACTTTCATTCCTACCTCCAGTTCTTCCCATGCCTCTTTAATCATTTCCTCTACATATACGTTGAACAGTACCGGTGACAATGGGCAACCCTGCCTTACACCTCTTCCTAACACTGCCCATCCGGACTCTCCGTGCCCCACTCGCACCTGAGCAGTCTGAGACAGGTACAGGTTGCTGATCACTCTCCTGTCCCTCTAATCCATTCCTATTTTCTGCAATACACACATTAATTTTTCCCAATTCACTCTATCAAACGCTTTTTCGTAATCTACAAAACAGGCAAAAACGTCATAGTTGTATTCTATATTCCTCTCAATTAGTGATCTCATTACTGCAATGGCATCACGCGTACCTCTTCCCTTCCTAAACCCAAACTGATCATTTCCTAAGTAATCATTTGCCTTACTCTCTATCCCTTTGTTGATGATCCTGAGAATAACTTTAGCTGCGTGGGATATCAAACTTATTGTTCTGTAATCCTCACATGACGAAGCCTTTGCCTTTTTTGGAATAGGAACTAACACCGATCTCACAAAATCTTCCGGCCAGATTCCTTTCCCATAGATACTACGAATCAGTCCATATATGGCCTTCTTCCCACCTTTCCCTAACCATTTCAACATTTCTACAGGAATATTGTCCACCCCCAAGGCCTTATTTGCTTTCATCTCCTTTAATGCCCTTTCTATTTCATCGTCGAGTATGCCTGGACCTAAGCTATCTTCTTCTACATCATGTTCCTTTTCTATGTCTAACCTTGTCGGCCTAAGTTCTTTACCATACAGTGTTTCTATATACTCCTTCCATCTCTCTTGGATTTTTCCTGGTTCAACTATTATCTTACCCCATTTATCTTTAACTGTTAGCACAGATCTTGCCTTCTTACTTCCCGATAATAACTTAACCTTGCTGTATAGAGCACCAATTTCACCCTTCTTCTGTAAACTTTCCATATCATCGCATTGCGTTTTCCACCATTCTTCTTTTGCTTTATTTGTGGCCCTTCTCAATTTATTGTTTAACTCTTTGTACTTCATTTTGCCTAACTCTGTGTTTACATTTTTCCATCTTCTTCTCTCATCCATCTTTGCAATCATCTCATCCGTTACCCATGGTTTCCTTATCCTTTTCCCGTTAACGGTTCCTATAGTGTCTTTAGCGGCTTCCAATATCCCTTTCTTGATACATTCCCATTTTTCTTCGTTAGTACTCGGTTCTTTACCGTCATCCATCATTTTCTCTACAGCCTGCTTATACTCCTTACTCGTTAATCCATTTACTGCTTCTAAATTCCATTTCCTAACCCGCCGCCCTTGCCTTATCTTGTTGAAACGAACATTACATTTCATAACTACTAAATTGTGGTCAGAGTCCGCATCCGCTCCTGGGAAACTGTGCGAATTTATCACACTGTTCCTAAATCTGTGCCTAACCATAATATAATCTAACTGATACCTTTCTGCGTCACCTGGCATTTTCCATGTATACCTACGCCTTTTGTGGTGTCTAAACCATGTGTTAGTGATGACTAACCCCTGTCTCCTGCAGAATTCAATTGCTTTCTCCCCGCGTTCATTCCTCGTGCCTAACCCATAGTCCCCCACCTCACCACCATCTCTTCCTTCGCCTACCGTCGCATTCCAATCCCCCATCACTATCAAATGTTTCCCTGAAGGAACACTCGCGATGATATCCTCTAACTCATCATACATCCTATCGACTTCTTCCTCCTTGTGGTTCTTCGGTGGCATGTATACCTGAACAATGACCAAGTTCGTCGGCTCTGCTTTCATCTCTACGAGTAAAATTCTATCTGTCGCTTGCTCTATGTTGACTACGCTTCTTCCTACCCCTTTATTTAAAATTACGGCAACCCCTCGTTGGCTCTCGTCCCCGCCGCTGTATATCACTCTATAATTGTCACTCCAGTAATCCCCGCTATCCTTACATCTCACCTCGCAGAGACCTGAAACATCTATATTACCTCTTTCCATCTCTCGCTTAATATTTTCTAATTTGCCTCTCCTCAACATTGTCCTGACGTTCCAGGTTCCTATTCTAACTACTTTCGCCTTCTTCTGAGTCTTCTGTCCTGCTGCAGTTATTTCTTCTCTGCAAGGGTTTCGTGGGATGACGACCGCGGAAGCCTTGCCTCCCCCGCTGCCGGGCACGACACACGGCCTCTTGGGCCGAGTCCCGTAGTTGCCAGGACTCATATTATCTATAGTGCCCATCATTATATTCTTGGGAATCATAATTGAGGTGGTTTCCCGTTGCCTTCCTCAATAGTGTTTTTAACGTGACACCATCACTTAATGGCCGCCCCACTGGGATCAGACGCCATTGCAGCCGCCTCACTGAGGAACAGACGCTGCGTGGACTACCTTTCGTCTGGCTCCTAACCTTCGACCTTTCTGGCATGGGTGACCCTTCCAGGAGTAATTATTATTACTCCCGCCAGCACAGCTCTAGGGGTCATCGGAACACACAAGCCCTTCCACCACGACAAGGTTGTAGTCCATGGGAGGGACAGTGACGTATACATTCAGACAAAAACCCTTTCAACTTACATACATACAAATACATATACTATCAACTAACAAGAAATTGCATCATCTAATGTGGTAAAAATTTATGCATTACCGAGCAAGCTGGAATTTGAAAAAGTAAGATGGTGAAGTTCCACAACCACATAGGCATGCAACATAATCTCCTCCCCCAAGGACACAGGTAGGGAATGTTCATCCTGTCAACTCCTAGTGCTTTGTTGTTCTTCAGGTCATTCGAGGCTTTCTCTAGTTTCCCTCTCAGTATATCTAGTTCAGCCAGTTCGTCTTTCTCTATCAATATCTCCAAATTGACTCTTTGTCAGTTTGTAAGAAGTTTCGCTATTTCCTTTCTTTATTTTGCCGCTAATTTCCTCACAGCAGGTCCACTCTTGATTGACATTCTTGCACTCTCATAAAACGATTCCGCAACTTCTTATGAACACTCTCCTCAGTTTCATTTCTTTTATTTTTATTTCGCCGCTTAGAATTCGCCAAATTTCTCACGACTTGCTCAATTTGCTTATGATATTCTCTCTCCTTCTATGCTAATCTTTTTTATGTTTTTCTATTTTTTTTGGTCAATGGCCATGGCTCTTGCTCGCTTTCCTTCTGGCATATTTGTGTTTAATCTGGTTCACGAGCCACTTTTTTATTTCCTTTATAGAAGTCGACTATCCATGAGCGCAAAGTTTCACACGGACGTGATCTCAATATCGCGTCCATGTATTGTTTCTATGTAAAGATGAATATTGAAAAACCGCAGAAAAATCTCAGCAAGTATGTATTTATTTGTAAACGTAAACAATGAAAGAGTTCTTCCAAACGATAACATCTTAAGAATAACGGTAGCATAAATGAATCGCTGTTTACTACGTCGTAATTTTAGAATATTAACCGATATTTTTAAGATAAAGCTACACAAAGGGTCATAATATCACAAGTTTCATAATTTCAATTTGAATCTCTATCATTCATTCATTGATCAGGAATGTTTTCCTTGGTGAGAACTGTAATTCAACAATGCATATCCAAAAGCTGTTTGCCAAAACATCAAGGGCTTGGATGAGAAAAAATTAAGAATGAGTAAACAAAAGAGACTCATATTAGGGAAAATCACTTCCACCTCACGAATTCGTAATTATAAACCTCAATTATGCAATAAACGACCGTTCGTAAGCAGGTTTTCGTTCAATTATGTCCGACGCCATACATATATCTCGGGCGATTCCGAGGAATTCATTGAATGCATTCCCTATGCAGATAAATTATGCGGTGATGTGAATCCCACTCACGGCACGGCCATTTTGGACCCAGATCACTTATCTCGACCTACGTCGTTCATTGCCACGCGTTAATCACGTGATATGGCGGCGATCATCAGCGGCCCTCCGGAAAACGAGCACTGCGCGTCGAAGGTCGGACCAGACCGTCTTTTCCGCAGATTTAACGAAACAAAATACTTCGGAGAGGCGTCGTTATAAATAGCTCCCGGTGAATCAATTCGATTGCAACTCTTCCTCGACCATAAAGCGAAGACCATCGCGGGTGAATCGGGTACGTCGGACACGCTGACTGAATTCGCCGTCGCGTTATACAGAGTCGATGCTGCATGCGAATGCATATCAGTCCGTTCGCCTTTCATCGTTGGCAAATGGGCTTTGTTATCGCAGCCCAGCGGGGAGGGGGACGCGGAAGGAGGGAGGACGGATGCTGTGCAGGAAGGAAACTCGGCTAGGGAATCCACAGTCAGATCTGACAAATGACGATTCTCCGGGATTCACAAACAGGATATCGGCACATTGCACGGCTCAGTTCAATCCACAAAGGCTTCCAGCCCAACAGCATGCCACTGCAGCGCCTATACCGGTTCAATGCAGGAAAACATACTAGCCCACCAATGTTTATCACAACCCAAAGTTTTGTTTCCGTATTTAGGATTCGTGACCTATAAGGTGGGTGAAATTCACGCATTAGAATACATTATTCACGCGAACGCTTTCACTATTCCACCAATCAGTTTCCCAAGTGAATAGATAATTGATGATTATTTTTTTTATTGAGATTTAAGTACCCCTATTCCACCGCTCCTAATCTGTATCTGATGATCCGGTAACAGAAAAATAACAGGCCCCTGGTTCAATGCTGCTCATGGAACTATGTCGTAGATCCTCAAATTATCTCCAACACACTTCCCGCCAAGTTACTGCGCCATTTTGCCATTTATGCAACCCGGACAAATATAAAGAAACTGCAACCTTTAACGGAGTCATCCAGTCTAGGTGAATAATTTTCACACATTGAAAATTGTTGTACTAGCAAGCTAGACGGTTTTGGATTCTCAGGAAGCATTTAGAATCTGCGCTTGACCAATCATTTAGACCAAAAACCTTAGAGATTTAAATAGAAAAAACCATAAACACAGTATTCAGCCCGAAGGTCGGCTTGGTAGGTGATGGTAGAGTTCACCCATGTACCAAGTCCAACCGCGTGTGAAATTCACACATAAGCAGGGTAGTTGGACCAGTTCCTTTCCCTGTGTCGGTCATGGTTTTCCAAGAAGATCTGGCAGTCCAAAAATCACATAGGAAATCAAACCTGAGCCCTCCGGTCAGTAGTCCAACGCTCTACTCCTTGACTAACGCGACCCAATAGTGTTCATAATTTTGTCAGCTATGGAGCTCAGACATTCCATTCGAAAATTTCTTTGATGTGTGAGAGTAAAACTCATCTAACTCTCTATAATAGGCCAAGTGAAATCCACGCTTGGGAATGTTATTAATGATTAATCTCTATTGCATAGCATATTTAGTCACAATCGGGGAAATTTTTTTTGGAAATTTGATTTATTCTTTTTTCTAACTTTCCTTTTTTTCGATGTCTCTTTTCGAGAATTCCTCTTAAGGGGAGGAAACTGTCCGAATGTTTGTGCTTATATATCAATTCAACCGAGATTAACGTTTAATAATTTTATATTTGTATCAAACATGTTTAGAAAAAATATTAAAGTTTTATGCTTGCTGAATATTCTTTTTGATTTTGCATTAAATTTCAATTTTGTTTACTAAATGTAAATTTTTTATGGTGACGGTATTTGCTTTGGCAGTCTGGGATCCGATTCTTCATTCCATGTCCCGACTGCCGTTTCTTAGCGCGAAATTTGATTCGAAATTTCACACAGTTTTGATGAAGCTGACGGTTTCCAAAGTAAATAGGAAATAGATAGAAACCGATCACCCGAGTAATTTACCAAACTCTCTATGCACTAGGATACCACGCCTCCTGTGCCCCGTGCATAGGAAATGGGCCCCGTGTGGCTGAATGAACTCCGTTACAGGCAAACTAGGGAAAGTTACCGTTCAAAGGTAAATCGAGTTCAGTTACGTAAATGTATGACTGAGTTCAGATAAAAGTTATGGAGACCTGATGGCCCAGTGGTAGAGTGCTGGACTAGTGACCGGGTTCGAATCCTGGAGACGGTAGTCTGAGATAGTTCCGGATGGGGCAGCATGACATCAATAATCCATCAAATGATAGAAGTAATGATATGACTAATAGAAAGGAACATTGGGTGTGTTCCGGATGCATTTGTTTGGTTCTTAGATTTTTAGAAGGTGTTAGATGTAATTTATTTACTAGAATTACCAAAAGTTTTACAGAAGATAGGTAAAATAGGAGGCACAGGAGAATTTTCTGTGACCTGTAAATATGTCAAAGTTCTTAGCTGCTTGTGGCGGTTGGAGAATGGGCAGAAGTGAGACAGGTGTGCTCTTCGCGACCCGTGATTTTCGGCGTATTTTACGAGGAAATGGTTATAATGATATGGAAGGAACTGATGACAGGAATGAAAGTCGATGGGCAATACATCAACTCAGTTGCGTTAGCGGATGAACATGCTTTAGATAACCAATCAGCCATGAGGTTGCAGACATTGCTGAGCCCATTATAAAGTCAGTGAAATAGGTTTGGCATAAAATTCAATGTATTCAAAAGAGAAAGCATGAATTTTCGGCAGGAAAGTTTAGTTAAACGATAAAAAAGGGTTAAAACTAGAACAGGTGGAGTAGTTTACCTATCATGAAAGTATTATGGACCAAGACAATCAAATAAGTAGGGAGGTATTAATTGCGTTAATCATTCACAAGGAAGAAGAAATAGAGAAGAGGGAGAGAGAGGACTCCTCAAAACTTGGAGATGGAGCGTGGTTATTTACGGTACAGAAATATGGTCATTGAACCGAGTAGAAAGGCCTGAATTGGAGATGTTTGAAACGTATGAGAGGAAAAGGATGGAAAAGGCAAAGTGCTAAGAAATTAGCAAACGACGAAGTGAGAAGAGAGGATTGCTGGGAGAAGTACGAAGGAGGTAGGAAGATGGATTCAGAGAGCTTTTGATTGGCAATGGGATGTTGACGACCCTAGCAGAGGAGAAGGTGATAAGTCAGCGAGGAAGGTGCAGGAAAAGCAATGGGTAAGTTGGGCGGAATTAATGGAGGTGAAATGCATGCGAAACAGGGCTACGAACATCCACTTCTACTTCTCTCCGATAAATTAATATCAAACTTGTCGACTTTAACATTATTGTTTTCTAATCCAATGCATGCGTATTGTTTAAATGTTAGCAGCCATAGTTAATTTTTAGATTTATGCGTTCGATTATGGGTCGTCAGCACCCCTTTAAATAGGTTAAATATACAAGTTCATGGCCAAGACGACTGGAGAAGTATAATTGCTCTCTACGCGGACGATGCCGCAATCCTTCTTAAAGGGAAAAACATATATTCGGTAAAAGAGAGAGCCCAGGATGCACTGGATGGAATAATGAAATGGTATAAAAAATGGAAAATGCGCATAAACACTAGTTAAACGAAAGCCATCTTCTTCACCCATCCAAAAACAACCAGGCAGGCATGTGAATGCATCAGAATAGGAGAGCAGCCAATTGCATGGGGCAACAGCATTACGTGCCTTGGAGTGATCATTAACGAAAGACTAAGTGTTAAAAACCACATAAAATATATCAGAGATAAGGCAGTCATATTAAGATCACAATTGGCATCAATTCTCAGGAAAAACGCCACCCCCCAAGAAATAAAAACATTAATATATACAACAGAAATTAGATCAGCACTAACATACGTAGCACCTGCGTCGATCGGGCTAATAAGTGCATCCATGATGGAAAAACTAAACACTACAGAAAGGAAAACACTAAGACTGGCGTTTGGACTTCCCCCATTGAGAAAAAAACGGAGAAATATATCAAAAAGTCAATATAAAAAAACTATTTACATTCTTACTGAGGAAGAGCAAAAACTACAAACTAACAGATAACAACAATAGCGCTATGGCATACGCAAAAATTAATAAAATAGGTTCTAATGACAAATATAAAAGACCAATTAATGTACTATACCGTTAAACCAACTAAAATAATAGGAAAAGTCAAATAAAACGTTCCTGGACTGGAATACCAGAAAGTAAAAGGATATAAACAAACAGACAGAGAGCATAAGCCCAAAGCGGCGACCTCAGATACAAAAGCCTCCCCAGGCGGCAAGGCATGCAACGCGACGTCATGACCCAGTCACTTCTTCGTCATGGCAGAAGCAAGTACAAGGAGCGGCTTCGTCCTGCCTTCGCTCATGCTGGGGGAGAAATTCGTCAAAGCGTCGACTACATGTGCTCTGCCCCAGCGCGGTAGATAGATTAACGTTATTGATGGATATATAAATGGATAAATTATAAATGAAAATAAAATGAATTGTCTACAGATTTCACTTTTCCAAAGTCGAGCATGACCACTTTCCTGTTTCTGACTCTGTGGCAAACGTTGGGAAAGGTACGACCACTCCAGACGACTGCCTCTGTCAGTCGCATCGGTTAGAGATTTCAACGAATCCGCCAAAGAGCAGCAACAAAACTGGAAAAAAACACCTCAAATTGCCAATGTAATATTTTGACCTTTTTCCAAATTCAGAGATATTAATTATTTCTGCGACGCAAATGGAGATCTTCAAAAGCAAGAAGCGCTGAGAAAGAGTAGGATCAAATCAGAAAAGTGCTCGCCGTGACGTCTCCGTGACAGACAGCTTTCGTCATGGATCGTCACGCTATCACGCATCCATCCTCGTCTATAGGTAAATGTGGTCATTGGAGGACAGCGAACGCACCGGAAAATACATCACGAAAATATGAAGAATGTTCTCAACGCGACAGCACCGAGAATGCCTAGAAAAAATAAAAGGAACATTATATATCCACAAAGAACGTTCACCAGGAATCTAGGAATAGATCAAAGCGAATTCGCATTCGCAGTAGTCTCAGATCTCTAAATATTTCAGCATGCACAAGCAGGACTGTCAAAGGAAAACAACTTCGGTATACAGGAAGACAGACGATAGATTTTTGCCCATGGTTGGAAAAGAGAAGAAATTGGCGTAGTATTGACTGGTACAAAAAAATCACTTAAAAAGCGAACGCTCATTATTATCGAAATAACTCTGTTAGCACTTACTCTGAATATTTATTTTACCTGATTCACGCAGTATAATATTATTTTAACTGAGGTAAAATTGCACCAAGAGAAGCATTTACTATATTTCAGTTTTGAGTTTACGTAAAAGCGTTCCGACGACATCTCAATGTTACACGTATTCTTGCCTTTCGGGAAAAGCGTTTCCTGGAGGGGTACTTCATGCGAGGACGTCCCGCCCTTGTACGGGAAAATGCTTTATGCGAGAGGTCTGCGAAATCCTCCCCGCATCGCAGGATTCGAGAGTAAAAGGGGAAAATAGGGTTTGAGGGGCCATTCGGTAACAGGACGCCCGCCCGCGCGGCAGGAATCACAGCGGCCGCCGTCATTCCGTTAAACGGCCCAACCGCACGCGATCCAAAAGTGGGCCCCGCGCAGAGCGATACCGTATCTCTGAGGCATAAACACGCTTTCGCACTTTAGGGCTGTTGCAGTCCTAAATATGATTAAGAGAGCTTGCGGAGCACGCCCATTGCGAAAGCAATAAAACCCGGGATGCACATAGTGCTAACACACACACACACACACATATATATATATATATATATATATATATACACACATACATATAGATGGATACGATGTTAATTCCCTAAAGTGCAAAGCGTTCAAATATGCTCGACGGAGCCGGAAAGCGGGTTCGATCTAGACGCTATCAAAATCAATGTCAATTTAAGCCGTTGATATGTTTTCTTTTCCTTTTGAAAGCATCGCAGCGTTTTTCCGCTTGAAATCAAACACACTTTGACCGTAAGCTACAACTTTTAACGACTCCATCACTCGTCGAAAAAAAATTATATTGATATCTACATCCACCGTCGAGCCCAGGCGATTTCAAAAGGTAAAAATAAATGTGAAAAAGCACGCATTTGAATCGAAATTCCCCTGCATCCGCACGAGTTCTCGCGTGGCGAAATGGGGAGTGGCATTTACGAGCATGGGGTGGCGGGAAGGCGGAGGAGGGGAGGGGACGGCAACGGTCTTTGGAGTAAATTTTAAATGGAATTAGGCAGAAGTTCCTCGGAAGACGCAAAGGCTTTAAGTGAGATGAGATCTTGGGATAGAGTGTGCCGAAGCGAGTGCCCACATGCATATGCGTGCGAGGTTGTCGGGATCGAAAGGATGGTGAGGGGAGGGAAAAGGGGGTGGGATGGGGCGGGTCGGAGGTGGAGAAGGGCGGGAGGAAGATGCGCAGCGGGAGGGGAAGAAAGGACGAATGGGGCAACAAAGCGCTTGGAGAGCCGCTCCGCGGAAAAATGGAGTTATGAGGATACGAAGATTGGAAAGGGGGGAGGGGAAGATGGGCCCGCGGGGGGAACTGGATGTAACACAGGATACCTGGAATACGAGATAAATGGAGAATGAGCGGGGAGCACGAGAGAGATGCTGGGGGGAGGAGGGGCGATGGAATAGGGGAAGGAGGTGAGTGGGAGCGGCAGGGAGAGAGGATATCAAATGAGAGGGACATGTTGCAATGGGAATGAATTGAGAGAATTTAACTGTGAACGGAAACAGCAATGTTATTATACTGCTGCACCACTAACGATTTTGCAACATTACAGCGACATCCATTGTGATCGTCGTACCGAATAGATCCACGTAAAATCATGTTAGGAACATTGTTATCAATGAAAACGTTTTATTTGAAAAGAAGAGAATGTGTGATCGTCCTTGTAGTTCATCGTCCTAAAACAATTTGTTATATTTACATACTGTAGAACCCCGCCAGCTACCGTTAGAGTGTGTGACAGGGAGAGAGAACGCATCAGAGTGCGCCTGGCCCAAAGCACCTTTAAGAGAGTAAGAACTGGAGTGAGATTGAGAGAAGTGTGATCTTTTATCTATGACAAATTCCAAGAAACTGCGGGAGAAGCTGAGACTAAATTTTAGCGGAGTCCTCCGCTAAATCTTTATTACAGTACAGCAATTTCAGAGCGTAGAAATCATTCGACTTGATTGAGATTCGAACCCAGAACCCTCGATGTCCGGCCGAGCACTGTAGCCAGTTAAGCTACCAATGAATCCTCAAAATCTCTGAGTGTAAGAGGACGCCTCGCTAGCTTAACTGGCTAAAGTATTCTGCCGGACTTCATGGGATCCGGGTTTGGATCCCGGTTAAGGTGAATGATTTGTACACATTTAAATTGATGCATTGTGATTTTTACCGCAAACCATTGAGGGAATTTCAGCAGTCGGGATATTTTTTTCTAATTTGAAACAAGCTCAGAATGCCATCGAAATTAAGAGACTTTTATCCGGTCAAATGCACGAGTTAACTCGTGGCCAAATGAAAATAATTTTTGAGGCGTGAAATGCCAAAGTGGTTTTTCATTTCTTTCAAAAGAGTAAAATAATATATTTAAATTATTTCTTTGATATCTAGACCTCTAAACCAGGCATATTTAAGTTAATTATATTTTTTCATAAATTGACCCCAATCATCACCTTGCGCCTGTGTAAATTTCACGCAATGCTTGATGTGACCTACTCCGAAGTCCTATGCTTGAAAACCGAAATTTCGGTTGAAAAAGTAGAATATTATGTCAGACGCCCCTGAAATGACCGTACTGTTCCTCTGCAAACTGTGACCCCTTCTATTCTATTTTTCTTTTGATAAAAAAGGAATGAATTGCTTTCTTGCGATTCCCTCCTCGTTATCTTCCCTAAAAGAGATACGTCGAATAAGGAAGGGTATTTTGACGAGATTCAACTTTAGGATAAAATTGTGACCAGAAGAGTTTAGGTCAAGAAAACATTGTTCGCTACCGATGGAGCAGTTGGTCGTTCTTTGCAGTGATCGTGCACTCTAAAATATGCACGAAGAGAATCCACAAGCAAACGAATGTCATTGGAATTGAGAAAAATACATCCTTCAACTTAATTTGTGACAATTTACCAGAGATAAGAAAAGGCCTTTTGCAGACGTGCCACACATAGTATAAGTATTCCATCCCCGCACATTCCACTTGTGGGCGACACAAGGACGAGTAGCATCAACGACGAAACTCACCTCCGAAGAGACCAATTGAAGCGGTCCTTATTCCAATCGCAGGACTCGGTAACAGAACAGTGGATTACATCGTTCACGAAAATTCAAAACACTTAAAAATAAGAACCACCTCTTTTATAAAATCACCAATTATTCCAGAGCATGGTGGCCTAACACCCCTCGCCGCACCCCCTGCCCTTACCTAAGATATGAATGAGAACAGAATACATCGACATGCGCTTCCTTTAAGTTTCAAGCAACATCGTTTGAAACAAGGCTGTCTTTTCGTGCGTGTCAGATTGGATTGCTTGGAGTCCTCTGGCGGCAAACGAACGCATCTGCCGCCCGATGTGAATCCGATTTCCCACCCTTCTTGGAATTCCTCCTCAACGCCTCAACTCGATTATAACGGTTCAACCGCAAACGAGCCGACGAGTGCCTTTTCACCGTGATTTTTTAATAAACTTCTCCGAGGAAAATGATACGCTTTGCTCGTGCCAAGTAAAAGATATCCACAGGTGAGAGTTGACATATTTTCCTCTCTTCAAGGACACCTATTTCTTCAAATGTATTTTCCCAGTGATCTCACAACAAAGTGGAAATGACAGTAGTACAAATAATATCGAAAATAAAAAAGGTTAACTAATTTAGTAAAAAACTAAGTTAAGCTAACATTCAACCAATTGTCCGACAGGCTTAGGGGCTCTGTAGCCAAAGTTTGCAGAAATCTAAGTCCACAAAGCGCAGAAAATGATCAACTCCAACTGCGAATACCTCTTTTCAGTGACGTGGAATCGTTTAATGAGACTTAAATTAAAAAGAAAATCTAGCGGAAACCGCTCAAAAGTTTCGTACGTGTATCAATCGTTGGAACATAGTTCAGCCTTTGGGAGCGTGGGAAGCCAGGCAAAAATAATATGCACTCAAAACATGAGTAAAACGCTCATACACATCAAATCCCTAAAAATAAAATGTGACCAGAGGATAAAAAAATCACCGAGTCGTGCCGAAAGCTTCGAGGAACGACGCAAGTATTTTAAAGCGAGGGTCTTGGTCCGATTGATCGAATCGATCCTCTTTTGGGTTCGTTTGGCCCTCCGAAGAGTAGACAATCCAATGATTCTTAAGTAGAGGTGTTTATTGACAAGATTTACAAGCGGGACACGTAACCATGACTTCCAGCACTCCCCGGAAATCCAAAGCAAGACTTTGAGTGTGGATGTTGTGACCAAAACATCGATATTCCGCAGCAAGAGGCGGGGCAGCCGTTCGCATTTGGTCTCGACTAAGCAGGGGCTGTGAGCATCAACTGTATTTGAACTAGTCACCCGTGAGAACAATTCATAAAGAGTGGTGCTTGCGCGCATGATTCCTAGTCAATACGAAGAGCATGCACTAGAATAGTCAGTGAACGAATCCTCTCGCTTACTTCAATGTCTGCCCGCCAATTCCTCCGCTGGAAACATTCTGACGACATTCTGAAGTCAACCATTTGTCTCAGGCAAGGAATCGCCAATTGGTCGTGGGATCACAATCGATTGGGCCCGTGGCGGGCGACCTAACGGCCCAACCCCCCCCTCCCATTTCTTTTAAGTTGGAATTAAGGGCACGTTTCAAATTTATTTTCTCAAATGAAGAATATAAGAATTTAACAAACAAAGCAGCCGTTAAGGGTGCGGATGAAAAAATATTACATAGAAAATAAGAGGTCCAAACAATTTTAGATGGAGTTCTAACGGTTCCAAAATGAATTTTTCATGTATAGCATCCAATAAATGTTACGGGCCTGTGAGTACGTGTCACAGTTGAATGTTAGTGGTACAGTATAACGTAAATCTCCGTGAATTCTACCCGCATTTAGAATAAGAGCAAGCAGAAAGAGCATACAAAGAAATTAATTATAAACAGTGATTACAATCGACTCAGAAAAAAAATTGATGCACGTAAGAGGAAGTTGGACGAAAGTAAAAAAAATTGAGTAACAAAGGGAAAAATGAGATCGAGTTCCAAGCGTTGGATGGTAGAGCTGGCTGTCTGCACAACACTAAGAAAGGACGGGATTCGCTCAGATCGAAGAGCATTGGATCTCGCCAACACGCACCTGCTGGCACGCACAAACGCGATCCTTGACCACCCTCCTCCTAACTCCCCCTCCCCTCCCGCTCCCTGAAACAGACGCCTTCCCACCCCCATCCCAATCGCTCGTTTCTCTCTCTCCTTTTTCAACCTATCGGACGCACGCTACCTCAATCCTCCTTCCTCCACACCAATTCCACCCGAAAGCAGTAAATTCCCGCAGTCGCACCAATCAGATACACAGAAAGGACCCGCTCCCTCCCTCTCTCTCGCTCCTTCTCAAGGAATTCTGAGAAAAGTAATCGAGCACCAATTGCATACATTTTGCCTGAGGAAACAAGGCAGGTCGAAGGGCAGGTTACGTGGAATTGGATGAGCGGAAACGGTGATCCTGTAAACAGCTCACAACAGTACGAGAATTCGTTTACGATGGCAGGATGTCCGCGACGATTTGTATGTCTTCTCTGCAAGGAAACTTTTGTCGAACCTCTCAGATATTACCTTATTGAAGTTTTATGCTGATTTATTTCAGGGTTCTATTCAAAGAAAACTTCCAGGTCTAAATAAAATCCCTCTAGTTGACCCTTAGTCGTAACACGTGTCCCTAGAGTTACGCTAAGTGAATTTACAAGTCCCTTTTAAAACTTGTTATGAAAATGTATAAAACTTATGATGTGTAATCAAGACGCGCAATAAGTTTCGTACAGTTTTTACTATTTCAGAATTTCCGTGCTAAATATACGTAGCCGTGTAACATGACTAATGGTACAGAGTAGCAGGCCCTAGATCAGATTTACTTCAGACTCTTCCCCATTAACCCCTAGCCGTTGAATGAGTAAATGAAAGAAGCCCTCCATTATCCACAGTTACGTACTTCAGGACTTTGAATTTTGATTCTTGATCAAGAATACTACAATTGCATCCTCAAGTAAAAATTTCCTTTGAATAGTCCTCAAAATAATTTATTTTCCCCCTTTATTCATTTTGATTATCTAAATTATTGAAAATGAAAAACATGTATCTGATTCATGAAGGATCTCAGATTTTCCCGGCGTATGGTATCCAAGAAGTTTTTCGGGTATCCCACCGGGTCAGGTTGCAGTGCACCAACGTTTCGAAGCACCGCTTCCCTCTTCAGGGTGAAGTGACGATGACAGTGTCAGCCTGTCGGTGTACTGCAACCCGAGAAAACTTCTTGAATATATCTGATTCTCTTGTGAAAAGGTTTCCACTTCAGAATTAAAATTACTGCTATAATTACATAGGTAAAGGAGCTAATATTTTTAAATCGGATAAGAGGTCACAATTTCCATTAACATTTATAGATAAATATATGGAGAACATATCAGTTAATGCATTTGCAAAAATGCACTTGGTTGGTCTTGCATGCCCATTGGTGGGTATAATTAATTTAAGGTGTCTGCATCCTAAATTACGTAAATGAGTATATTTATCTCTTCAATTTGATTATAATTAATATGAACATAGTCATTGTCCTTTACGTTGGATTTTAAACTTGAAAATAACAGCAATCTCGGTCTAACTGCAAAACTAACTGCAAACCCAGTGGAGAAAAACCCACCTAGCCGGAAATCGAACCCGAGGCCTCTGGATTGGCGGAGATGGACGTTAACCCGCCACCACCAGGGTTGGTAAATTAAAAGCGAACGTGATTTTAACTACATCCATCGTTTGAGGATAAAACTTTTTTCTCGGAATAATGAAAACTATGTGTATACTTTCCATGGATTTTCGTTTCGACTGGCTTCGTCGCAAAGGCGACATCATAAGCTCCTTCATGATCATGAATTTCCACAAAGTTGTACCTGAAACTGAAGAACTCATTGCACTTCTCATCACTGCTTCTAAGTGAACAAACTGATAACATCAAATATAAATCTGAAGCTTTATTCCAAAATGTTTGAAAGATGAGTTAGTAGCGTATCACGAGCTAGACATTTTAAGTAATGATGAAAGGTTTACGCCATTGTCAGTAATGTCTATTCCCTCGTTGTACTAAAAAATTAAATTTACATTTCCGCGTTATTATCCAGTTCATTACACATTTTTATGATAGAAACGCTTTTTGGGTGGTCTAAATAACAGGGAGCAAACAAGCATACGGTTTCATTTGCTTTCTTTCATGACACACCAGACATTGCATTTCTTCATCTTGTTTGCAACACATTATCTTTCCTCCTTCAATGTCCCCCTAATATATTCCCTCTACCTCAAAATGATACCAATCCTTCTGACTTTTCTTATCCTTTTCAGTCTCCACATAGTCTATTTATCCTCTAATCTCATGCCCTCTCTTGTCTACTCTTTCTTTTCTTCATTCGTCTGCCCAATATTTTATACCTACATCCAGCACCAGGATTCAAATACTCCATTTCTTGTTAGCTTATATATATATATTGTTCTATAGTTTCTTTATTAGATTTCACATGTTGTTATTTGCATTATGCTACAAAGAAAGATTAAAACAAGCACCCGCTAACGGGAGTTTTAGGAAGACTAATTAAAATGACGAACAAACGTTTATTTAATACCGCAGAGAACTATACAAAGTTTTCAGGCATAGATCACATTGCAAAAAACTTCTATTGTCGTCGAAGAATCCGAAAATGAAAGATTTTTAAATGAAGAAGGAACCAGAGTCTTTTGCTTCATATTTATATTTTCAATTAACATTCGCCGTTTGACACCAACTGATATCCCGGCAGTCCAGGGACGTCGTCTCAAGGTATCAAAACTCGTTGTCATGGAATGTGTTTTTTTCCATCTGGCCCTTTAATTCAGGTAACAGAATGTAAACCCCTTAATCCCGGACCAGGCAATCTTTTTTTCGTCTCTAGTGTCTAGCCGTCAAGTTCTCAAGCAGACATCAGGGGCGCAATTAGTCTAACTGCAACGGCAAAAAGGGCTTCCTGCCACATATGCCCGAGAGGATATCCTCCGGTCCAAGAGGGCACTCGACAGGTTGGATTTGAAATCCTTTGGGAACCCTTCTCTCCGACCCTGACTCTCAGACATGTAATCACCCGATGTTGGAGTCATTAACTCTCGATATCGACTATTGTTTGGGGGAGCGACGGATAATTCCATTATGGTAATTAATGGGTTTCCCCGACAGTGCAACGAAACATGAGTCTCTCAAAAGAATTATTGAGTGTAAAAAAGCGTTAAGGCCAATTTATTTCCCTGCATTCCCTTTTATCACCCCAGAAGGTGCTAAAGATGCATTACACCTCCTGGATGGAACTGGGGGTGCCTAAAGTCACAAGGACCCGAGCCCTAGAAGGCAGTTGTCAAACGATCTACCGACAAAACTATTACAAAGGCCCTGTACACTCAGTTGCCAGGTTAATGACGAGCAGTAATAATTTTTATTTTATCCTAAAAATGTAAGTTGTAGTTTTAACTCCTAATTGTGATTTAAATTAATTCATAAAAGGGAATACATGTTAAAACTATCATATTTCGGGAGTGTACTTCGTTGTTTGGTGTAACTAACTGCTAGTCTAGTGCGACTCATCTTTTATTTATCTCATTTTAGTAGATCTTATCAATTCATGCTTTTCACACTATATATGGCGAATTCATATTCATGTAATTTACGAATGACTTCAAATATGTTTCGAATTGCGGCTTTTATTGTGTAGTTTACGTTACATTTCTTGCAGTAAACCCCGAGAAATCTTCGGAAGCAAACAAAAAATCAATTGTCAATTTTTCCGTTTTTTTTTTTCAATTTAAAAATAAATCACTATACAGGGACGTACCCAAAACTGGTAGGACTGATTTTTTTACAAGAATTTTATTGATGATATACTAAATCGACTTAATAATCTACAAAGTATGCTTCTTGAGCTGCTACACACTTAGTATAACGTTGCTCCCATTCCCCGTACGCCCGCTGGAAATTTTCTTTGGGGGTGCCTTTGATGACCCTCGTCGAAGCCTCTTGAACGGCCTTTATCGAGTCAAAACGTCGTCCCTTGAGCTGTCTTTTCATCAGGGGGAAGAAGAAGAACCGCTGGTTCCAGTCGGGAGAATAGGGCGGGTGCGGCAACGTGGCAACGCCGTATTTGGCCAGGAGCTGTCTGACGACGAGCGCGTCATGGCACGAATATTCGGCACCATCTTGGAGCACACCTTGCGCATGGCCAAATCCTGTGAAATAATGCGTTGGACGTTGGATGCAGACAGACCCAACTGGTCTGCAATTTCTTCACTGGTTAAGCGTCGGTCTGTGTTCAGCAGTGTCCTCACTCTGTCCACATTCGTGTCGGTTCTTGCCGTCGACGGCCGTCCGGAGCGATTGTCGTCTTCAACGAGCTCCCTACCCTCTTTAAACAACTTGTGCCACAGTGGAACGGCTTAAGGCAGTATCCCCATAAGCCTGCTTGATCATATCGAGTGTCTCAGTTGCCGTCTTCCCGAGTTTCGCACAAAACTTCACGGAATAACGTTGCTCTAAATTCAGATTCATTTTGTTTTTCGAAGCGGACAAAAAACTTGCTTCACTAAAAACGGTGTCCTCACTCAACGACAGCCCGCAGCCGACTGAGGTTGGTGTCGGTCTGTTGCTAAGAGCCCCCTCCACCTTACCCTGCCAGACAGACCCCCCTCCACCGCTCCGTTCGCGCCAGAGAAAATCAGTTTTACCACTTTTGGGTGTGACCCTGTATTTTCACTTTTCTCTGCTCACGATTGCAGATTTTTATTTCTTTTGAATATGGAAATTTTCCGCAAAGTTAAGCACAGTTAGCTACCACAAAGCGTGAAACTATATATTCGTACGGTTCACTATTTTTTGCTTATCGTCGCCTATATGAAACAGCTATCATGAGCACAGACCGATATTACTGGAAAAAAGCTTATTTTTGGATGTTAAATCATTACTTTGATTACATATTTCAAGTTTATTATTAATAAATCAAAAGAGATATGGCACTTTTTTCCACACTTTATTATTTAAAGTCGACCGGTTTCGTCACATAGGCGACATCATCAGGTACATAGATTCAGTGAGTTCCAGAACTCACTGAATCTATGTACCTGATGGAACTCACTGAATCTATGTACCTGATGATGTCGCCTATGCGACGAAACCGGTCGACTTTAAATAATAAAGTGCGGAAAAAAGTACCATCTCTCTTTTGATTTATTAAAATGGATTTACACAAAGTGAAGCCTGAAACCATCGAGTTTATCAAGTTTATTATTGTTAATAAAATACTTTTCCCTTCAATACAAGTTAAAAATTAGGAGGAACGATTTTAATATCAAAACAGGAATATCGAATCAAATGGACAGGTTTGAGAAAAAAGGAATTCCAAATACCCAAATTTCGTTTCGTCTGACATCAGAATTAGCATTCTTTGAACCGATCGCGGATCAAGGACCCTCTCAAAGGCACACAAACCATCCATGAATTTCGAGCGGGAAATTATCGCCGCAAGGTGGCTAACGGAAAGCATTAGCCGAAACAGACTACTCCTGCAGCCATATCGATGTTCCTTCGTTCACGGCCGGCCAGCTAATAGTCTCGCAGGCACCTACTGGCGTGAACATTGTTATTTCGACACTTCGTCAGCCCGGGAGGGGAGCCAGTGGCATTCTGTCAACCGACCGCATCACAAAGAGCCTATTACCGTCACGAAAACAGAAAACACCCTCGTGCACGAATGGTTGAATATCGTGGGCATGGAGAGGAAATTATTGCGAGAGGATAAAGGACGCCGCCCCAGAACACACATATTTAATGCAGCCATTTCAATGACCTTTGCATCGACGGGAGATAGTTGGGCGCGGGGAAGGTATTTTGGCGTTCGCCGCAACTTTGCCGCCCTCGTATTCCCGGCCGAGTGCACACGTACATTCCAAGGACGGCGCTGAAGTGCTCACACGGCGGCAGATTGGAACATTTAATTACGCCCCATTTCCAAAGGATTAAATGCGGCATACAATAGCGCTACCAAATCCTCCTCTCCATACACCCTTCCGCCCACCCCGTCAAATCCATAACCCTGCTCCTCCATCCCTCCTCCCACCCACGGGGGACAAGTGCATCGTTCCCCCCTCCTCCCCCGCTCCAAAGCTCCATCTGATTTCCCAGTGCATTTTTTGTCTACAATATTTATATATATATATATATATATATATATATATATATATATATATATATAACTTTTGGACGGCACAATAAAAGAGAATAAAACAGATAACACGTAAAAGGACACTCACACTGTAGATGATTTAAGCTTTCGGCCTACTCCGAGGCCTTCTTCAGGTCAGACTGAGAGGTTTTGAGGGAAGAGTGCCTGGGGAGGGGAGGGGGGGGGCGGAAGGTTTAGGGACTGTTGGGAAGGAAATTAAAGATGGCGGTTAAGGGTGGGAATTTTAAAGGATCGGAAATATAGGATGTATGCGAATTCACGAGTTCTCACCTCTATGTTGGTGGCTGAATCGGGTAGGGATTCTAGAACTGTTAGGGAAAAGCATTCCTCAAATGATAGGTTGTGTGAACTTGCGTGCAAAGGGATAGGAAGAGAAGAGAGTGAAGCAGAATTACATGAGTAGCGGTGATTGTTCATTCGGATGGATAAGGGGGTAATGCATTCGCCTATGTAGAATGAGGTGCATTGTCTGCACGACAAAAGATAGATAATATTTTTTGAGAGGCAATTAGCGTGGGAACGGGGTGAAGGGACAATGAGGGGATGTGGAGAGAGGGGAGCAGATCTGATTAGGAGACATGCTTTACATCGGGGGCGATTGCAGGCAGGAGAAATATGTGGAAATTTGTCAGGGCGGGGTGTCAAAGTGTTGGTGGATCTCAGAAGGTTTCTGAGATTGGCTGGTCTTCTGTAAGCGACAGAGGGGCATTGGGGCAGTTAGGATGTGGTCGCGTCATTGTCATGTAATATAGGATAAAGTTCTTTGAGAATGGTTTTCAGTCTGTGCGGTCCAGGGAAATAGGTTGTGCAAAGGTTGAGTCCAGCGTCAGATGTGGGGTTGTTATTCTGTGGTGTGTGTGGTCGGGTGGAGCGGTAGATTTTATCCTGTAGGAGCTTTTCTGGGTAACCGCGTTTGTGGAGTGCATGGTGTAGATTATGGAGGTATTTGTTGAGGGTAGCTGTGGTGTTGCAAATCCGATGTCCGCGGTTAGAGAGAGAGTTGGGAATTGAGGGTTTGGAATGAGAAGGATGACTACTAGTATAGTGTAAATATTGTTGATTATTAGTGGCTTTGATGTGTACTGAAGTGGTGAATTTGTTATTGTGAAGTAAGCTGTCTGTGTCAAGAAAGGTGATGGTGGAGTCTGAAATGGAAGAAGTGAATTTAACAGTGAAAGAAGAATTTAAGGCCAATAAGAAATTCTCAAGAGACTCAAAGCCGTGTGTCCAGAGAATAAAAATGTCGTCAATGTAGAGGACCCAGAAAAGGTTGGAAGGGTTGCTGTGAAAGGAAATTCTCTTCAAGGTGGCCCATGAAGAGATTGGCGTACAATGGCGCCATCCTCGTTCCCATCGCTGGGCCTTTCGTTTGGAGATAAAAACAGTTTTGGAAAGAGAATGCATTTTTGGTCAGGACGACAGTGGCGAGATTGAGGTCACCATCGACGTCACCTCCCTCTATACTTCTATTCCCCAGGCAGAAGGCCTATCGTAGTCGGAGATACTGTCGGAGGGAGGATAGGCCTTCTGCATGGGGAATAGAAGTATAGAGGGAGGTGACGTCGATGGTGGCCATAAGCAGGTTGGAGGTGGAGGGAATGGAGACAGAGTTTAAACGGTGGAGGAAGCGCTATCCTCCCTACGACACTTTCTTTCTCTACACCCCGCACGCCAGTGCCCCTCGACCGAATTTTTCCTCAATCTTGTAAATGACGCTCTCCAGCGACGCACAAACACACAAACACTAGGTTAATAAATATTACACACACACAGAAACATAAAAGAAGGACACTTACAGTAGATATTTACGTAAAGAAACGTAAATATCTACTGTAAGTGTCCTTGTTTAAGTTTCTTTGTGTGTAATATTTATTAACTTAGTGTTAGTGTGTTTATATATATATATATATATATATATATATATATATATATATATATATATATATATATAGATGATTTCTTCGAAGTAACACGGAAGTGTTGAATAAAAAACTTAGACAGTAACACACAGCACGAGAACACATAAAAAGAACACTCACAATAATATCTTGATAATTTCGACGGACTTGAGCTCCGTCTTCTTCGGAAGATAAGATATGACTAAGGAAAAGGGTACGCGGTGCAGAGAGAGTATGGGACGAGGGAGAGGGGAAAAAACAGGCAGTGGGGGAGGGGTGAAGGAGGGGTATATGGAGGGGGAGAAAGCGGAGCGGGGAACAGGTGGTGGGAGAGGGGTGAAGGAGGAGGTTATGGAGGGGGAAAGGGAGGCCAGAGGGGAGCGGAGATGGAATAAGGAGGATGCGGAAATAGTAACAAGCGACACAGAAAACTAACAATTCATCCACAGATCCCACAACACCCATGACCAAGGCATCAACTCACCAAGTCATCATAAGGGCTTGACAAGTCAAAACACAGGACAAGGATGACAAAATGTATGCGGATGAATAAATTGTCCCACCACCTCGCAAGAAACAAATCCACCTCCATCCATCTCAGCCCCACCCCCCCATTTAGTGAACGACATTGAGACCCGGATGTTGATAGGCTTTACACAGCCATATAAATGCCAATTCCATTGTTTTTAATTTTATAGGGTTATCGGATGGGGGAAGGGAGGCTAGCACGGAAACATTGTAACAGTGTTTGAAGGGGGTGTTGTGGTGGGAGGCATGTTTTGGGATGGGAAGACCCGCGGACGGGGAGGAGGGATTACATGAGGCGCGATGATTGTTCACCCTGAGGTTCAGGGGTGTAGAGCACTGGCCTATATAAAATGCCGGGCAGAGTTTGCAAGTCAGAAGATAGATTACATTCTGAGATGTGCATGAGGAGTGGGGGAAGGGCGGGAGAGAGTTAAAAGGTGGGATGGAGAGGGGTGGAGTGGTGAAAATAGGACAAGTTTTGCATCTTGCTCGCAAGCACGGAGTGGGTGTGATTCTGGGGGTGGGAGGGGATTTGGAAAAAGGCTTGGTGGATTTGAGGAGATCTGATAGGTTGGCGGGCCGTTTGAAGGTAACAGAAGGGCATTTAGGAAGAAGGTTGGACGAAACGTTGTGATTTTTGAGGATGGGTTACAGGTCTTTGAGGATGAATTTAAGGGACTGGATGCCAGGGAAGTAGGTGGTGCATATTGAGAAAGGGTGGGAGTCTGTGGTTGAGGGAGGATTGGGGGTGTAGGATTGTTTTAGGATTTTTTGTGAAGGAGAGAATCTGGGTATCCCCGTTGGAGGAGGGAATGGTGAAGGTTGTTGAGGTATTTGTTGAGGGATTCGGGATGGTTGCAAATGCGGTGCCCGCGGATAGAGAGGGAGTAAGGGAGGGAGCGTTTGGTGTGGTAGGGGTGGCAGCTGTTAAAATGAAGGTATTGTTGTTTGTTAGTAGGTTTAGTATGTACGGAGGTTAGAAATTTCTTTCCAGGAATCCAAGAGCCAGAATTCCAGAGCCAGTTCTGGCTCTTGGATTCCTGGAATCGTCCAGGTATTAATATTAGACATTAATTGCCCCCTTTATGCAATTTCATCCCCCTCCGCCCCCAACAACTTCCATATCATCCCCACCTTTTTTAAAATTCCCGCGCCATACACTACCCCTCCAAACTCCTCACCTCGAATGCCTTCCCCCCCTTTTTTCCCCCCTTTTCCTTTCTTTTCCCCTCTTTTCCCCCATTTCCCCTTCTCCTTCCTACCACTGCTTTCGGGCCCTCCTCTGCCTCAGTTCTGTTCCTAATTCCTCTTGAGAAAGGTGGTTGGACCACCGAAAATTCGAGGACCAGCGAGTCCCTCTTTTGTGTGTTTTGGTTTCTGTGTTTGTTATGACTATCAGTGAATTTACATTACACGTTTGTGGGTTTTCCAAAAATGTGTGTATATATATATATATATATATATATATATATATATATATATATATATATATATATATATATATATATATATATATAATTAGGTAATCTACCGGTTAAGGTAGGTTTTTGGATGGACACAACTATCAATATAACATTTTGTAACTCCAAACAAAACCCAATTCAGCAACCTAATTTACATCAGGTCCCTTTTCATCTATGTGTACTTCTTTCCTCCCTTCATCCCGACCAACATCCCTATTATGTCCCTGCCCTTTCCTCGCTAGCCCAACATTCTCCCCTCTATTACCTTCTTCTACATTCTACTACCGCTCAATACGTCATTCATCCATTTTTCCTGCCTCCATAGGATTTCTCTCAACATACCCCTCTCCTCACCGACCATTTTTTCACCCCTCTCCGCACCCACCATACTTCCTCATTTTTTTGCCTTTCGATCCATTTTACCTTCTCCATTCTTCTCTACACCCACAGTTCAAAAGCCTTCAATCTACGTCTATCCTCCTGCTTCAGTGACGACGTCTCCGCGCCGTAAATAGCTACGCTCCATATCAGAGTTTTTACGAGTCTTGTCTTAAAATCCTTACTCAACGTCCCCGTCATCAACTCCCTCCTCCTTGAGAAAGACTCCTTACCTAGCGCAATTCTTCTCCTTACTACTTTGACCGTACTACTACTTGACCGTAATACTACTTTGACCGTATTGTTCCAAATCTTTTCCGAGATTGGAAACAGTTCTACCTGCTCTATTTTTTCCCCTCTTTATTTAATATTTAGCTTAACCTTTTCCTTTTTGAATAATCGCATAACCTTTGTTTTATTAATATTGATTCTCATCCCATATCTATCGCACTGAATTTCCAATTCACTCAGCAATGCTTGCAACCCCTTGGCTGATTGAGCAACTAATGCTTGGTCATCAGCAAACCTAACCGGTTTCACAAATTCCCCTAAAAATATTTATATTTTACGGCGAGTCACGCATAAAATGTGGTCACTTTTTTCAACAATATTTCCATCTTGAAGCAAATATCCAAAGAGACGACACAATAACGCGTTGTTTTTTTGTCCACGTTAGTCTAATTTATTTTCTGAGGAAATACTAGAAGGCAAAATGAATCATCTGTATATACATGTATGATGGAGAATCATAAAATTGCATGTAGTGTGTTCTGGCTGCAGATCATCTTCATAAGGAAGTGTTCAAAAGTTTTCATTTGAATAAAACCGTTCAAAAATGAAAGACCATCGAGAACTCGACTATTCACAAAATTATTACTTCTCATTAATTTCAGATTCTCCACCGGTGGTGACGCCGTATTTTAGACAGTGCAGTTGTAGAAAGTACTTTTACTTTAATATACATTTAAATAAATTGCGCGTCAAAATAGTGCTCATTTGTAGACGAGGGACATGCAAGGGACACGGGCGCTTATGCATCCATCCGCTTCCGTCAGGGGCACGAAGGAGAGAGAATCAGCAAAGACGGCACAATGCGACTCCCGCCTCAACGTCCGCCCACCTCCCCCCACACAAATGCCAGAGCTAATTTGTACGGCGTAGCAACACGCTTCCTCTCTCTCTCCCTCACACACATACACACCCTCTTTGCATATTTTGACGGGATAGTAAGGAAACTGCAATATCTGCAGTTTTAACAATCGCTAAATGAATGGAATTTGAAGAAAGACTATAGTCGTTTAGTGAGCGGTAAAAATGCTCCCCCTGATTGTAAGTTCGCAGCTACCCCCCCTGCTCCCCCTGCCAGCCCCTCTTCCCAGCAATCTTCAAAGAGAGAGCGGGCGCGCCTGGAGAGAAATGATATCGCTGCCAAAGCCGCGCTAAAAAAAGTGCCACGGCAGGTAAACTGTGACGCCTAACGGAGGAGCCTCTTTTCTCGGGAAGAAATAATTGCATACTCTGCGAATTCGGTGGAAAATAAAGCGAAATAAAAACTAAAAAAATCGAGCAAGAGAACATGAAACCCTTTCAATGATCCTTTGACATAAAGTATCTCATTAAGAACAAATAACCTGTTTGAACGTCACGGGACAGAGCAGATGCGCTGATTACGTTCTGGCTAAAAAAAAGTGTCTACCTCTGCCTCTTTCAGACGAGTCTTCATTTAAACTGGGAAAAGTAATTCTGTATTAGAATAATTAAGCCAAATAAAAAACTAGACTATTGGCCAAAACCTCCACGTGGTTCTAGCATGACTTTTGTTACAATAATTATACGTAATCTACGGTTTAAGAAAGGTTTTGTGTGGAAAAATAATGAATAAAGGAGGTAACCTAACAAAGAGTATACTGACATTGGCAGTAAAATAAACCCTTTTTCATGTGTGCGGAATTGAAGACGGGTTTATTTAAATGATGGATATCAGGTCGTGCTTTGTTACGAGAGGCAAAATAGTTATCATTATTCAGCCTTTGTCCATCCAATACCTATTTTAAATGGTATAATACCAATTAAAATAATAACGAAAAAGCTGATGTTATCACCTCTTGGTGAGCGGTCCATGGGATATAGTTTCCCGCGTTACTTTGTGGAAGCGTTCAATGACTTCAAAGAATGCTCTTTGTATATCCACTTGAAATATTTATTAACCTAGGTTTCAAAGCGTAGTGGCATCTTCACTGTCACACATCTGTAAGTAGCACCTTCGATGTTACAACGCCTAGTAGCATCTTCAGTATTTTTTCTGAAAATAACGCTACGCGCTGAAATCTATGTCGTTACAAAGTTTATGCAGAGAAGAAATTCTCTGGAGGTATTTCGAAGTTGGTAATTTGCAAATGTTGAGCGGAATATTGGATTTTTTTATAAGGAATTACAGTTTTTAGACTTTTTGCGGTAATAAAAAGATGAGCTGAGCTATTATTGGATGAAAAATCCTAAAGTAACGTCAACATGAATGCAAACAAGTGTTCTTATCACGCATAGGCTAATTCTTTTGTCAATTAATGACATATTTGAAAATGATTAAGCGTTTCATGCCAGCATGGCATTCTCATGCCGATAGGTTACTTCATCTCTAATTCCGTGGTGGGCATCCATAATGTTAACTATTTTCCATCAAAAATGGGAACGAATAGCTTAACCCTTGCCTGCATGGTCTTCCACTGGTCTTGGTCTTGCACCTAGAATTGAATTTTCCTTGATAAGATTACTACTGCTCAAGATTATTACTGCTTAAGATTCTACTGCTCTGGAACTAGAGTCTCCGCTACTCATATCGAAATTAAAAGGCCAGGACGATAGTTGAGGCATAATCAAAGGTTTCCTTTAGAGCACTTCCCCTAGTCTGATTTTTTAAAAATAATTTTGAATTCAGATTAAGACAGATTAATGTGCACACGCAAAAAAATACACAGAAAAACAGAAATGTTAGAATACCAAAATAAGGACAATGGCTGTGAAGAAATGCAAGACGTAAACTGCTGGAGCCGTTGTGAAATGAGTGACAAGTGTGGAATTATGAGACAGAAGAATGGGCCAAGGGTGCTGCAATCATGGTGTTGTAATCATAGCTTAAGTATCGAGGATGAAGAAGGAGCACTAAAAGAGCGAGAGGCATAATCGTTGAAACCACATGAGTAATAAAAAGTACATAAAATAAAACATTTATAAAAAATGGAATGGAAAAATTCTAATCGATGATTACAACATTGGGACTAGATGGAAATAATACATTGAGGTACTCTATCAACCTCTCAAACCACCAGAAGAAGGCTTAATTAAAGATGAAAGCATGATGGGTAAAGACGATCGGGGTCCGCAGAGATGAAGAAGCGAATTCGAGAGAGCCGTGGCAGACCTGATAAACAATAAGGCACCTGGAGTTGACAAAATAAATGGAGATATAATCAAGGCACTCGGGATCAAAGCAAAGAATGCCCTCTATGGAATAATCACAGATAGCTAGGACAGCGGAAAGAAACCAGAAGACTTCGAGAAAAGTATAATGATAGCAATACCGAAGAAACCGAAAACAAATAAATACAAATAATATTGAGCCTGGTGATCAAAAATCCTTACTCGGATAATTAGCCGAAGAATAGAAGGATAACTCTCAGAAAATCAATTCGGATTCAGGAAAAGGAAAAAAACGTGGATCAAAAGAGGTAATTCTCAGCTTGAGAGAGAGAGAGAGAGGGAAATATGAGACACGCAAATATTATGCCATTATATGTGGTATCCGTGGACTTGGAGAAGGTTTACAACAACGTTGAATGAAACAAGATGTTCAAGATACTAGAAGTGCTTGGATTGGACTACAACGACAGAAGTATTATGCATAACCTCTACAAAAATCAGGTTACAACAATGCAAACGAACAATGAAAGAAAAAATAAAGCCAAAATAAACAAAGGAGTGAGACAAGGATGGACAATGCTCTCGCCAGCAATATTCCAGGTATACCTGGAAGAGGAAATAAAAGAAACACAAGAATTGGGTACCAAAGAAGTCAAGGTAAATGGAGAAGAAATGAACATGCTCCGGTTTGCTGATGATATTGCAGTAGTGGCGGAAACGCGAGAGGACCTGCAAGCAACTCTGAGTGCTATGGATCAAGTACTGGGGGAATATAATATGAACATCAACAAGAAGAAAACTAAAATCCTAGTGTGTGGAAGAGAGAAGCTGAATGCTGATATAACCATTCGAGGGATGAAACTAGAACAAGTGGAATCCTTCATCTACCCGGGCAGCAGCATAACATGGAATGGAAGAAATTCGACCGACATCAAGCGAAGAATAGCCCAAGCTAAGAACGGATTCATGAAGAAGAGGCAATTACTATGTTCAAAGAACGTAAGGCTGGAAGCAAGGAAGCAATTAGTCCAGAATTTCGTGTAGAGCAGGGCGCTCTATGTTTCCGATACTTTGAACATTGGAAAAGTGGACCAGCGAAGGATAGAAGCCTTTGAAACATGGTGCTGGAGGAGAATGCTGAAGATTAAATGGACAGGAAAAGTAAGGAACGAGGAAGTATATAAAAAAGAAGAAGAGGAAACGACCATATAGCTCTACGAAAAAGAAGAAATGGATGGATTGGATTCACATTGAGGCAAAATAGATTGATTAGGGACAAAATAGAAGGGAAGTTTTCACGAGGAAGACCAAGACACACGTATATAGGACAAATTAAGACGGGCGTAAAACAGAGAAGGTATCAAGGATTGAGGAAATTGATATTCGATAATGTACGAGAATTAGAAGGCTGCAGTAAACCAATCCTAGGATTGATTTTCAAAATGCAATAGAAAATAAACCGCGATAAAATGTTTAAAAGTAGTAACAAACATTAGGAGAGGTAGTACACGGTGAGAAGAAAAATTTACTCGTATTAAGCGGTTATAGAAAAGAATCTGGAATACCGTCCGCCGGATGATAAGCTGCCCTTGAACAATTGCACGGATATAACTTTTGGATTTATTAAAGAATATATGGTCACACTGAAGTCAGTTTAAACTAGTATTTTTAAGACGAAAGAAAATTATTGTGAAGTCATAGGGGTTGTTTATGCTCCACGCAGCAGTTAAATGCGAAATAATTTTTTTCCAGCGTCCGAAGATTCAACTGATGGTAAATAATTAATCTCTAGACCCCTCTCTTTCCGTTCGTTATTCAGTAAATCGATCTGATTGGTTTCTAACGAGTGATGGCGAGCGAATCAACGGCGAAAAAATATCGGACTCTTGTATGTATTCATCCCGCATGGAACTTCACCTCGATCGGGCATTAAATGAAGCGCAGTAAACTCGCACATCCCGTTCTTTCACCTCTATATCCCCAAATATTTTCAGAGTTCAAACTCTTCTCAATGCCATTCAACACGTGCGTCATCTAAACAAAAACAGTTCAATTCTCAAGAATGACACCGGATGATCGAGGTAAGTACACTTAGAAACGGAAGTGGGACCCTTAGTTCTACTGAATACTTACGGTTCACAACGTTGCACTCGTCTTCAATGCTCGCTTGTGTCCTAACTAGTCTTAATTTACTATATATATACTACTTAATATGGTTTTAGGTTTCATCTTATGGAAGTATTTGATATCCATATTAAAAGAATTTTTACTTTTCCACAAACTTTAATGTAAGAAAAGAAGACACGAGTTTCACCGACTTTCTGCATCATCAGGTACAAATTTAATTCATATGAACAACGCCTTGAATCAATAAATCAATACGGTGGAAAAGTACAAAAACTTTTAACATAGATATCACTATTTAATATTCAATTTTTGACAGTTGTGATAAATTATAATACAAGTAGTGGAATAAAGATTAAAAGGATGGTAATTTTTTTCCCTGAAGGAGTATGATGAAAATATAATGTATGAATATCAAGTAGTGATTAATGAAGAGTTCCAACAAGAGTTGTAAGAGAGAAGTGTATCAAATACACTGACGAAAATAGGAAATAAACTAACCGAACGTATCCTCAGGAACTATATCGTATTTCCGAGAAGTTTGTAATGAAAGGGCCACTCTTGGAAGGAATGACTTAAGGGGAAGATTAAGTTTTAATTTTGGAAAAAATATGGTAGAAGGTAGCATAAAAAGAAACCATAATTTGATGAAAATATGGTAGGGAATAAGATAAGTTGGTAAACCATAAACCAATCCTCACTTCATTATTACGGTACCTAATCAACATGAAGGATGGTTCATCTGCATAATACCCAGCAAGCCGCCGCAAGGGCGTGTGGAGGGGGGTGTTGGTCATCACCGGTAAACTAGAATAAAGCCACATGCAAAATCAAGTCATGTTACCTCTACACAAATATTAGTCTATTCATACACTCGACAAATCTTAATCACGCGAAAGAAAGTAATTATATGCAACAATATTCAAGAATAGCATATTAAATATTCAAGAATAGCATATAAAAAGATGGATTCATTAAATAAAAAGAATTATATGCTGGGAGATTTTAAGATGAAGGCTCCCTGATTTTACGTTGGTGGTCTGATCTACCATACTAAGTGGGACCCTGTAATATGTCATCACCATCCCCAGATAAGTAACCTGCCCCAAATGTAAATTTAACCTGTATGCCTTTAAGCCTATGGTCAACTTGTGGCTCCCGACCTAAATCTTCCCATAGCGTCGTGACACTGCTACCTCGTTCATAACAACTTTTCACAAAAAACGGTTTTCATGGGCTAGTATAGAACTCATTCCGAAATAAGCTTAATCAAATCTATTCGTACTTCTCTATTTATGCTCACCTATCTTGATCTTTTATTAATATTTCTTGGAAATCTCTAAATTTAGGTTTGCCTATGATATATCTCCATTCCAGATTTCTCACACGGATTCTGTTCAACTGGACAATAACAGAAATCCCTCAACTAACTATCATGCCCTAATTTTACCATTCGTATGTCTATTTGTCCTCAACAGGTGACATGTAATAAACTGCCCTTCCGATCTACGTTAGACGGTCCAAATTCTCCAATCGCTGAGCTTACTTTTGCAGACTTTTCATTAACGGGGAAGATGAACTTTAGGCGATCTTTTTCTTACATGCAAAAGATGGTTCAAGGTTTGTGGTAAGGTTTAATGATTTGTACCCTCTCCGATTATGCACGATTAGCATGGGTGCATTGAAGAGGACAATAAGAGGAAGAGAAGATATCCACAGGCAGCTAATCGAACTGCCTCATCCTAGCGGGCCAATTAGCCGCCTATTCAATCCACCCCTTCGAACGGAGCGTCTGTGCAGCCACGATGGTATTAGAGGACACCGGAGAGGTCATTTGGGGAAGGAAATTCAAGGGTCAGCTGCTGAGTCAAGCCATATTCAGGGATTCTCCGGGTCTCCTACGCACACGAGGCATCATCTCCCGTTCTGCTCGGATCTGAGGATTTGAGAGCCAACCAAGCAGATCTTCCCCCCTCACGACCGGATTGGGGATCCGGCGGTCAGTATGGGCAGCAGCCGCGCGCGTCCGAAGCGGTCGGATGCGGAGATGTGAGGGCGGAAGGCGGCGGAGAGTCAAGTACTCGGATCGCACCAAATCAGCGTTTTGTTATGGCTTCCCCGTAGATCGGTCCTTTGCGGATGGGAGGCGTGCAGCCTAGTGTCTGGAGGCAATAGGCTTCATTGAATGAGTAATGCAAAAAGATACTAATGCAAAAGTCAAAGAGTGTTGTTATTTTCCGTTAGTGAGACAACCCCGTAGATACCCGACGTGTGTAGAATGAACTAATATCTGTATTAAAATGGTTACATAGAGAGTAAAGCCGTCTATTGCATTAAAACCATATTTACGAACAGATAGGAATCGTGCAAATGTTATTTGAAATCCTGAGTAGCCACTGGAGGCACAAAGTTAAATGTACTGGAAAAACTTTTAGTTTAATACAAGTCGGTAATGACTTGATCTCCGACTGATTGAGAGGGAATGATTTTCAGTCCGCGTTTATAAGTTGGAGGGAGAGAGTGCAACGAGATGTTGAGGGACATTTTGTCCATAGTAGGGCAAAATCTATGAGAAATGAACACTTCCCACGCACGATCTGTGACCACAACACGCTAGTGACCACGCGAGAGTTTTAATCATAGAGCATTTGCACTTCCCGAAAATAAAATGATATTGAGTGCCACTAATTATCGATTACATTAATGACTAACACTCCCTGCTGCATACCCTCATGGTGGTTTTCAGAGTTAATTGGAAGTGTAGAATTATTAATATATGCTCAAAACTTTCACCGACAACACCACAACCTTTAATGTCCCACGGACTCCAGTTCTGATCATAACAATCAGGAGTAAGTACATGCAAGCCATTTGCAACAAAGAACAGGAAAGCATTAGGTTAGAAAGTGATCGGAGTGTTGAAAGATATTTAAAATTTCTTTTAATGAAACTGCATTAGTAATTTTTATGCTGTGCTTTTATCAAAACATGTGAATGGATACCATTTTTGTCATAAGCTTTATTGGCTTAATATATCGAGTTGACTGTCTTTTATCCATCACTTGAAATTTAAAACTAATTTTAAAATTCCCCCTCGAAGCGTGAAGACATGATGAGGTAGACACGTAAATAGAAGGAATGGAATCGTACAAGAAAAAGTGGTATTTACAATCTTGGATTCAGAGACTCGCGTTGCTCATGTTGGACAAGTTTACTGGCATTTTTTAATGTTGGGCAAAAGGGTATTCTCCCTTTTGTGAAACAGTTGTGAATAAACAAGAATTTAAAAAATACATGTCATATAATGAGGGTAGCAGTGATTTCAATGTCATTTATACTCTTTGAACAGTCGTTGAGAGCTTAGGGCGCAATGGGACAGATTGAAATTTTGAAGAGAATCCATGACTCCGAAGCCCTCATTTCGATGGATATATTTGTCGCCCGCTTTCCTCCAGGTAGCAAAATCATACCTCATCTGATCTTTCCCCTCCATCTCAAATTACCAACTGTATTTAGTATCCTATACTATAAAGCTATTACTTGTAAATTTTGTCTTAAGAGCAAGCCAAAAATGTTTTGACAATTGAAGTAGATATACACGTACCTATTATTTTTTTATACGAGGTGTTCTCGCTGGGATTCGACTTGGGGGATATTCAATGAAGGCGAATTCCATGATTCACTAAAATAATCTTCATCCACGTTGTATATTTGTAAAAATATAACCATATGTGACTCGACCAATTGTAATCATAATTATTGTAAAATATTAAACGACAATTATACTTGGTCTCTGAGCTGAGTTGCATTTCGGCCGTTAGAAGTAGCGATAAATTAAAATAAAATGTTAGCATAAAATTTCATATCTAAGTTTTAAATCTGTTCGTTTATCTTTTCCATGACTTCCGTCATGAATGTGTCTCCGATTCGTTGTAATAAATTAATACTAAAATAATTAAAACCTATAATGATAATCTTTGGAAACAATTAGTTTATCAGAGCATAATTTTTTACTGCCGGTAAATTTAACAATCATTTGCCATTTATCTTGAATAGTTCGGACATCGGGTACTTGCATATAATGAATATGTGGAATGGGTGTTTATTTATGGCTCTTAAATATTGAAATTCGGGTCGTGTCAAATGTTATATTGTTTTGGGCAACAGTCCTCAGAAAGTGTAAAGTGCAACAGATCAGGTCTTAATGATGAGAGAGCAAGAATTAATTCGATGTACTCTTTATTTGTCTTGTCTTCTGTCGCCGAGGCGTCATTCAACGCCCTATTAAGTTGTTTGAGATCAATGAAAGCTTGTGGGGATTTCTTTAATCTACTTCGGGATACAGAGATTTTTCTCAATAATGTTTATAAACGTTTATCATCGAATAACAGATTTCGAATTTTGCAAGACAGAGGTAATTTTACGGATAATCATTATGTTATGGTTCCTGAACAGCTTGCTGTCGTAGCAAGCGGCAACATTTCTCCATTTTCTGTAACTGATTCTTGTCGAAGTCATTCACTAAGCTTAGCCATGACCCTGTCCTCTGAAAATGAGCCACTAAGACTAAGTTGTTTCGGACTTAGAGGTGTATTAATCAGCTAAATTGCATTTCCCTGCAATATTTTTCTCTTCGGTTTAAAAATCGTGTGGAAATAATTGAAATTTGCTGAAATGCTCGAACACTGTGCACCATACTTGCGATACGTAATTGATGTTGTAAATAAAACTTCATGCAAAGTAAAATACGCTTAACGATAGACGTTATTATTACAATAGCAATAGCATCTTCATCGAAGATAGATAATCATTTCGATGCCCAGTTGATCGGAGAGTTACTTGCTCCGTCCTTCTTGCTTTCTTCTTCGTTCCTGGTGATCCGATAAATCCTTTCTTAAAGAATCATTTAATATTTGCTCTAAAATAACCTGCATTCCGTTCTCCTCCATTTTAAACAAATATTCTTAAGGCAGTAAAATACCCTATTACTATATTCAATTGATATCATACCGAATTACACCAGTAGACTTCGTTACAAGAAGGAAAACTTTGGTAATATCAAGGAAAAGTATCTCCATTGGAAGGCCTCCATTGCTGAGTACATACCTTCATTGGAAAGCCTTCATTACTGAATACAATAGTTTGAAACATGTGAGAATAGTATTTTGTTATATTTCGCGCTTAGTTTTTTAATGTTAAAACATATGTTACTGATCAATTGAATTAACTTGCATGAGTTTTGCCATTTGAAAATTTTATAGGGCGATATTAAAACATATAGCATAAACCATATAATCTGGATTGAAATTTAATTCCCAGGACTATGCACGAGTATTGGGGGTACTGGCAACTTGGATAAACTCAACGCCACTGAGTTTCCTCATAAACTAAAGATAAAGTGAGTGGAAATTCCCTTTTCTACAAAAAAATTCCTCTTTGGCACCGATAAATTTCACAAAGATATCAAATATTATTATGGCAAGTTGAGGTATTTATCACGAATAAAGTTGTCTGAAGGCTTTAAAATGTTTTTGGTCACAGGTTACTTTACTTTTGTTTCATCAACATGTGAGCCTTTCTTTCACGCAAAGGAGCTTAAATAAAAAATAATAAACGCTTGGCCAAGAAAAGTCTATTCTTTATCTTTTATTGAAATGTGTTAAATTTTAATCTTCCTTTTCTGCAAAAAATCCGTTTTATTAGGTACCGATTGAAGACGTTATAAAAAATCTTTCTTTTTTTATAACGTTTTCAATCGTAACTTACTAAAAAACAGATTTTTTGCTGAAAATGAAATTTTAACATTAATGCATTCCAATAAAATAATAAAGAATAGATTTTTCTTCGCCAAGCGTTTTGAAGGAATACACAATATAGTGGCTTTAAAGGGAGGAGTATTCACGAGTGACTAAATTCCTCCCCTAAATAAGTTCCGTATTATATCTGTTTAATATTTGCTCAGATTCCTCTCATATCTTTTTTAATAATTTAGATATTCAGTTTAACTGAATGAAATTTGCTATGCAATTAAAAAAAGCAAGTGTAGGTATTGATCATCGCTTTCCGAGGGTCGCATTTATTAAGGAGCAAACGACATCACCTTTGCATTTCATATATATAGTTAAATTCTACCCCCATGGAACTCATTAATCAGTTGGACGCCAAACTCGAAGAGAGCCAAGTATACATATGCCTACTGAATTATTTGAGTGCTCTACACTCAGAACGAACGCATAAAAAATGCTACTTGTTACCGAATCGCAGGAAAATTCCTTTGCAATATTTTACCGAGAAAAATCCTGCGACGACTCTGTGAACTTTACGGCAAACACTGAGGACTGGGTTTCCCAATTAAAAATAATATTTCCATGGCAGGCAGTCGATTTATACGCAGTGAACCGTCTCCAGAGACAATGCTGTAATTGCGCGAGATGTTTCCGACGTATTTTCCAGTGCTTCGGGCAGAGAGCTTAGAAGGCAAATTTATGCGGAAATTTCCGAAATCCTGAGCCATGGGAATGCAAGGCCGCTAAGAAACATCGCTTCGCATTAGAGAAAGAACATCTTTTATGCCAGTCAATCCAATACGAGAGCCCGCTGCTTGTTCTATTAACTATTCCCATTGAATTCTGGTACCAACTGTAGGACAAAATTTACTCTCTAAAGTTCAATAAAACTGATTCCGTGAAACATGTCTAGAAGCCATGTTTTTTGGATCATTCTAGTATGCATTCTGAATAGAATAGAGATCCATGAAATAAAATGTTCTATGCTTCTCCGCTGATTTTGTACAATCAAAACTGAGGATTGAATCAAAATGACTATGACTCGACGAATATTTTTGGTGTTTTTCCCCGAACTGAAAGAGAGATGAAGAGTACAATGGCGCATGAATAACTTGCTTAAAACTTCGCAAAAAATACTTCATATAAATGAAGACTCAAGAACAAATTATAATAAACTCTTTTACACTATCTTCTATTTTCAGATGTTTCTAAATTTAATTTAAATAGTTTTAATTAATAAATTTCCTCATCTTTATTCTTCAAGTTGAAGTTTAATATTGATTTTTGCAAAACTCTAAATTATGACCATGTGCGATGTTCAAATTTCAGAATATTAACAAACTAAATGTACAAGTAACACTTTTGATTACTGATTAAGTCTTTATTCGAACTCGAACTTTTCGTTTTGTTTAGTTCTTTTGTTCCAAAATGTGCTCGTATCTTTCAGGGTCGAGGTGCTTTCCACCACTTAATAACCGAGGATCAAAGCATTATTCAACCTGGAGTAATATTGTTCCATTAACGACCGGTATCCTAAGTCTCCTCCAACAATGAATACGACTACGTACTAGAGAATTAGGCCCGAGGGCTTGGAAGATTAAAGACCGTAGTCCGATGCAGAAAGATGGTGATGCATGGGCAGAACGATAAGGGAGGCAACGTCACCAGCCCAAGTCATTATGTGAGATGGGACCATTCAAGAAGCGCTTTAAAGGAGTGCTGTCAAGGTTTCACGAGATATTTCTTTCTTCAGAGAGAAAAATTGCTGGTAATAGTGTTGAAAAACAGTAATCAGTGCTAGAGGTAGTCACAGGAGGAATTCCATGTACCCAAGTCATGTCCTTCTCTAATGATTATAAAATTAATATGATTTTGAAGGTGATCCGACGGCTTACACCTTACCGGCAGCACTAATCGAGATGTATCAAAAGAGAGGCGAGGAGAGGTATAGTCCCGAGGTAGGATTCAAACAAAGATCTTTGGATTTTCCGACATGGGTTACCCTTAGGCTACCAATAATATAAAATACATAAGGATAATCACATGGTTACCTCTTTCACCCAAGTAAACTGTGCTCATTATTCGTTTCGTTCCCCCGCCTTTCTAAACCCATATCATATCGACATTGTCTGATTCAAATGTCTGATTCAATGATTTTCCACATTTATTAGGCGCATCAGTGAGAAATATCCAGCTAACAATTACCATATCTAAGTACAAATTCTAATGCCCAAAATAATAATAATATTTCAATTTTTTCTTTGACTAATATTTTCTTATATTCTTCATTGGAATAAATAGGCATTTTTTGAAAGTTTATTGACCCTAGAAGTGTCCACACTCAACCATGTAATGAAGACTGTTTCGTCAATTAATATAAGTATTTAATACTTATGGAGCAAAAAAGAAAAATTTACCAAATACTATAATAATGATTGTGTATTAAAATATCCTCATTACGAACGTCAGGCACATTTGACCCTAGGGTTTTTAATGTTGTAAATGAAAATAAATTACAGGCAAAAATAGCATAAAAATCAGAAAGAAGAACAAAACTACGAATAATTGCAATCGCCCTCGTACGCGGGATCATTATGGGCCGCCATACCGCCGGGTAAGACCATCGCATGCCAATGTTGACAATGTCGCAGGTTGAACTCAAGAGCAACTCAACACCAGGCACCACGTGGAAATCTATAACGCCGAGCCAAATTAATTTCACAAAAACCTACTTAGCAGCACCACGGCCACGAAATGTATACGATTTATCCCATCAAAATTTCACCAAGGAAACCTCGACTCGGGCAGGGTATCGAAATATTGCACCATTAAATTTGTTCAGACTCGTTGGTTTTGAAAAACAGAGACACCTGTAGATAATTGTGGTAATTTACAGGCACCACTAAGAAGGAGAGAGTCCGTCTTCCCTAGCGTCGGTATTAATTCAAGGGAGTTAAAGGGTTTGGCGTCAGTGCATCGCGATAGAGTATTTTACGACCGATGGTGCCCGGCGTGTTCGCCACCGAAAAGGAAGTGTATGATGCCAGAGGAAGTGGGTTGGAGAGGAAAGTGCGTGAATGTGAATGAAGTTACAAAAACATTTAGACAAAGTTAAGAGAAAATCCGCCAGATTCGTCGAAAATTGTTGCGATAAGAAGACGAATGTGATGCCATTTAGAGGAAAAAAGACGCTTGAAAATTTTCAGACCTCTCTTGTAGAAGCGAGTAGAACAAGCGAGATTTAGGCTTTTAGTAAGGTTCAGAGCGCACGAATTTACCTATGATATATAGGCAATTATTATGGTCCCACACTTTTGGGTACGTTAGACCACTAAGATAACATAAAGGTGATAGATATCAGTACAAAGAGATATAAATATTCGTTCTTTCCGAACAGGAATCAGGTATCATTGCACTAAAAAATCGAAGTCAAGGTGAAAATAATTAGACTTTGTAATTTAAGGTGATGAAAACATTAAACGCTGCGTGGTCATCTGGTACATTGGTATGTACATGTTTATGTCATTTGCTGACAGATGTATTTGCATGCGTGTACGTTAAAATGAGTTTTGCATGAATCCATAAAGCTCTTCAACCTCTCCGTAATTGCTACAACAAATTATCGTCAAGTCTAGGCAGTACTATTTGTTGTTCAATATGCCTTATTACTTTTAGGTCTAATATTTTTCCTCCGTTGCTAAATTAGCAGAAACACCCTGAACTAAAATTACCCTTGACGGAATGACCAATTAATTGGAGGCGTCAATGTTAAAAATCTGTTTTATCAAGGAATGTCGCCTTTGTTTCCATTCGGTTAGCCATTTGGACAGCACACTCGGTGTATAACCATATATTCGCGGATTCTCATTATGTGAATGAGTTGACGTCGCGTCATGCCTAATTGAGGAATCGCCTATCTGAATGGAGCTCCGTCGGCCTCAATGTCAGTTTAATGATAACACTCTGCCTAGAGAAATAAAAGTGACATCCTCACTAAATCTAATCCAGAAATGTCATCACTCATTAATCCGTTATTGGAAATAACTTCGTCGTCGTCATTGTCGCGTACAAATAATTTTGGTATTCATAATCTCATGCGTAATAAAACAATATCGCAATGAAATTTTAAATATTTTTCTCGATCGAAAAGTGATTTATCTCATATTATTAGTTTTAGACAGCCTGTCTTTTTGCTATGCAATAGAATACTTGCCACTTTAAAAATGGTAATACGAGGGTTGCTATTTATATTCTCAGCCTAATAATATGAAAGAAAAGACAGAAATTTATTATTAAAAATGTCAATATTGTTATTAAAAGTATTCTCCGTGATAATCAATACACTTTTGCATGTGCTCGAACGAATTTCCGAAACACTTTTTCCACTCCGATTGAGGTACCTCCTAAACATGGTTTTTGAATGCATCAACGGCTTCTTCAGGCGCCGAAAAACGTTGGCCACGCAATGTTTTCTTGATAAAAGGGAATTAAAAGAAGTCATTTGGTGCTAAATCAGGGCTTTACGGAGGATGAGCCATCAATTCGATGTTTTGGCCAGTCAAATAAGTAGCTACTTCAGACGATCCGTGAGAGCTTGCATCGTCATGATGAAGAATGATCCTTCGTTGGCACTTCTTTTTCCGTATTTCATTAAGCACTTCTGGCAAACAAGTGCTCGCGTACCATTTAGAATTCACGGTTCTACGTTCTAACGGTTTCGTTGCCACATGTCCAGTTATTCTAAATAACGCTGTTAATTAAGATGGATCGTTGATTATTATCTGGCAGAATAATAAATACCAAGTGCTTAGAAACACAACGGCAAAACTGTTGCTTACGTTGACGAGTAGAGTTGAGGGCAGTGAAGAGTGAAGGAACAATACTTCGCAAGCTGAATTCCGATAGCATTTTTAGGACTGCAATTTTCATTTAAAATTGCGGCTGATTAACTATTTCCATGGCGCAGGCTCATGAGGGAGACTTAGCAGAGAGAAGAAATGATTTGGGTGGACGGAGCAGGGTGAGTGTGGAGGAATGGAGGCACTTGCAGGAGAAATCCGTCGGTTTATAACACATTGAGATTAGGAACAACGGGATAAGAAAATTGACTGCTTGAGCGCGGAAATAGCTTTGTTTAGGCCAAATCGTAATATGAGTTCTAAAATGTTCACTCGGTGAAGTGATTCCGTCCCAAATGAACACTGGTTGCTGGGGATATCTCGCCTCCTCAATAGAATTGCCTTAGGGGATCATGAAAAAGGTACTGCCCCGTCCTCATAAACTCTTCCATTTCGTGTAGCCAGGCCGTCCTCTTTATCCTCGATGAATTTTCTTGTTTGATCAGAGTTAATATTCAGCGGAGGTAACCTTAGATAATAAAACGCTAAGCTTGTATTTTTCTCCTGGGAAAACTCGGCGGCAACTTTATTAGGCGTCTTTCACTCTGGAAAAAGATTCTTGCGAGCCTTGTTCTGGCGAAATTGGTTTTGTAACTCCATATTTGACTTTGGTATTTTTTTTGTTTCTTGTTTGAGGGACTATCATTAAAGATATACCTTATACTAATCGATATTGCCTGAACGGAAACAATTTTTTTAACTAGTGGACCAAATACCGTGTGGTAATCGAAATATATATTTGGTAAAGCAGCAATATTTCAGAGGGTACTGTGGATCATGGGCGCGATTTCTAAGTGCGCATACTACTAACAACAAGTGACTGGTATTAGAGAGAATTTGCAAAGTTGGTGAAGAAATTTAAGTCGTCGCATCGAATGGATTTTTCGGAAAAAAATTATTAAAAGTGGCCATTATCCATCTTTCTGTACTCTATGTAGCAAAGCTCTATCGGAAGGGCAATGGTGAGAATTGTTTTTTCTGATGTTATACGGTAATCATATCTTATCATAAGCAATCATTATCAATCACATCATATCACGTCAATTATTAGTCTTTGGCCATATAATGTTTTTGCTTGCATGCAAATATCCGGATAATTTCACACAAGAGATGGAGAACGTTTCAGTACACACTAAACATGGAAATACTTGAATGAAAGGCAGTATTCAAATTGGAATAAATGCAAAATTGGGATGAATCCCTTCCCGTCCTTAGCCAATCAGCTATGACAGCATATTCCAAGTAAGCAAGATAAAATTTATAACGTGAGTATACAAGGTCACACCACTTTAACTATTTTAATCCAAAATACTTACAAGATAGGTAAACTGTTCCAAAATTCACCTGCTCAAGTTTATGATCTACTATTTTAAGGTTTAATACGTATAATTTTCCTCTATCTCGAAAATCTCATAAGCTTAGTTTAGTTTACATTAATTCACAGCCTCAATTGTAGATATGTTATCTAGCTGATTTTGATCATCCGCGAACCTAACTGATTTAATGATTTCTCCACCGGATTTCATTACTATCTTCAGCACTTTTACCATTTCTTCCACATATACATTGAAAAGAACGGGTGAAAATGGACACCCTTCTCCCTATCTTCCTGGCTCCTATCCCGATTCTCAAATCTCGTCTCTCTATCCACCACTCTCACCTGATCTGTTTGAGACATGTCCAGGTTGCGAATAAGTCCCCTATCCCTCCAATCTACTCCTATTTTCAGCAACGTATTCATTACTTCTACCTAATTCTACCCCATATGACACCCCTTTACGATATCTACGAAACAGTCAAAGTCATTCTGATTATCTTCCACGCTCTCCTCCACTAGTGACCTCATCACTGTATTGACATAATGCGTGGCTTTCCCCTTTCTGAACCCAAAATTTACATTTTCTAAACACCTCTCTCATTACTCCTATTGATGATTCGAAGTACCACTTAATCTGCGCGCAAATTCAAACTTACGACATTTAACATTTCTACCGCTGCCACAGTGCCAGTACCAGTTTAGGTCCTTCCACTTCGTAGAAGCTATAGTCCATTAGGAATTTATGATAACAGAGATGAGAATAGTATATTTCCTTAAGTGAGTTTGAATTGCTGAAAACATTAATCAACCAAGAAGCGTTGGTGATTATTTGCAAGTAATGCTCGTATGTTCAACGTAATTGTTCATATAATGGCTAAGGACTAAATATGCACGGAAAATAAATAATGACCACGAATCGGCAACAGCAGAAATTCTCGTATGCTGAGTTATCTAGGCAACTGAATGCTCACAGATCGTAACCCCAGCAGCATGAAATGATTAAGTACGTACTTTTCATTAAGCGCTGGTAAATTTTAGCAAACATTTCAAAGGTGCCCAACCCTATAACTTATGTCTATTGCCTATTTTTATTTGGGGCGAGATTGAGACAATATAGTCCCTTCTTCCACCTGACATTTAAGAGAATTACAATTACGATATTTAATAATCTCGTATAACGTGAAATATTCATGAAATATTTAGATTGTTATGTTACCACTGCGACATGAACTACTAGGCATAATATTATATATAACCTCACGATGGCAACTCATTAACCGATATTTTCGCTAACCGACCAGAATATTTGAGAAGCTTTTGCGTCGACCCATTACAACGCAGTCTGGGAGAATGCTACAAGAAAAGCGATTGATCCAAAACAGTAAAAGTTGTAATTTTCAGTGGTAAAAACGGTATTTCGAGCCTGATAATGGTTCATTGGAATTGAATGCGTCGGACGCATTAGATTTATGTGTAAAATAATATTTTTTATTATTTCGGAATAATATCCACAAATTATACCATATTGTTATTACTAAAATAAAAAGAATGAGTTTTTTCTTAATCAGAGGCCGCATCGACAATTCCTTCCATTTCCTCCATCCGAACCTGGGATTAGCGACCACCGCCACCGCGGCACTGGATAATTATGGCGACGCACCCGCGGTGGCCGCCGGGTCCATAATTATTCCCGTCACGTTTCCAGTAATACGTATCGCCGCCCACGCGACCGCAGGTGACCGTGCTCGGCGGAGAGTACTCGCGAGAGGACTCACCGGGAAACCGCGCCCCCGCTCTCCGGCCTCACATCGGCGGAACAAGTCCCTATTGCCGCGAGCGAATCACGCCGGGAATAGTAAATCGTCGTAGGCGACCTAATCACTGCCCCCCTCCACCCCGCATATGGCTCGAATACAGTTAGGATTTATGGACACAGGAATTGCATTTTTCCCGAAGAAGGATATTTTTTCACCAAGCAAAAACATTAGGGATGAAAACAAAATAATAGAAATTTGTACATTTTGAAATATAATTCTCGAATCGATCCCATTACTCCAACCATTACGCCGAGATTAGCTCAAGGAAGTTTTACAAAATAACAAAAACATGTTGAAATAATATGCAAGTTACTACAGTGGTCTTTTAATTTGTGAAACAATAACGCCTTGTAAATGTGATATATATCTAATAAATTATTTATCTTCTAGATTTTAGGTATTATACACATAAATGATACAATGTTCAGCTCATTGCACCAAATATACATGGTTGTATAAAAAGTATCGGGAAAAGTTTCGGAAAAAAAGATTTATTTCAGATTTTGCCACAATGCCTCAAAGTTCTTCTAAGTAAATTCCTTGAGCGTTGACAAACTTTTTCCAGCGGCTTTTCTGTGAATTGGAGGCTCCCTGGCAGTCAAATTCCGGGAGGTCCTTAAGGGCACGCGTACAAGCTTCTTCGACGGTTCAATGGTGGTGCCCTTTGAGGGAGGATTTCGCTTTTGGTAATATAAAATAGCCTCCTGGTGCCAAGTCGGGGCAATAATGGTGTTGAGGAATCGTCACGATGCCGAGGAAGAAGGTCTTCACAAGCAGGCACTCACCTATCGCAAGACCTTCGGGAGAACGAGTAGCACAGACCTTTCGCAATGCAAAATTTGCAGTGGTAATGGTGTTTGCACTGTCATCTTATCAATGCCAATACGATCTGCGATCATCATGGGCACACTTAACCGACCGACGACCTGAATTCAGCACTTGACGCACACACGCCAGGAAAAAATCGTTACCGATACTTTTCATACAAACCTTGCAACGTAAAAATCAAGTTAATTAAATAGAATGTATCAGCCGAATCAGTCAATATTTCAACGAAAGCTGACTAGAAGGTTATGGGTTTGAATATCATTGGCCTAAGATTACTATTCATGATATACTAAAAATAAAAAAGGTACAAAGAGATTCCTCGAGTGAGTTTCCAAAAGAAAAAACACATTCGCAAATATAAAAACATACATTATGAACACGCATGTGTGAAGGAATCTTCATATCATAACGAAGTGCTAACCCTGTACCAAATATTCAGTTCTGTATGGCATAATATTTAAGCTTGCAGGAGTGTTCGTAAAAAGGCATTTGTGCTTGTAAGAGGTAGCTAAGGAAAGACACAAGATCCATAGACAAAGGACATTTCTGAAAGTGGTTCAACAACCTATCAAAATCGAATTATTAGTAATTTCACATGACCGAACATTCATTTAGTGGGTATTACTTTCACTTTTTTTCAGTAAGACAATATTGAGGACGGTAGCAAAAATCTTTAGAGATAGAGTAATATTCGCTACCAAGAAGTAGGGTAATATAAACACGACTGATTCAAGTTTAAAGTACGTTTGAATGATTACATAACAATCAGAACCATTAGAGTATTACTATGAAGCTGTTCACCTACGGATTAAGATTGGGATCACTTATAAAATAATTTAAACAAATTGAATTTTGGTATCAAAGATTTATTTCTGAATGCGGCAATCATAGAGGACGATTAACGAAACTATGTGATAGAGGAAATTGAATAAATCATTCCAGTAGGTACCAACGACTCTCCCTGCGGCTGCAGATTTGAAAAGCATTGTGCTGAAAGAGAAGTAAGATCTCTTGGAACGAGGAAAGAATCCCTTATACGAACTTCTCCTCCTCTTTTTGGGCATGGCGCGTAGGAGATTATATGCTCCGAATTCTAGCAAAAGCATTCCTATGAAACCCTTGCAATAGCCTGGGATAGTGGCCAGAATTGTATCGATCGATAGAAAAATTAGGCCGAAACAGGGGATCCGAGCGAGGTAAAGAAAAAATATTCAAAGTTCACCGTGCACGACGATTTTTAGCGAAATTCTCACGGACACTCCGAGGCAGTAATAAGCTTTACTCGAGCCAAACACGATTATTCGCTACCCAACTCAGACGCTTATGGAGATTGGATGGAGATTTCGGGAGTGAAACTAAGTTTCCTTGTAGCACGAGAGACGATTATACATACAAGGAAATTGTTGTCGTTGCCTAGGTTTTTCAGCAAAGAGCGTGAATAAAATAATAGAAGTAATGTAGGGAAATGTAACTAATGTAAATTGTCATCTGCCTCCAATTGCCCTGCCCTGTCTCCAAATTAGTTGCAATTGAACGAACTTTATGTTTATAATGAATGCTATAAAATTGTTTTTTTTTCATACATGAAAATGCTCGCTTTGCTCGTTTACGTGATGGTTGATGGAAATGGAGCTGCTTCTCCGTTAATGAAACCGTCATTGATTAGGCTACAGTTTCTCCGATTTGCATCCATAATGACATCACCAACTTTTCATATAATTTCAGGTAAAAAAGATGGCCTATTTCAGGATCAGCATCGTATATTCATACATTATTGGGTATTTATTATTATATTTATTTGAGAAAATGACTCGCCAACCACAATCAGTAATTGTGATTATTTATAGGCCTACCTATTTTCAATAAGAAGAGGTACTGAGAGGGCGTAGCATTATTCAAAATTAGGGAAAGTATTATTAACGTAAAAGACATTTAGAAATGTACACTATACATCGAGAAATGGGTTTAAGGAAAACAGATAACAAAACTCAAAACTAAGGAACAACTTTAAGGGAAATAGACCAAAAGTAAGCCAAGAAACCCGTTAATGACACTAAATAAGTTTCTTACATAACGGAAATCACGCAATACCTTGGTAAAAGTTTTGGTGCTTTCCCGGCGTATCAGCTGCCTAAATTCTTCTCGGGTCCTCCACCGGGTTATATCGTCCATCTCGGCCGAGATGGACGATATAACCCGGTGGAGGACCCGAGAAGAATTTACGCACGCAATACCTTCATGAAATACCAACATATTTTTAGCAAATCTAAAGACATCTTTAACAACCGAATATATTTTATACCGTTTAATGTTAACGAGGAACGTTCTCCAGCTATTCCATTCACTCCATGCAAGTTTCTCACAGCAGATGCGGTGGCATTATGAGGTAATTGTATTCTCATAAAATATAATAGCACAGTACGACAATGACAAGACACTGGTCAAAAGTGATGAAGCCACGGCTCAGTGATTAGAAGTTAAGGACAAATAACTCTCCAGTCCACAAAGAGATGTCCCGAGAATGCTTCAAGAGGAAGCGAGCTTAATTCCAGTTGAAACAGTAGCATGCACCAATGGACTCAAGATCACCGCGAGCTTCTACGCACGTGCCCTTCTGACGGTCGTCTGTAAACCACCGGCTCGCCATTATCTCCCGCCAATGCAATGAGCACAATGCACTCGTTTAGCCTGCGCAGCACGGTGGTGAGAAAGTTGGTCACCAACCACTCCACTCCCATCAGTTTCGGATGGCGATACTGGGGAGAGGATATTGAGGGGCCGTCGCACGGGGAAGGATTCCTTCCCCCTCCTCCTCCTCTTTCTTCTCTCCCTCTCTCTCGATGTCTAACTTGAATGGGTGTCACGTGACCGAGGGGCAAAGGTGGAAGGGAGTTATTTTGGAGGGAGCGAGGAGTTGGGGAGGGGTAAGGGGATTAAGAATCGGTGGGTGGAAGAGGCCATTATTGGAAATGGCAAAGGGGAGTCAGGCGGGAGGAGAAAGAAAGAGAGAAAGTATGAGAAGCACATAGCCGAGAGCGAAGGGCGATTTAATGAATGTTTGTCCGACTGCCACCATCTCCCTGTTTCCCGCCCCAACCTATTTCTCCGGCCCTTCCCCACCCTCTGTTCTTCCCTGCCCTGGGGAAGAGGATGTTGGCGAAAGTCAGAGGAGGAGGCAAGTGAGGACCGAGGGAGGAGGTGATTATCCCGCGCCTTTATTCTAAGAGGACGCCCGTAGACTGCAGTGGAAGTCGTCGTCGGAGGAGGAGGGGGTGGTGTGGGAAGTGTTCCCTTAAAGTGCTGCCATCAGAACAGGAGGGGAGAGTTGTTGAAGCAATATTCGCGGAAAACAGGGGAGAGGGGGCGAGTGCTGGATCGAGGGGACAGCACTCTTCAGGTCGTTGTTCGCGTGTTCAATTACGTGTTCACCTGTTCCCTTGTTGCTCATTGTTTTGCGGCCTAATTTTCTCGCGGTTCCTTATCTATACATGAAATAATTTGCACCCAACCCCCTCCCCCGCCTTATTATCCACCCCATTCCACCCAGTTTTCGCGATTGGTCCCCAGCTCGAGAGCTCCGACGGAGCACTCCCTCCCTCCAATTCAAATGGCGACCGCCCTGAAGCCACCACGCACCATTGGAATCGCCATTGAGTCGCCTGCTGCAGCTTCTAGACACCACCATAGATTCTGGATGGAGTTGCGAAAGTGACAATAAGGAATGGTTATTATTGAAATGGGCAAAGCGTTTGCACTGATTACTAAAATTTAGAAGATTAATTTGCGATACCGCTCGCACTCATTGCACTGCCTGCGGAAAACGTACTATGTACCCAATGACTTTTTCAGGAAAAGTGATGATAGAGTTTGTCCTCCTTCGAATATTCTCTAGAATTAAAAAAAAATAATAGAGTGGAACTTCCTTGGTTATCTGTGGAATCCTTTTCTGCATACCTCTGAATTTATTCCATGGACGCAGGGAAACCCTCTGCGCTCCAATACTCGTAATGATCAAACATAGGATGTAAGGACTATTCTGTAACTGATTACGGGTTAAGGAAGGATTTCTGAAGATCACCACTTAAAAAATATGATTTGAATATGCACCTGATAATGATGTTCAGATTTAGAAACCGAACAAAATAATTATTTTCGAAATAGAAAATGTCAAAACATTCACCACTTTTATTATTTCATTTCAAATCCCTATAGGACGTCATAAATGTCTAAGATTCATTTTTTATGCCGTAAGACCTGTCAAGGTGACTGAGACATCTTGTCTATCTGAGTAAGAATGATAAAAAAATAAGGTTAAAAGATTCCACGACATTGATAAAACGTCCTTTCAGAAATTAGGATTATTGTTAAAAATACTATATTATTACATCGATTATAACTTAGTTTAACTTCCCAATGCATTGGATTTGAAAATAATTCAAACGATAAAATATCACACATCGGCTCGCAAACGAAACAACATTAAGCCCAAATAAAAAGAGGTGTACGATGGAACAGGTGCCAAGGTGTAAGATAACAAGTATTGAGCGCGGAAGATTAGAGGATTGAAGTCAACTGATGTTTGGATTGATGAGCTGAATGAATGTTTTGCATCACAATAATTCCGTTTCCAAATTCAAGCGACGAGGATTATGCATATATGTACGTGGAAATAATTCCAACGCCGTTCAACCTGCCAGTCCGTTCTCCATTTCAAGAGAAATGGCACGTTCGAAAACTTTTTAAACGTGCTGTAAACTGGTATTTTTAATTAAAATTAAATTTAATATGTAACTGCGGGAAATGGGGTCATTTTTGTGACTGGATCGGGCGAATGGAATCCCTAATAGGTGGAGTACATGATGCAATATTGATTATGATGTCACAAAAAAAGAACAAATGGGTACGTGCTGGTGAATAGGGAAAAGGTGGCAAGAGAGGAAGGAAGGGGGGATGAGGTTGATGGAGAGGAAAAGAAGAAAGCGGGGGATGAAGAGAGAGGGGAAGTGATATCGCCGTAGTGGAGAGAGCAGTGTTGAGGCGCTGGGCAGAGTACGAAACGCACCCATTAGGATGAATCCAGAGACACACTCAAGGATGCCTGAGTCAAAGCGATGCGTATTCACGGAAAAAATGAAGTTATATCTTAACGGCAGGCAGCGTACTCTGAGATTAAAATTTCTTCTAACCTTTAAACTAATGAAAAGAACAGGAGTTGTGAATGATTGTGTGGCGGTCGTAAATAATGGAGGGTGAGGGGGAAGAAAAGGAAATAGGGTCCTCGAGATAGGGCTGAGGAGAGAATGGATGGATAATATTGATACATAAAAATGGATGGAAGCAGAGGATAATGGGCATGAAAGGAGGAGAGAGAATAGAGAGACGGAGGGGGGAAGGGGAGGGGAAGGCCGCGAGGATGAAAGGAGTTTGGAGACCATTGTCTTCACTTTGTGAGAAGAAAATGAGAACATTCAGGTGCAGAATATTTGCAAATGTATGAAAAATACGAAACAGTACATTTTACGAATACAGCTGCCAAGAAATAAATAACTAAAACAATGGGAGGAAAAATAGAGTGGAGAAACCATGAAAAAAATTTAGACACGGTGTTTTTAAAATATATAAAACATTCTACGTCAATCAGCTTTTATCTCGTAAATATCGATGGATAATTGACTAACAAATGTATATAAACGATATGTATTAAAAAACTTGTATTCAAGGAAGAAATTGCCTCTTATAGTAGAATGTAAAGGGAATTACGTTAATGGGCATTTAATTTTAGAATAACGCCTACAAATGGTAGGTAACGCTGCCCTTGACATCAAGATATGAGACATTGGAACTCACTTGAATCGAATTAAGCTTGTAATTAGTTTACGGTCCCGGTATTTTTTTGTTTACATTGATTCACGACCGTAGCTACGTTCCTTGTATATTTAAATCGAATTGAACTTTTTTAAGGATTTACTACGTGGATGATTGCAATTGTGGTGACTATGACATCGAAATACTGACATGAATGTCAACTAAATAGATGAACCCATTTGCTAATGAAACGTTGAAAAGAAGGCTGAGGAGGGAAACGCATGGAAGCGACCGTTCAACATAAAAATCGGAAAATTAATTGGGAATAGTAAGGTATTCTGAGGCACGACAGTTATTCAAACGTTGTCACACACAGGAGTAAAAAGACGGAGGCAGGACCGCAAATAATTTATGAGAATCAAGTGTTGAAAGATGTTTGCTATGACAGGACTTATTGACGCACTGAGGGACGGATAAATATTACATATGATGTAACATCACCTCGGTAACTAAGCTGACTAAAGCAAAGCACTCGGCCGGATATCTTGGGATCCGTGTTCGAATCTCGATCAAGACGAATGGTTTTTTTACTTCAAAATTGTTGTATTTTAATTCCACTCTGTAGAGTTTAAAAAGCCTCTTCGTTCTCTTGCGCCAATGTAGCCCAGTTTATTTAGAAATACATATGAGGAAAAGAAAGAGAGACAAAATTCTTTTAGGAATGTCACGGCTGCCGACAAAATTCCGTCTCACCTCCTCCCACGCAGAGGTAGAATGAAGGTATTGGCGGAAAGGTGATGTAACATGCCAATATCCCCAGGGACAAATTAGGAGATCAACCGAACGGGAAGAAGCAAGAAATCAGGCTGTAGGGCGAACGGCCTCTCTAAAATGAGACGAAGCCGAGACTCCGGTGGTCTCAACTGAAGTAAACGTCCCTCCTATTATTCATTGCCAGGAAGGAAGCGCCGAAGTTGGGCTTCACCCGATATGGACATGCGTATTTATAGGCGGAGGTCTCTTCGCCCACGGAATGGAGGGATCCAGCTCTCTGGTTTCATTCTCGCCCTATTGAAGAGGAGGGCGCTGGCAACCAAGAAGGGGAGGCGAGCGGGGTGGGTGAGCGAATGGAATGCGGGGAGGTGGCAGTGGGAGGGAGAGCAGCGAGGGCTGGAGATTAAGGGTGAGAGCAGTTGAGAAAAAGATGTAGGGGCAGGAGGGTGGCAGAAAATGTCAAAAGGGTTGCCATATTAAATATAAATGGCAAAAAAATGTCGTAATGATAGTCTAATGAGGAAGAATGAATATTGTTTGACGACGATAAAATGTTAGCAGGATAAGGAGAAAGAAAATTGATTTTTATCCAATGTTATTATGAAAAAGGAAAGTGAAGATGTATCCAATAAATCCCATCTGAAACCGTCAAATTAATGGACAACAATCATTTGGTAATCCATAACGTAGCACACAATACATTTACGAAAAATCAAAATCAGACATCTAAGTATGGAATTTTAATTTCAGTTCAGTTAATAGCCCTACTAAAATGAAAATGAATGTGCTTTAGATAATTTATTCACTATATATTGGGAAATTTTAAATTATGCATCATTATTTTGCTTCTAATGTGAGGTGGCATGGTTATTGTGATTGGCTTCTGAAATTGGAATTTCTTAAAGAAAAAAGTTCATAAAAAATATTAGGGAATATTCGAAGCCATCGTTTGTAATAAGATCAATGGAGAATTCTTCCTTGATCTCAACACAAAAGCTTTCCAACATTCCTTTCCTTTTTCGCCTTGGAAAGAAAGAAGGCAGGAATTTTGAAAATAAATATAAGCGAAATGAAGCTTCATCTATTTTGGGTGATCTACAGGAGTGCATGACGATTAAGCAAATATGTATGCTTCAGGTTTCTAAAATTATATGACTTATGATTACATTTAATCCCACAAATCTTTACTCACATTGCAAAATTCTCCCCTTCGCTTTAATTAAAACTTTAATTGCTAGGGGCAACAATTTCAAACAGCTAGCCTTTGTCAAATGTCACTTTTGAGGTCAAAGTTGTCGCCAATCAAGAGTAATTGAACAGCAATACATTTATTTTTGGGTGCCTCTACATTTAAACAATTATCCCCTATACTCAGGAAAGCAATATTTAAGGATGATGTTTTTCATGACTCAATTTTCACTCATTCATTCAAGAATTTAAGGCGTTCCAATTGTGAGTCATTGCAGATCTTCATTTGACCGGTAACATTAGAACAAGAGAATGAAAGAAAAAAGTCAACACTCATGCATGCAAAAGCAGTTCAACTTGCCAATTACATTCTCGTCAATATTTAGAGGATTTTTTGGTGCTGGGAAACCTGCAGAAATAGCAAAGTCCTGGGAAAACTTTTAATGCAAAAACGAGCAAAAAATCACCGTTGAATCAAATCTACGATCCGATTCTCAAAGTTTTGAAAGCATTAACAGATGCTCTAAACAATGTCGCAAATGTACTTTGAAACCACACTCCCTATCATGCAATTTAGTTACGCAATAGATGGATTTTAATTATACATATTTATTTGGGAAACCCACCAAGACTTTAAAAATTACCTCATACCTTTAAATAATTGCTCAATGTCGTTAAATTATTCCAGCGGTTGAGTTGACAAGCACATACCTGTATTTTAATTGTACGTTCCGGGTTCAAATAGAGGTCAAGTCAAATTACGTTTTCATATAAATATTGTGGAAGGCATGTAATTATTAGTGACGTCACAGTAATAGTCAGCTAGTACAAATCATAATACTGTCATGTTCCGCAGTGCTTATTTAACTTTTGCCTTCATGAAAGATAATTTTGCATACTGTTTTCGCCAGTTGTTAGGAAAAAAATTATGTTGAGTGAAATATTGTTCATTTTTTCCAAATTCCTGACCAACGCCCTAATAAACCTCTTCGTGAGAAATCCTGGTGAAATTACAGCCGGGAGATAAATGCCACCCATCAAAATTGACCCACCACGCATTGACCATGTATTCTTTATTAAATTAATAATTCTTACATTTGGTTTTGACTCAGATTTGCGCTTTGCGAGATGAGTGATCAAAATCTGAATAGAAAGTGATTAAAAACGTAGTCGTAGGTTTTCGTAGGGTGCAATTTGTTGCTGAGTATTATGTTTTGGAAACGGGATTTGGTCATATGATATTTTCTGAAAGATGTTCAAGGAATGGCAAAATGAACTGCCTACCGTAAAGGAACCTGGGTTTCCGCGGAATTGAATATTGCTATTCCTTAAAGAGCGCTAAACGCCGTTCCTCAACTTTTTGCCGTCTCCCAGTGACCTATACTCTCACTATATATTCAAACTGCCCGCTGTCCAGCCCGTCTTCAATTTTTCATGGTTTCAGATGTGATCGAAGCGTGTGCAGGTGTGCTCTTGCCGAATATCATTACCGAGAGGGTGGGTCAGACAGAGGGCAGAAGCACACGGGTTCAAGGGTCACGGACCTCTAAAGTGTTCTTCCATCCCAGAGTATGTTTAATTGTATGCTGGTTTAAATAGCGTAATCACCGTGACTTCGCTATTAATTTCGCTATATATTATGCTTTTAAAGTGATCATCTCGGAAAAGAGTAATTCCATAGAAACAACCTCTCCTCTAAACCGTATGCTCTGCATGCATTCGTCGCTGCCAAGGAGGCCAAAACGAATCATATCAATGTGCATGATGGTTATCTTCAAGGGTCCCCCAAACAATTCGTACACATCCCTCTCAGCTTCAGATTTCGATTGATTTCGAATTTGTCTCAGGATAGATTTCTCCAAAAAAAGTAAGTCTTAAAAATAACTGTACCGGAATTGGAATAACGCAATCATATCTACACCCAATTATTTTCTATTTTATCCAAGTCCGACTGTCCAAGAGAAAGTTTCTGCTACATTAACGAGTTCATATTTCGGTCAAAGTGACAAATACCGATTAGCTGGGTGACGTTCAAATTTACATAAAAAGAAACACCCTTAAAAATAGTGTTGAAACCATTTCAATATATTTTTAAGTGGTAATAACGGATATTCCTCAGTTTTTTCATTGACTGAGACGCTCATCAAAATTAAATCCCGAATATATTGATTTCTTAAGATAAGGGACCCTGTGCGTAATATGATTTTTTCCATTTTTTCATTCGGGTGAGATTTTCTTCTTGATTTTGAACTTCTATCCAGATGAAACACATTTTTCGGAATGGTGATTTATAAATTCATAATTTAAAAAGACGATTTGGTAGATTACCTGGTCGAAGCACTCGGCTGTGAATCAATTGAATCCAGGTCAGAGTCCCAGGCGAGGTGGATGATTTTTACAATCCGAGAAATCTCTGCATTATGATGCTCCTCAGCGAATGTCTCCGTTAAAGTGACCGCCGCGGAATCTCCCGGAGTTCTTCGAATTAACTCAAGAAGTCTGAAAAAGGCAAAAAAAAAAACAAAACTACTTCGGTAAGCAATTCAACTTGCCTTAAATGAGACATCCTTTCTACGACATATGCTACATTTTATTAGGACTAAATTGCAGCAAACACAAAAATGTTTTCCGTCGCCTGAAATCACATCAAAATATGTTACTATAACCTTCAAGAGTGCAAACATAATAATTTTTTTAAAGGTGGATAAAACGAAGAAACTTCGGAATATCATGTGTCATTTTGATGCATATTTTAAGGCATGGTTTTATTGATTAAATAAAACTTTTATAATTATTTTTCACAAAAATAATTCATGGTAGTTTCATCTCATTAGTAACCATGTGCGATAACATCTAACGAATAGCACCACCCATGACATTATGTCAAAATGCTCTTTTTATTTTGTTTTAAAACAAACAATATCATGAAAGCATAACAATAAGTTATAATATGGCAAAAAAATCAGTTTGTTTTCAAATATAGTTTAAAAAAGCAGCATCTTTAGAATACCATAACTGTTGCTTCTTACACATATTTGCACATTACGTTACATTTTGGAGAAATTTCCACAGTAATAATTGAAAACATGCAATCCAAGTCCAGAAAATGGAAAAATTTGAAAGACAATTCGTAATCCAAACCGAAGAATAAAAGTCATTATTTACCAATACTGTGTGAATCTATTTATGGGTAGCTAAGCTATTAAGCTAAAATACCGGTGGGACTACGTGTATTACCTCATTAAAAGGCCACGCTAGAACGTTGCACGCCGGACGAAGTGAGTGGGGGAAAGGGGAGCAGAGAAGGAGCGAAAGAGAGAATGCTCCTACCGAGATTGAGGGTGCATCGAGAGAGAGGGATGGGTGGAGGAGGAGGCACGCTACACGACGCCCCCCTTCGGGAAACTTCCGGTATTATGCTCCTAGAGCGTAAACGCTCCGACTCTCTTCCCATCCCCTCTGGTGTCGAGACTTAATTTCCCTGATCCTCCTCTCTTCTAACGAGATGAAAGTAACTGGGTGGTACTGCAAAGCACGAAGAGAGGGAGAGAGAGAGAGAGTTGGAGATGGGTGGAGGGAGGGTGAATGCAACATTTTAATTTGCATCGCATCCAGTTCTATCCGAGGCAAACGGGATCCCTGCATCATTTTCCCCTCATTGCCGTGAACGCACGGAGAAGGCTCGCATTAAGCGGCATGAAAAGGGAGGAATATTCCACTCTGCCAGAATTTATTTTGTTCCATAACTTAAAAATGAGAGGAGGTTGAAAATTCTTCCCGGGATGACGGCAGATCCAGAGCTACGTAAAATATTTCATTCGGGAGTCACGTTAAAGCTCTCGTGGGTGCAAACTGCGATCATAACTGCGATGTGTGTTCATTTGTAAGGAGCGAGTAGTTATTCAGCGGGGAATCGGTCGCTTCAGAACGGATTCGTTTTGAGTAATTAACATTTTATGAGGTCTACGTTTGAGAATTTGGCAGTGGATTAATTTTTATGAAGTCATTTGGTCCAGCTTCATTTTATCCCCCTGTGTGCCGAAGGGAGTCTCATACCAAAATGGAGGCATTATTATTTCGTTTTTTTCCTTTCTTATTTCCTCCTCTAAGCTAATGGAGCTAGGATCATGATTAAAATAAAACAAACGAGTCTTGATTACATTTAGCGTAATCGAGTGGTTATTAGTCAAAGGCTATTTTTAGCTGAAGACAATCTGATAATAAAGATCTTGGATGTTAGATATTAATACAGCTTTTAATAATATGAATAACCTCATATTCGAGTTTTAGTTTTGTTGGGGAGGCGACCGACAGCTAAGGTCATTTGCGCGTCGTATTCGATGATATTAAAATAATAGCTAATGCTTTGGCATGTACGGCACTGAATAGTTTCACAAGTCAGTCATTTGCTTCGTCGAGGTCAATATTTTACGTACCTCGTACCTCTGTTATTTCGCATAAAGATAAACGCAGGGCGGCCCGATTCAGAGTCACTTGTTTCATCGCTGAAGCTTCTAGCTAATTATTCGTAATCCAACATACATTTGTCGTTTGTACCATCAATGTACAACTAGCAGCCTCGAGTAATCCTTCTTCACACGAACAATACGGTATTGTATTTGTAGGGTTGTAGATAACAAGAATGTCAATTGTCATACACTACGCCTAGGCAATAATGATTAGTATTACTTATATGCGTGCATTTTACACTATTTTCGGGTGATTTGTTGGCAAAACAAAATAATGATAAAGATGAAGTAGAAAACTAAATTGGACCTAGGGATTGGTATAAAATTTTAAGTTATAAAAACTAGACCGTGTTATAAGGATTAGTCAGCGATTCAAGAATATTTTATTGCGTAAGAAAAATCTGCGTGGTTCCTTTGTTTAACTTGTGCCTTTCGATTGATTTAAGAGGAATCATTATATTCTTTTTTAACCCGTTGGATTATTTGCGGGAACGTGTTCCATTGGTTTACTTCTTAATATGAATTCATCCCCAGAATAAAATTCAATAGCCTGAGGGTGAGAATAACAAAAAGTATACCTGAAATTCCCCTACAGATAGAGAGCAGAAACAAAACTGTCTCTTTAATGAGAAATAATAGTAACAGAAATATCTAAAGAAATTAAAGAAGAAAGTAATATAATATGAAAAAATCTCAGTTGTACTGGATGATGGCACATCGAAAATCAAATCGACTCAGTAAGTGTGGCGTCACATTTCAACCGATGAATCCTGCATCCCGAAAAAGACATACATGTATAACCCCGGTTGTGATCGATCGTCTGGATATTTCATATTTCCCACATCTCAACTTCTCCCCACCGCATTTCTAGATCACTTTGACCGCAACGTAGCCATATTTAGAAGCGTTCCTCCTACATTGATATATTCGTTCTTCCAATCGAGGTAGACAATTATCATCTGGCATGCATACCTTCTCTTTCATTAAAAAGACTGGCAATATAGTTTAATTTGAAATTATACTTTTAGTTTTTACTCGCAACTTGTCAAATATTTTAGCCAAATTATTATTAGTAATTTGATCGGTAATCTACCGGTTAACATAGGTTTGGATGGACTCAGGCCACCAACGGTATAGCGACAAATATCCCTCACCTCTTAGCTAAATACAACCCGACGTCCAAAACTACAATAAGCTCCTCTTCAATTCCACGCATGTACTCCCTTAATTTTGTCCAACTCCCCTATCCAATTCCTGCCCCTTCCCCGCTTTCCTAACATTGTCCCCTCTATCACAGTCTTCTAAATCCCATCGCCAGTCAATATGCTTCTCATCCATTTTCCTGCCTCCTTATGATTTCTCCAAAGAATCCCCCCTCCCCAGTATGCCTAGCACTTCCAAACTTGTTTTCCTTTCTATTAACTTCGCATTTTCCATTTTCCTCCACACCCACATTTAATAGGCCTCCAACCTGGGCCTATCATTCTCTTCAATGACCATGCTTATGCACCGCACAAAACCACGCTCCATGTCAAAGTTTTACGAGCCTTTTCTTAACATCATTACTAAACGCCCGTCATCAATTCTCTCCCCTTAGCGTAAGCTTATTTCCCATATTAATTGTTCTTCTTATATCGCTCATACGAGTACTCCCACTCGTACTACTATGACCATTTTGTCCTCGGCACTTTCTAAATAGGTAAACTCACCCACCTGTTCTATTTTATGAACTCCTACTATGAAGTATTTCACTAAACATTATTATTTCTCGAAAACCGCATAAGATTTGTTTTATTTTATTTGTTCCCATACTCATCACTTTAACTTCCCAATGCACTCGGCAATGCTTGCAACTCGATTGAGGCTTTTTACACTAAAGATCGATCATCAGCAAACCTAATTGACCATGTGAATTGTCTGCCGCATTATGTTCCTATCTCCTCTTCTTCCCATGCCACTTACATATTTCCTCCACATTTACGCTGACGAGTACAGGTGATAATTGACAGGGATATCTCACTCCTCTTCCCAACACTGCCCGTCCAGACTCTCCACTCGTCCCTAAGCAGTCTAAGACAGGTTGAGGAGAAGTCTCCTAGCCCTCGAATCCACTCCTATTTTCTACAAAGTATTCATTAATTCTGCCCAATTCGCTCTCTCAAACGACTTTTTGAAATCTACGAAATAGACAAATAGAGTCTGATTGGATTCTAAATTTCACTGCTGACCTAATTATTGCCATGGCATCACGCGTGTCTCTCCCTTTCCTGGATCCAAGCTGATAATCCCCTAAGTAATCATTTTCCCTGCTCCACATCCTCTTGTTGATGATCCTGAAAACCCCTTTAGCTGAGTACAAAATCTAACGTATTGTCCTATTGTCCTCGGATATAACTGCATTTCCCTTTTTTGGATCTCATCTCACAAAGTCTTGCGGCCAGGTTTCTTCCTCATAGATGCTTCCAATTAGTCTATAAAAACTCTTCCTCCTATCTTTTCCTAAATTTTCAAGTGGTTCCACGATCGATCGTGTTGTCAACGCCCATAGTCTTATTTGATTTCATCTCCCATATTGCCCTTTCTTTCTCGCCATCGAGTAAGCTTGGGCTCAGGATATCCTAATCAACATTATACTCCCTTTCTATACCTGAACTTGCTGTCCTAATCTCCCTCTCATACAGTTTTTCCCTATATATCTTCCAGTTTTCCTGGATTTTCTATCTGTTAGATTAATATTTTGCAGAAATTTCTTTGATTGTAATGACATATTTGTTCCTCTTACTTCCTTACTTAAATCTTTAACCTTCTTATATAGCGCACCAATTTCACCCTTTCTCTGCAGGGTTTCCATATCCTCGTAATGTGTTTTCGACCACGCTTCTTTTGCCCTATTTTTTCCAGCTTCAGTTCAAATGAAGTTCTTCATGCCTTATTCTACATATCTCTGTGTTTGCAGTTGTCAATTTTCTTCTCTCGCCTTCCTTTTTTACGTCCATAAGTAATGGTTTCTTTGTTCTTTTCTACAGTTGCCACCGTTCCTCTAATTTTGTTTGCGGCTTTCGATGACCCTTTTTTGAAATATTACCAGTTTTTCTCTGTACCACCTTGCTCTCTGTCTTCACTAATAACCTTCTCTAAAACCTTTTGATACTCCTCTTTTGTCGTTTCTGTTTATTTTTCCAAATTCTACTTCCTAAACCGGTAGATTACCGATAATAATAGCCCCGTACATTTTTTGACCTGTTTCTTGGCCAAAAATACACTTAATTCTTTTAAACGCGATTTTTTATTTTTATGTTTTTCGATTTTTTCATTAGAGCAGCCATGGCCACGGTAACATTTTGTTTTGGTCATTTACTCCTGACAGTTTTTCCGTTCATAGAAATTTTGGTTAGTGAGGAAATATTCACAATAGGTGAGTTTCCATATTGCAGTCTTGTTCTTACGCTTTTTTAAAGTTTCGATGCATCTTTTTAAATCCTGTACAGTTATTCTTGGTAGTACTTTCAATTTTTCTGTTTGACGGTTACGACGGCGATCGGATCTACGATCCCAAATCTTCTCGCGTCATATGAATTCTAAATTTGGTAATGAGCGTGAATGAACTCATTGAATCTTTACATTTCAAATTAGCTGAATACAAATAGTAGGCCTTTTTTCATATTGGTCAGCACGCACCTAAACTCCCTCTACACAGTGTTGTCGGCAACAAGAGTGACAAGTTGTTCATTACCGAAATAATATTGCACATCGCACCCATCTCATGAGTGAACTGTCACCATACAATCAAGCAGCCATACATTGTTATGGCTGACTGGTACTAGCAGCTAGATCACGAGAATGAAAAATATACTGTTCCGAAACAGAGGTATCCTTTCCAAGAAGCGGGAGGGACATTCAATGATGTACGCACTTAAAATTCATTTTCGGGGTCAGTAATGTTTAGGCGTGGTACATAGGGGGTTTGTCAGTGCCCTGAATCTGGGTGGTTGAGTACTAGCAAGGGTATACTGGCTATCAAAGTAGTCTCTCTAGAGGTTAACCAGCTTGCTTAGAATAATAAAATTCAGAGTTTTTCATGTGTTTAATTCAGTTTCTTTCATGACATGCTACATATGTGCCAAAACGGACCTTTAGTGTGTTACAATGCTTATAAGAGAAGTTTTCACGCGTCGTCAGTACCGTAATTGACCAAAAAACCGGTGACCTTACCAACCGTTTCTTCTAAATTTCAGAAAATTCAAAGCGAAACCTTTAGGCTACCAATACTAACACGAAGGTCGTTGCTCAAGACTGGTCAATCAAGAGACGGTCGTGGATATAAATGTCTAGATGATTGATATGTTTCACTCTGAAAAATTTTCTGTCTTGAATTTTGTTCCTGATTTTTTTGTTAAAGATAAATTAAAATAGTAAAAAATAGAAAGCTATAATTATTCGGCCATTTATTATGTTCAAATTCAATAGCATCATACCTTAATCTTCGTCATTTAAACATAGTAATGTTACATGGTTCAATTCAATGCATCTTTCTCGGAAATTTAGCTACTTCACATTAACGTCAGGACTCTACGTTAATAAAACTAATAATAGTAATATTTTAATATTAATATTATCGTAATATTAGAAAAACAAGGCGTTTCATAGCTGGCCAATGAGAAGTGTGGTTTTCACAAATTAATTGACTAAAGAACAGTTGCTATGACATGCATGACAGCTCTCGCAGTAGGCAATTGTGTCGATCGTGTCTAAAGATCATTTGTTCTTCCTTTTTGCTTTTAAAATCATTTCTCATGAGAACCATTTTAGATGCATGATGAAACTCGGCTGAAACGCCATTTATCATTTTTAAAGGGGTAATGCAGTGTGTCACCACTCGGGAGCGAAAAAAAAAGTCTCTTTTATCTCGGAGCGAGCTGAATTTTAATCCAGGTAAAAACCCTGTTTTTCACACGAGATTGGAGAGAAACACCGACAAACGCTCGGCCAGGAAGACTTATCTTTCGAAATAATTTAAAACGCTTCCGTAAGAGACCTCTTCTCCAAATGACTATAAATTAATTGCAGAAACCTTAGTGCAGTAGAAGTAAGAGAAACATAAAGTAAGGTAACTATGGCTTTTCTATAAACTTCAGTGAATCAAAAGATAAGAAAACCTCTTCCGCTACTTACATGTTTGCTGATTAAATCGTAATATTAGACAAGTTATCACATGAGTCATTTTATTATGAATACAATATTAATAGGTCACAGCTAAGAAGTAAAGTGGTTTGATTATTAAAACTCATCAAAACATTTTTTTGCAATTTGTTCAAAATCTCTTCTTTAAAACATTTAATTCCGAGTTAGCGATTTGAATTGCGACAGGAGTGGCTAATGTAAAAAAATGAGAAAAGATTAATATTTTAATTATTTGCAGAAATTCGCAGGATGAGGAATCGCGTGCAAACAGTTAATAAATAAGTGTCGCGATGAAAAATATCGTTTCTACGAAATCACAACTCGAGGATCTTTCTGCCAAGTATAATTACGGTGGGCATAGTGCTTCGTTTCCTTTGGCTGCCATGATTATTATTGCGAGCGAGTGGATGCCAGGCTGGTCGCTCGATTGCACCAATTATGAACGCGCGGGAGTGTTTCAGTCGACTAAAAACCACGAGTTCTTCCTCCCGGGAAGGATTAAAAAAATAGATATCCCGCAGCAAACAGCGAGACTAATTAAGCCCCCTAGGCTATTTTTTTTCAATTTACTGAACCTGTTACTTGTGTTTCTTCGGCTTTTTCGACAAATGGGAATCAAAACTACTCTCAAAGTTCTTTCTTGAAAGTTGATTACCTTAATCCAATAACGCTCAAATTGTGTTTTCGAGTCCATTTTTTCCGCAAATATTCATAGTAACACCATTACAATGTTTTGAGAGCACATTAGACTGTTTTGTTTGATAATTCCGAGTTTCTCGCCGGCACGAACGATTCTGGGATGTCATTCAATATTGGACCAGTTGCAGCCAAAGCGCCGCTGTTTAATGCAATCGGCTTAATTGCAATGCAACTCTCCCTCCGTCTCTCTAACGATAATATCGCTCGCTCTCATCCCTACAGACACACCGTTTATTTCGCAGGGAAGCATCCTTAACTAAAGCGATGATGATAATGGGAAAAATGTGCCATTTTCAGATCATTAAGCTGATATAAATTGAGAGAGAAAATTAAAAACCAAATGATTGGGTTATCACTGGAGATATGGTATGGGTTTCAATTTCAGTGAAACGGCAAAATATTCATTATTAAGTTAATTTGATGACTTTCACAGGTGTGGTCAAAAACCTAGCATAAACACATAAGATTAACCAGTGAAGAAAGCGGGATTCGAACAAAACCCAGTTAGTGGTATTAATATAATGAAATTCTCGTAAATCTTCCCTACGCGAAAATTCTAGCAACCAGAAAACTATTGATTATGTGAAAAAATAAACGAAAAATACGTGTGCCCATATCGGGACAAGTTCCAAAAATCTGAAGAACCGCAGTGCCAAAATACACTCCACAAATTTCTGCCCATAAATATCATATCCCCCTTTAATCTAGTTCCGAACCCCTCTCTTCTCTTTGACGCTCTTCTGAAATACTTCCATCCGACTCATTGTTAGCCATCCCTCGGCCTGCTTTCTTTTTTCGACCCTCATCCCTGCCAACATCTTCCTGCCCATGACCCTTCTCTGGCCTCCTCTTCGTGTGCCCCTACCACTCCAGCCTCGTCTCCTTAATGCTCTCTACATCACTCGCGCGCTCTCTCCCTCCCTTACTTCTCAAACAATCTCCAGAACCAACCAAATATACACCATATTTAGAGTTATTCAGAATCAAACAAAAAAAATTCTCACGACAAAAAGAAAGATCACGCGATGGACGATTGGGACAAGAGGAAATAACCCTTCCGCTCACGCGGTAATCGAGATTATTTGGTGAAAATCCGCCTTCAAAAAAAACATTCTAATCGGGATTTACACTTTCAATTCTGTATCACCTGGAAGACTATTCTAAAATAGAGACAAGAAGTCAGGTAAAACGGACGGCCAACCAGATTGTTCCTAGAGAGAAGTTAATCTTCAAACCAAATGGGAGAAACCTGATCAAAGGAGAAGGATATCGGTATAGGAAATTGTTGGCGAAATGGCATCCATAAGTCCTGAAGAAAACGAGAGAGAACTCTGTCATGGTAACATCAGCGGAGATGGCTAACTTGACTTACTGGGAGATTTAAGAGTGACATACTTGCTAGGCATGTCGGGAAAGATCTAGAACTATAAAAAAGTGTTACCTTTGATTTCAGGTAGTGTTTTGAGTCTATATACCAACATTACACAAAAGTGCGAGGAAAACTCCAATACCTTTGTACAGGGTTAGTTTTGAAAGTAATGCAATTGAATTTCCCGTGCCTCTCCTATTGGTTGGAGTGGAATCAAATTACTTGAAGTAGATGAGGGGGACTCTAAGCTTTACCAAAAAACTGGTTTTGTTCCTCTTCAAGCCATGAGAGCGGCAGGACATCAGTGATTGTAAACCTCTGCGCGCCGGCCGTGTCACGAAAGACCAACCGAGTGGAAATTTCAAGTGAACTTTTGCAACGTATTGGAAATGAACCTGATTATTTTGACAACGTCATTACTGGTTATGACACCTGGGGTTTTGAATACGACCCAGAAACAAGACGCCAAAGATCTGAGTAGCACACCGACCAGTCCCCCAAGCCCAAAAAGGCTAGAATGAGTAGATCAAAAGTGGAAACAATGCTCATTGTCTTTTTCAAAAGTAAAGGAGTGGCCCATAAGGAGTTAGTTCCTCAAGGACAGACAGTCAACGTTTCCTACTACGTAAATGAGGTGAAAAGACTCCGAAAAAGGACCATCTGGACGACAAAAACATCTCCGCTACATGGTAACTCCATCACAAACACGCACCTTGCCGCAATGCGTTACGATTCCGCGAGTTCCTGGCAAAACACCAGGTGCCAACGCTGCCCCGCCCCCTCTATAGTCCTGACGTCACCACAAGAGACTTCTTTTTGCTCCCTCGGATTAAGGTAGCAGCCCTGAAAGGAACCCGTTCTTCGTCCATAGAAGAGATCCAATCAGCCGTGACAGATGCCTTGCGAGAGGTCCCCGAAGATGCCTTCCAGGGCGCGTACCCGTCATGGCAGAGTCGCTGGAAAAATGTGCAGTAGTCTAAGGACGGTACTTTGAAGAATTCAGTGTTTGTGAAATCTGTTGAATATTTTTTTAATAAAAGCATTAATTTTGGAACGCACCCTATATCTGGGTTCCTGTGTCACTATCTTCATCTTCCTATATCGAAGTCGATTGTACATGGCCACGAGGTGGTCATCGCCATTTTTATCTGCTCAGGGGTGGTTCATTCGTTACGTAACTTGGTTCATGTACCTTGCTCCGACAAAGGTATATTTTTTCAAAGAGAAAGTTCATCACTGCCATTGTTTTCTTCTTTCAGAATTCTACCAGTCTTCTTTCCACAGTGTTTTCCCAATCCGAACTGTTCCACGCTCCTTCTCTTTCGGCACTCTCCGAACGCAGAGTTCCAGTCTCTCCTATCTACCACTACTACTATTATTAGCTTCTCCTCCCCTTTTACTGCTCCTAGATCATCTTTAAATCCTTCGTACACACTTCTTCCATTGCCTCTTCTTCTAAATGGGTGGATGCTGGCGTATTCATCTGTACTAGCGCAGTGCACGTAGTCTCTCCCTCTATTTCTACCATCAGAATCCTCGGATTTTACTGCCTACCATGATTTTATTGTTTTTTCCCATTCCTTCTGGAGTAATATTCCCACTCCTGCTCACTCCCAGAATCTCTATATCCCCAATCCGTCCATATCCATCTTAGTAGCGTTTTCCAACTTTCCGCATACTCCCAATGAACTTAAAAATGGTAATTAGTAACACACTTATTTTCTATCCACACATTTTTGCAGGGCATTATACATATGTAGATAAACTCTTCGTCTCTGATTAGCAAAAGCATAAATTTGGAAGGAAACTGAAGCGGTATATGGGTTTTGAGGTTTTCTGACGACTAACGATAAGATGATATCGTCCTAGTCACTAATATAACGTAGAACATCGAATAACTGGCAACCATACATCAATCTCATTTAGGATTTGAACTTGTGACTTCAGGATTAGGTGGCCGAGTGTTTCTTAACAAGATATTTCCCACTTGGTCAATAACCAAATGATTTTGGAAAATAAACATGGCATCTAGGCGTAAAATAGTAATTTCAGGCCACATTTCCCGAGATCACACAGGTTAAGTATTCACTTCAATAATAGTTCAATTGTGTGCTACCCAAATGAAACTTCGTGTAGGCATACACCAACTTCTTTTTTAATCTATTCGGATTCGTGGCAGTGCCATAACCCAGCATGAAAACTTGATATTTAACATTGTACGATACAAGGGTCCTAGTCACAAGAATCGGACAAGTGTCAGCCCAAAAAAATATTTGGATAATTCAATTTTGTGAAATGTGGACTCATTAGTTCCTGGTGAATCTGGGAAAAATTAACTTCTGGGAAAATAACTTGACCCGGAAATTGCAAACCATAAAACAACCATCCTCCATTCAATCACTAAAATGAAATAGCTTTGTTTTCTGGAAAATAACAATTCCGGAAGCCATACTGAGTTTTTATTGATTGAATCGACAAAAATATCAATGCCACTGTTACCAAGGCTTGAAAATTTAACGGACACAAAATTTAAAAATTGTAAAGGTTACATCTTTTGCCATTGAAATGTAATTCCCACAATATAAGTCTTTAAAAGTAAATGTAATTCCATCAGAATAGGATATACATCCTAATAACACGCCTTGTGTCGGTCTATGACAAATTAAAATGATTCTCAAACTTCAAGTAAAGCGTTTTCACTTACGTATACTAATAAGGGAGTTCAGAAATATACTTTCCATATTTTGGAATTTTTTCAATTTCCAAAACTAATTGACCACACCACCTCATTAGTTCAATTCGAGGCAAGAGACAGTAAGTCCTTGACATTTGGGTTTATCGCCTCATTCATATCGCATATAACTTGTTAATGGGACTCAACTTGTTCCTAACTTTTAAACTCTGTTTCGAGTACGTGGCTGAATATTCATTCAAGGTAATCAATATCTTTGCTTATTTCCGCAGAGAGTTGACTTCTAAAGCAACTCGTCTTGAACACATAATTTTTATTAGACCATTATACTTTTGGTCAACGATTCCAAAAAGCCCGGCCATCAAAGCTCTCTAATTTATCTCCGCAAGCTTCCATAGAATTCTCCTCTTGGTCGAGAGACACGACAGTAAATCTAATGAAAATCTTAAAACTTAAATATTTTTGCCTCGTAATTTCTTGAATTCTCAAGGTTCTCACTCATACAGTTTTCATTTGTAGATCGTTGGAAGTACAACAGAAATATTTTGGCGCCTCGAAAGCCCACGGATGTCATTAGATAACCATTATGGCTTTAACTGCTCTTTCAAAGCGCTCTGCCGTCACGACACGATGCCAACAGGGAATATGGAAATTAAACAATTCAAGAACTAGTCCGGGAGATGACACAATTCAAGAACTACTAGTCCGGGCGTAATTGCTAAAATGAAATAGGTGAATCACCATTCTGAACTCATATTCGCCAATGAATTTGGTTGTTTCGCCCTCCATTACTGCTCAATAATTGAAATCGCCTTTTCTCTGCGGTGCATGTTTGAAGTGGATTGGTCATGCTTACACTATTTTTTAGTTCTGGTATCGTTCGGCCAGTTTTAGGGCACTCATCGAAACTATGGCTATCACTGTGTGAAAAGAATTTGGCATTCGTACGATGTTTCGAAGTTGTAGCGTAGTTTCAAGGCTTTCGCTTGACTCACCCTCGTACTTCAAAAAATGTAGCCGAATCTTTTATGCACATTGTTTATCTTACTAAGGGACTCGACGTGCAGAGAGCGTCCGGCCACTGGCCACGGGACTGCCCGGGTTTTATCTTGGGTGATTCCCCCGAACACCCGAACGGTGAGATTTTTCCCGATGCCTAGATCTTCCTGAGAAACCTCAGGCGGCACAGAGATAAGGGAACCGGACCCCTTTATACGAGGCGTATTCTTAAAGTAAGTACCGTTTGCTTATATTTAAATATTGGCGCTTCAGAACACAGTTTCGCTCCTGCAGCGCCATCTACTGATTCATTGAGAAGCTATGGCAGCATTTGTTTTGTTTCAGAAGTCGTTTGCTTGTCCGTGCATGCAAATAACAATGTCCGCGACAACCGTTGATCCCGCCAGCTGTGAAGTGCGTTCTGTCATACGATCTTTGTATGCAAAAGGATTGTCTGCTGCTGAAATTCATCGGGAATTATGCCTAGTTTATAAACCTACAGTTATGAGTGAAGGAAAGGTTAGACAATGGTGCTGTGATTTTAAAAATGGACGAACAAATGTCCATGACGAAGAGCGAAGTGGTAGGCCCAGTATTCTGACCGATGACATTGTTTCGCAAGTGGAACAAAAACTGCGTTGTGATCGTCGATTGATAATTAATGGCCTGGCTGAACAATTTCCTCAACTTGGACGCACTACTGTCTACAATATTGTTACGGAAAACCTCGGATACCACACATTGCGTGCAAGGTGGGTACCGAAAATGCTCACCGACCACCACAAAGAGCAAAGAATGTCCAGTGGACGAGAGTTTTTGGGTCGTTGGGAACTCTTTAAACCACCCACCGTACAGTCCTGACCTTACACCCAGCGACTACTTCCTCTTCTTGCACTTGAAACAGTGGTTCGGTGGACAACGTTTCGAAACCGAAGACGAACTCAAGAATGGCGTTGTCGATTGGTTCAACCCTCAGGCGGCGAGTTTCTACGCAGAGGGGTTAAAGAAGCTGGTGCAGCGGTACGAAAAATGCTTAGAAGTGAACGGCGATTATGTAGATAAGTGAAGTAGGTTTGTAGCTAACTAAAAGTGCCAATAAAATGTGTTTCATGAGTATATTTTTTCCTGTGACCAAACGGACCTTACTTTATGAACACGCCTCGTACTTAAACACTATTTTTAGGTGAGAATTTACCTCTGAGTGTGAGACAGTGTTGGGTGAGATTTCTCCTCCTCTAACAAATTGACTCAAAGAGATATTGTGGTTTGGTTGGTTAAATCTATCTGATGTCCTTCGTGGCTATATGCTAATATTTTGTGTGTTGTACATGCTGTTGAAGGTATATTTTACATGTTGCATATGTAAGCAAGCTTTTACAACCAGCATGTTAACTTATGTGCTGAAAATATCATTACTTTATCCATTCCAACAAATTACAAAGAATACCTAAAAGAATAAGGTATATGGTGAGAGGTTTCCTAAAAACTGAGACACGTACTTGCATATATTTTCTACAGTTGCCGTAGATTCTGCATGGCATTTAAATATGCGTCTTTGAGTACGAAAGCATTCATGTCCACGCATCCATATCTACCATCGCGACAGCTGATCAATTACCCTTCTAAAGCATTTAATGGTGAGATGGGCTTTGGGCTATCGATTTGGTATCTTTGTGTCATTGGAAAGGGCGTATCGCGTATTTTCGCGACGAGAAGCAGATCGCCAAATACAGTAGGTTTACTAGATGATGCAGCGGCGACAACGATGGATGCCTCGTCCACAGGGTCCCCCCTGTCACCCTCCCTTCTCATTTCACCCCCTTGGACCATCCCACCCGCCTTTCTCCGACACCCTCCGCTTCGTCTCACCACGTCCGGGTACCTCACGCTCTCCATTTGGGCGAGGATCCACCCGTCCGTCGTGCATTCACATCCCCCACACCCGGCCTTTCCCTCCTGTCCACCCAACCATGTCTTCAAACAAACCCTCCCCCTCTGGTATTTACTCCCCACTCACGTCATCCCGCTCCCTTCTCACTTTCCCCCCTGTACCCCCAACCCCCGCCCCTTTCTCCCGTCGCGCCTCCCGCAGCCGCCCTCATCGCTCCCTCTGACCCCTTTCCGCTCCATATCTGTCACCTTCTCGCCTTTTCCTATTCGCCCCAACCCCATCCCATTAGCCTCACGTCTCAGCTCCTCCCCGGATCTTCCCCTTTGCTCGGCCAACCCTTATTAAAGGGCTTATTTGAGTTCCACTTAAGCCGACACCGTCCCCTTACTTTTCCCCGTCCCTACTCTAGTGAAACCTGCCGGACTCCCCTCCTCCTCTCGCCTCTTCTTTCCCCTCAATCCCCCTCCAGACCCATTAATCAATGGAATGCAAATGTTAGCCTCCCGTCCGCGCGGAGCGAGTGGATGTTCCCGCACCTGAGACACTGGCGACAATTCGCCGGCGAGACGGGGAGGGGCGGGTTCCCGATTCGACGACAAGTGAGGAGCGCCGCGCGGGTCCCATCGCTCTTCTCTCCGCCGCCGCCTGCCTGCCCTTAATGCCGACGCGCACAACTCACACACACACAATCGCGCTCACGGATGATCCCCCCCCCCTAATGTGGACCATTTGGGACTCGCCTTGTGAATCCAGGCCGTCGTAAGTTTCAGTGGAAGTATCCCTATCCCTCCTCCTTCCCTCCCTCTCCAACTCCGCCCCCTACCCGACCGATTCAGCTGAATAACGTGCACGAAACATCAAGTCTCCCCACTTTTATCCCTTCTCATCGCTATGGAGCGTTAACTATGAACGGTCAGCCAGACGGCGCGGCGTGACGCAGGAAGAAACTTGTTCGAAGCCGATCGGAATGATTCCCTTTGGGCGGACACCAAGGGTTGCGGATCCGGTCAGACGCAGGCACAAAGGGAAAAGACGAGTGCGACGAAATTACGAAAAGATCGAAATCTCGCCCACCACGAGACGACTTAGTAACCTGGTAGGAATGATTATTTCGATCGAAAGCAGATCGTGATCCCGTGCAGAGTACGTGAGATCCCACTTGAGCGGGAAGAGAGCGTTTTTTGTTTATTTGTGTTCAACTCCATGTCCTAAAGTATGCTAATCAGGTCGGAGGAAGCGTACAGGAAGCTCGAACTAGCAAGGAGAAAGGGGGCACTGCCGAGTCTCGCATTTCGTTTGTCTCGCACAGAATGGAGGAACACCCATTGATAATAATTTACCGGGATCTGTAAATATACTAGACTGTACTCATGTATTGGAATCAGGGTTGGTTGAACTAAACTGTAAACGGACATTGAATCCATCGAAGCAATAGGACACGAAGTCATGCAAGCTACACAAGAATTGGCTCTGACTGGCAAAAAAATTACGAAGCTCTTGATCATTACACCTCTCATGCAGTTTATGCACCATAAAATTAAAATCAATGCTTTATTTACATTGATCTTAATCTTAAAGTTACAAAGTAAACAATAATAACACTTTAAACTAAAGACTACATTTAAGAGTTGTCTAAATATATAATCATCAAATTTATTAAGTCGTTTTTGTTATTTTTAGTATTTATCGACATTAATTAATTGTGTTTAATTAATAAAAAAATTTCTTTCATAAAAATATCCTTAATATTTCATAGTTGTCACTTTAGTTTTAAACAGATGAGAGGCACGTGAAATTCACCAATTTTAGTCCGCCTACTGCCATTCTTTTAAGGGATCAATTCATTAGTATGAAATGGGAAATTCTTGATAACCACTCTATAACTGAAGACTATTTGAAGGTCCCCCAAGATCTTGAAATCTTGAGGTAAAATAGGATGGTGAATTATTGTATTAAATATTTAATAAAAACATTATTCCTTATATCTCCTCAACTAAGTTCGGGCTTTGGAAGTCCGGAAAACACCGTTGAAACATTTATGTAGCGCATAATTAAAACATATCCACTACACCATTAAACAAATATCTTAATATCTATTAGTAGCGCCAAACCGTGAAAGGTTGCTGGAACATGTGTGTATAATCATGCGTGTATGCCCAACTACATTTTTTATAAATTTGTTAATCGGCTTTAATTCAGCGTGTTTTTAATTCAAAATGCATGCGTGTGTAGGTTTGACTTTGCAAAAAATTGTTCGCCAAGAGAGGAAGAACGAGTAATCGAAACTGCCGGCGAAATACCGATTGGATGGCTCCGTTTTGACACTGGGCGACGTCTCTGAATATGGTAGAGCAGGTAAAGGGACTTCTTACCCTCTTATTACCTTGATAAGGGGCTACAATTGCACTTGCATTTAGTAAGAGCTGAGCTATTGCACCTCATCTCTCACACCAGTCTTCGGGTTGATTACTAGAGTGGTTTGGTATTCCATGAGAAGGGAATCCGGCTATAGTGCCATTGCATGACTATTGCATTTTGGAATCGCGCGCTTATTTTCTGCTTTAATTTGATCGCAAGTTGTTGGCAAATCATGATTACCACACGAACGCAACGTAGGTGGAAGTTTGAAGAGCAAAAGACTGTTATTTGGCTAAATACTTAAATTACTTCGCTTACGTTCTCAAACCCTTTTACAGGTTTGGATAAATATATGTACACACCCTCCCATGGACTACAAACTTGTCGTGGTGGAAGGGCTTGTGCGTTCCGATGACCCCTAGAGCTGTGCTGGCTAGAGTAATAATAATTGCTCCTGGTAGGGTCACCCATGCCAGATAGGTCGAAGGTTAGGAGCCAGACAAAAGGTATTCCACGCAGCGTCTGTTCCTCAGTGAGGCGGCTGCAAAGGCGTCTGACCCCAGTGGGGCGGCCTTTAAGTGATGGTGTCACGCTAAAAACACTATTGAGGAAGGCAACGAAAAACAACCTCAATTATTATTCCCGAGAAAATAATGATGGACAACATAGAGAAATTAAGTCCTGCGGGACTCGGCCCAAGGGGCCGTGTGTCGTGCCCGGCAGAGGGGCAGGACGCGCTTACGCGGTCGTCATCCCACGAAACCCTTGCAGGGGAGAAATAACAGCAGCAGGACAGAAGACGCAGAAGAAGACGAAAGTAGTTAGAGTAGGAACATGGAACGTCAGGACAATGTTGAGGACAGGCAAATTAGAGAATATTAAGCGAGAGATGGAAAGAGGTAATACAGATGTTTTAGGTCTATGCGAGATGAGATGGAAGGATAGCGGGGATTACTGGAGTGATAATTATAGAGTGATATACAGCGGCGGGGGCGAGTGCCAACGAGAGGTTGCCGTAATATTAAAAAAAGGGGCAGGAAGAAGCGTAGCCAACATAGAGCAATCAATTGATGGAATAGTACTCGTAGAGATTAAAGCAAAGCCGACAAACTTAGTCATTGTTAAGGTATACATGCCACCGAAGAACCACAAGGAGGAAGAAGTCGATAGGATGTATGATGAGTTAGAGGATATCATCGCGAGTGTTCCTTCAGGGAAACATTTGATAGTGATGGGGGATTGGAAGGCGACGGTAGGCGAAGGAAGAGATGGTGGTGAGGTGGGGGACTATGGGTTAGGCACGAGGAATGAACGCGGGGAGAAAGCAATTGAATTCTGCAGGAGACAGGGGTTAGTCATCACTAACACATGGTTTAGACACCACAAAAGGCGTAGGTATACATGGAAAATGCCAGGTGACGCAGAAAGGTATCAGTTAGATTATATTATGGTTAGGCACAGATTTAGGAACAGTGTGATAAATTCGCACAGTTTCCCAGGAGCGGATGCGGACTCTGACCACAATTTAGTAGTTATGAAATGTAATGTTCGTTTCAACAAGATAAGGCAAGGGCGGCGGGTTAGGAAATGGAATTTAGAAGCAGTAAATGGATTAACGAGTAAGGAGTATAAGCAGGCTGTAGAGAAAATGATGGATGACGGTAAAGAACCGAGTACTAACGAAGAAAAATGGGAATGTATCAAGAAAGGGATATTGGAAGCCGCTAAAGACACTATAGGAACCGTTAACGGGAAAAGGATAAGGAAACCATGGGTAACGGATGAGATGATTGCAAAGATGGATGAGAGAAGAAGATGGAAAAATGTAAACACAGAGTTAGGCAAAATGAAGTACAAAGAGTTAAACAATACATTGGGAAGGGCCACAAATAAAGCAAAAGAAGAATGGTGGAAAACGCAATGCGAGGATATGGAAAGTTTACAGAAGAAGGGTGAATGGTGATTGGTGCTCTATACAGAAAGGTTAAGTTATTATCGGGAAGTAAAAAGACAAGATCTGTGTTAACAGTTAAAGATAAGTGGGGTAAGATAATAGTTGAACCAGAAAAAATCCAAGAGAGATGGAAGGAATACAAAGAAACACTGTACGGCGGAGAACTTAGGCCGACAAGATTAGACATAGGAAAGGAACATGACGTAGAAGAAGATAGCTTAGGTCCAGGCATACTCGACGATGAAATAGAAAGGGCATTAAAGGAGATGAAAGCAAATAAGGCCGTGGGGGTGGACAACATACCTGTAGAACTGTTGAAATGGTTAGGAAAATGCGGGAAGAAGGCCGTATCTGGACTGATTCGTAGTATCTATGAAGAAGAAATCTGGCCGGAAGATTTTGTGAGATCGGTGTTAGTTCCTATTCCAAAAAAGGCAAAGTCTATATCATGTGAGGATTACAGAACAATAAGTTTGATATCCCACACAGCTAAAGTTATTCTCAGGATCATCAACAAAAGGATAGAGAGTAAGGCAAATGATTACTTAGGAAATGATCAGTTTGGGTTTAGGAAGGGAAGAGGTACGCGTGATGCCATTGCAGTAATGAGATCACTAATTGAGAGGAATATAGAATACAACCATGACGTTTTTGCCTGTTTTGTAGATTACGAAAAAGCGCTTGATAGAGTGAATTGGGAAAAATTAATGCGTGTATTGCAGAAAATAGGAATGGATTGGAGGGACAGGAGACTGATCCGCAACCTATACATGTCTCAGACTGCTCAGGTGCGAGTAGGGAACGGAGAGTCCGGATGGGCAGTGTTAGGAAGAGGGGTAAGGCAGGGTTGCCCATTGTCACCGGTGCTGTTCAACGTATCTGTGGAGGAAATGATTAAAGAGGCATGGGAAGAACTGGAGGTAGGAATGAAAATCGGAGGGGAATTCGTAAAATCGGTTAGGTTAGCTGATGACCAAGCATTGGTTGCTCAGTCAGCTAAGGGGTTGCAAGCATTGTTGAGTGAATTGGAGGTTCAGGACGATAAATATGGGATGAGAATCAATATTAATAAAACAAAGGTTATGCGATTTTCCAGAAAGAAAAAGGCTAAGCTAAACATTAAAATAGGCGGGGAAAAAATAGACCAGGTAGAGCAGTTTACATATCTCGGAAGTGTTTTGGACCAATACGGTCAAAGTGGTAGGGACGTAAGGAGAAGAATTGCGCTAGGCAAGGAGGCTTTCTCACGGAGGAGGGAGTTGATGACGGGGACGTTGAGTAGGGATGTTAAGACAAGACTCGTAAAAACTCTGATATGGAGCGTAGCTATGTACGGCGCGGAAACGTGGTCGCTGAAGCAGGAGGATAGACGTAGATTGGAGGCTTTTGAAATGTGGGTGTGGAGAAGGATGGAGAAGGTGAAATGGGCCGAAAAGAAAACAAATGAGGAAGTACTAGAAATGGTGAGGGGGGGAGAGGGGTTTGTTGAGAGAAATCCTATGGAGGCAGGAAAAATGGATGAAATGCGTATTGAGCGGTAGTGGACTGTTGAAGAAGGTAATAGAGGGGAGAATGTTGGGCAATCGTGGAAAGGGCAGGAACAGGATAGGGATGTTGGACGGGATGAAGGGAGGAAAGAAGTACAAAGAGATGAAGAGGGACCTGATGTAGAGTAGGTTTTCTTAGGAGTCACAAAATATTTATTTGATAGTTATGTCCATCAGAAAACCTACCTTAACCGGTAGATTACCTAATAATAATATATATACACACACACGTATATACGTACAGGTATATATACTCACACATATACGATACAAACAGCAAACGGTTAGCAGCGGTAAAACACAGAAAATTTTAAAAATCTCATGTAAAAAATAATATCTAATATTTCATGTATGTGTTAATATATACTGTATATATAAACTGTATATACTGTATAGTGTATATACTGTTTATATATACTGTATTATACTGCCCTAAATATCTATATATGTGTACATACATAATCATATATACCCCGCACCGTTCCTATCCTTTATGATGTTGTATGCTTGCTAACCTACTGTCCATTCTCCTCTTGTGTTTGTCAATTTCTCCTTTGGTGGGTGTAACAGCTCCCTAACGCCATCTTCTGGGTAATGATTCGGAGCACTTTGGTGCTTTATAAGATCGCAGATTTCAATGTAAAAGTACTCTTCCTCGATAGCTGGTCGTGCCTCTGTTTACCGAGTGTCTGATTTCGCCGGCGACCGAGGCGTCGGCCGCCGGGTTTTGGTGAGCGGCACTGCCGGACTCTCTCGAAAATCGAGGTTCCGATCGTGTTTTGTTTCGAGCGGCGGTTGATCGCCTAGTTCTTTCAGAAGCGTGAAGTTTGACTCTCGACTTCTTCCGCCGGGAAGACCGTGCCTTCGTTTTGTTTACTGGTTCATAACTGACCTTGACTGCTAGCTTAGGCTCCTTTTTGTTTTGCTACCGCCAGGTGCGAGTAGCGGGGAGGGAGTGTACACGAGTGATTGTTTTTTTTCTCTCTCTTTGGAGTGGTTATCCACTTGGCCCGCTCTCCTTTCTTTCACGCAGGCGTGCTCAATTTGATAATTTTTCAAAATGGTCATACGTCGCGTAAACACGCTCGCCTTGCAAGTTGACGAGAAGGCGAAACCCCCTACTCCGTTGGAGGTCCACCTCTTCACACTAGAGTCGCTGGGCCTCACACCCGAAGAGATAGTGGCGATCCAATTTGGATACAATCGACATTTGATATTCCTGAAGTTAGCAAACGAAGCTGCAATGACTAGGATTTTAGAGAATACTCCGCGTAAACTACCGTTTCCGTCCTTAAGGGATCAGAGGACGACGATAATTATTGACGAAACCTCGGGCAGCCCGTGTAATGTCAGGATTCTTTGTCTCCCCGTGGAGACCCCATTGGAAGACATAACAAGCGAGCTCCAACGTTTTGGTAAAATCCATCGCTCGTGGGAGAACAGGTGGGAGGGAGAAAAGTTGGCGCGGGTGCTTACTGGCACCAGGGTTGTGCGGATGACGGTCGAGAGAAATATCCCCTCGTACCTCCACATCGGCGGTAACCGGGCCATCATCATATATGAGGGTCAACGTCGCACTTGCGCCCGCTGCAACCAAGAAGGCCACGAGCGCAAGACCTGCCCTCGGAACCAGGGAGGAAAGAGCTATGCGGAGGCAATGGTCATGGCCTCCAGCCCGAACACCACCGAGGAGATGGACGAGCCCGAGGTGGCTGTGGAGGAGAGGGCGCGGTCCCTGCTTTTTATCGAGGGTGCGACCCCCGCTGATCCCGCCGACTCCCCACATACCCCTTCATCTATAGGAAAAAATCAGAGGGAGCGAAAGTCGTCGAAAGAAGAAAGCGATGCAAAAAAGAAGAGAACAGACGACACTGATCTCCCGAGTTCAAACCTTAATCTATCTGCAGTCCCTACCTGCTCGCCCACTCTCCCACAACCGCCGGCCCCTGTCCTTGTGACCCCGTCAAGGGAGGATGAATCATCCTTCGTCCCTCTTTCCCGCGGCCACGCCACCGATACCCTCCACCTACAATCCCCGCATCACGGGCTTCCAGCTCCCCGAGAACCAATAGTGACAGATTCATTGGATTGTGAATGGCCTCCATCCCCAACGGCTGGCCCCCCGATCCCGCTCTCACGGACACTCGATCAAGATGTCGTCGGTCTTCCCAGGGAACCTCTAGAGGCGGACCGAATCGAACCATCCTCCTTGATTACTGCCGACGGGGTCCCTTCGACAGATGACCCCCAGTCCGCCACCCCGGTCCCTCCTGAGGGCACCTCCCGGCCCGAGACGGGCCCCAGCTGTGCTCGCTCGAGGAGGCCCCCCCGTGGAACGCTGCCGAACAACCAGCTCTTCGTGGAGACCACGGCTGGCTCTTCCTCTTCGGACGAGGTCGGGGGGGAGGGATGTGGCGACAACTCGCGACCTCGATCGTTGACTCGTCGGACGAAGCGTCCCGGGAAACGGCGAAGTACTCGTCGCCCGGGTTCAAGCCGCGACCGGAGCGACGTAAGCCACGACCAAAACTCTGGTAAGTGATGTCCGGTGCCCATAGATGCCCTATCGCTTCACCAATGAATGTCATTTCGCTGAATATTGCCGGCATTTACAGTCACTTAAAAATTGCAGTCCTCCAACGTTTTCTCCGCGATCTCAGGGCTGATGTAATCCTCCTTCAAGAGGTGAAGGAGGGCATAGTCTGGGATGCGAACACTTTTCAGGCTATCGGCAATTTCGCCGATTGTCATTCTGGCACCACCACCCTAGTCCGAAATGGCATTCCATTCTCTCATGTTCGCCGCCACGCCTCGGGTCGAATAACGTCTGTTATCGTGAATGGGATCCACATAATCAATTTTTACGCTCCCTCTGGCGAGTGTGCGAGGGCAGAGCGCGAAACATATTTTAATGAACTTCTCCTCCCCTACCTTTATCCCTTCTCGGGGAAGGCCATCTTGGGTGGGGACTTCAACTCCATTTACCGCCGAGAGGATAGTGCCTCGAACAGGGATAGAATGACATACTACCCAAGCCGAGCACTCTCACTGATGCTTGACTCAATTGGAGCGATTGACGCAGTGCGTTCTTTCTGCGCCGGTCCCGCCCCCTTCACGCGATCAGGACATAACTCTCGGACGCGGATCGACTACCTCTTCCTCTCGGCATCACTTAAGAATGATGTCCAGAGAGTGGACACCCTCCCAGTGTCCTTCTCTGATCACTGTGCGCTGATCATGAGTGTTACATGCCCGGATACAACCCCCGCCGCGCGTGCCCACCGCTGCGGCGCCGTGTGGCGCATGGACCTCCGCGTTCTGGAGGACGCCACTCGCCGCGACTCCATCCGCAGCCGGGTATGTGAACTGATCGCGGCATTACGTCCTGGTGCAGACCTCGCGGTATGGTGGGACGAAGTTTTCAAACCCCGAATTGTCACACACATCAAAAGGCAAGCTTTTGAGTGGCGTAGAGAAAAAAATTACACCATCTCCTTCCACCGCCGGGCGCTGGAGGAGCTCCTGCGTAAGGATCTTGCGCCGGAGGGTTTCCACGCCCAAGTGTCGTCACTTAAAAAAATTATCCTTGGCCATGAACTTCAAAAATACGCTCCCCAAAAATGGCAAAAAGAATTAGAGACAGATATGGGGGGGCCTCTTACGCTATCCGAGCTTCGGCGCTCGGTGAAATCCAACTCCGGCTCTGTCACAGACAGAATCCCTGTCAGAGAATCTGCCACCGGCGACACCGACCTCCTTATGGAAGCGACCCGGCACTTTAAAAATATTTTTAACAGGTATCCGCCGTGGAAGGAGGGAGACACACCCCCTCTTCCCTCTCTCCCTATGCTGTCCTCAACCCAAAAAGCGGATCTAGGTCGAGACATAAGTTCAGACGAACTGGACTGCGTCTCCTCCATGTTCCCAAAGGGCAAAGCACCCGGCTTGGACGGCCTACCCTTTGAATTTTATTTCGCGTACTGGGATGTTCTTAAACCTATTTTAACCAGACTTTTTAATTTCATTTTAAGTAGCGGCTCTCTGACTGCAAGTCAGCGGGCCGCCGTGATAACCCTTATACCAAAGATTACGCGGCCCAAGTCGTTCAACGACTTCCGGCCAATCGCCCTTTTAAATGCCGATTATAAGATATTGGCACACGTCTTGCGCTATAGAATGACGGCTGTTGCCGACATCGTCCTCTCTCCATCCCAGTACGCCGTGTCGAAAACGCGAAACATTTTCGATGCCGCACTGCTAATTCGCGACGTCATTTTTTCCTCACCCTTGTATGGCGATAGTTTCCTAGCAGTGCTTGGAATTGACCTTGCGAAAGCATTTGATCTGGTCCGGATCGAATGGATCGTAACCGTGCTCAAGACGATGGCCTTCCCCGAGCACTTTTTACGTGCCGTTTTAACGATGTACACCGGTACATCTTCTAGAATTAGAATAAAGAATGCCACCTCACCCCCCATTCCCGTCTGTAACTCCGTCCGGCAGGGCTGCCCGTTGTCAATGCTGCTGTTTGCTTTTGCCATAGACCCCCTACTCAGGCGACTTCAGAGCAGTGGAATCGGGATACGCCGTCACAACGCTGTCTGCCCGGGCGTCGCATACGCTGACGACATAACCCTTTTCATAAACGACCCGTCCCACATGGCTCTCGCCCACGACATTTTAAAGTCATACGAGCAGGGTGGTCTCTTCCTCAACGGTCGGAAATCCAGGTTTCTCCTGCTGAGGGGAAGCCCGCCACCGACCTCCATCGGTTGGTCAGAGTCGCCCTCCCTCAAAATCCTAGGGTTCTGGTGGGAGAAGGAGTTGGCTCCCACGATTGAGCGGAACTGGGGAGTTATAGACCGCCATATAAAATGGAGTGTTGGGAAATTTTCACTACCTTCCCTCCCGATTGTGACCCGCGTCCGCCTCCTGAACCAGACTGTCTTCCCGAGGCTATGGTATGTGGCCCATTTGTGGCCCTTACCCCCTAAATACAATGCATACTTCATTAAAGCGACTAACCAAATGATCTGGAACGGCTACGTAAAGAAAGTGTCCCGCAACCAGCTCTATGGCCCTTTTGAGCTAGGTGGGCTCAATTTAACGGATACAGCTCTAAAAGCAAAGGTGGTCTACGCGAAGCTCGGTCTGCGCGTCCTTGGGGGTGACGACGCGTGGCGAAAGGCACTCCTCAGGGACGCGTGGCAGGCACTCGCGCAAGACAAATGCCACCGGAGGGCTTTTGAAGAAACGAAAAAGGTCGCCTCACTCCTGAGAGATGGAGAAACAATTTCGGTCAAGACCCTGTATCTCAGAGCGCTCGCCGAGCAGGGAAAAATGACATCCAAAACGACATTATCTTGGAAAAACTGGGCAACCAGCAGAATGAACGACAAGGCGCGTAGTCAAATGTTCAACCTAATCGCGAACTTGGTCATGACGAGGGAAGTGAGGCACCACCTACGTTTAGCTGATTCGCCCCTTTGTCCGTCATGCCGTCGAGTAGACAACGCCGCGCATCTGATTCTAGGCTGCGGCGAAAAACTCAGAGAATGGGAAGCCCTGAAAAAGATATATAAAACTTGGGACGTGTTCGGCGGTGGTGCCATTACAGACATAAATCTGATCACCCTGAACTTTCGGCTCTTTCCGAGTTTCAAAACTCTAATTATGACTACTTTAATCGTGGAGTTCATACAATTAAGAACAGCGAAAAAAAATTCCGCAAAAGGTATGCAAGCAATGGTGGAACGGATGTGGCTGCCCCCAGTACCGGACACACTTCGCCAGTGGTTGAAGAGTTGTTTCACAGAATGTGTTTCAAACTAATCGATAACCCTCCCCACATATAATGTATATCTTGTGAACTTAGCCTCATTATTTTCTTCAACAGTATTGCATATGATCTCAATTGTACATGCACATTTCTAATGTATGTAGTGTAATAATATGTATGTTTGTATGTGTTTTTTTTCTATGTTTATGTATATATATATGTATGAATATATTTATGCATATATTCATAAGGAAAAAGATTATTCTGTAACCAAAATCTATAAGCTGTTATTATGTACAATGTAAACACTTGCTGTGTAACGTATGAACTGAACCGAATAAAAATTAATTGAATCATAGCTCAGGTGGTTTAGAGCATCCGCCCGGCAAGTGGAGAGATCCGGTGTTCAAGTCCCGGTCGAGGAAAATATTTTTACATTCGTGATCTGCTCACATCCGCCATCCCCACCTCTGTTGTGTTCGTCCTTTATATGTGTTCCTTTACCATTTTCCTTATCTCTATTTTCAATTTGAATGAATATTTATTCCCCCTGTATATATAGATATATATATATCACAAAATATTAATAATCATATATATATATATTAATAATCATATATATTTCATTATACTATATATATATATATATATATATAGTATTGAGTCATAAACAATGTAATTGACTCACAAAACATTAGTATTTTCATCAGCATCCTATTATTTATTAGGGTTCAAATTCATAAATGACCCCAACTCCAAACATTTAAACCTTAACAGACTTAGGCACGTTATTAATTTTAATCTAGTTTGTGTGTAAGATAATCATCCCCGCTAATGGAAATTAAGTGTTCTGCAGAATACCCTGAGCCCAACAGAAAATTAATACCTGTCGGGAGAATTTGTTATTACCCTATAATTGAAGTTACATATCCGGGTAATATATGAAATGTAATGAATGATGGATATGTCTAATGAGAAATTGAGAGAAGTGACTATTCAAGCAATCTGAACAATAAGCTTTTTACAAGCAACACTTAAAGATACATTAATTTCATATCATTACGAATCTGAGCTATGTTGAAAAATTCATTGGCGATGTAAAGAGAGTGCATTTCCTAAAAAATCAGAAAATACAGTATATATTTTAAGCGAGGAAATTTTCAATTTACTTTCTTTGTCATTAATAAAGCAGGAAAATTGAGCCAACGATAGCGAATTACAGCAGTCTCGTAGACTCAAGTGTGAGTCATATCCTGTGCCATTTTTGATCAATATTTTAGTCATTCAGACGCAATAAATTCCATTTATTGATATCCCTTTTATTTGAAAAGAGACAAAAAAAGCCTCTCTCTTTCTCTCCACAGCAGTCGATCGCACAAAAATAATTAGACCTTCTCCAGTAGGGACTATCGCGAATGACCCTGGATTCCCGGAATTCGTTAATTTAACGAAGCCCTCCTCCTTTTCAGTTCCAAACAATGAGCCCCAGATTACGTGTTCAAGAAACGATTAGGGCTCGGAAGGGGCATTGTTTCCTCCGCGAAGATTTGCATCTGAAATCAGCCGAATGCCAAGCGTGGAAGGGAGTATTCGACGACGGCCGCAGCCTTAATGGGGAGCGGATTTTGAAGGGAGCGGCGCTGCCTGCCGGGTGGGCCTCCCCTTCCCACCCCCCAAGTTTGGAAAACTCTCCGTTCGCGAACAAAAGACTCCCTTTCAGCGCCTTTGCGACCTTCTTCCCCGCCTCAGTCACCTAGTAATAATAACTCACTAACTGGTGCTGAAGTACTCCGTGGTCGAATTCCATTCATTTCTAATTTCAGAAAACAGATACATCGAATATAATCTATCAACCATAATTGCACAATGATTTACGATTTAGTCTTTGACATGATTGCCTTCACTCTATTTCCCAACCACAACGTTAAAACAACCACTTCAAGTGGCATTGCTATTATAATAACGTAGTTGAAATCTTATTGTGTGCCCCCAATGTGCATAGCCTATAGTTTTGATAAATGTAATCTAGGAACTAGTTTTTTTAACGAATGAAAATTTCCCGGAGTATGTGTAAACAAAATTATTGGAATAATTTTCAAAATATGATAAAAGTATAAAGATCATCAACGTCTCAAGGATATGATAGCAACGAGAAGCAAATAATAAGAAAATGACAGCCACCGTGAAACATTCGGAGCTACCCTCCGTCTTGGTTAGGGAGATTCAATCCTTCAAGAGAGAAATGTATCGCCGAAAACCTGACCGAAAGCATGACATCTGGCAGTCCGATAAGTACTTAGCCTACAAGAGAAAAAACGAAAATTTAGGAAAAGTGGCGATTTATTTCTCAACATAGTCTCCTTTTAGCTCGATACACTTGACCCAGCGATGCTCCAACTATTTTAACCCGTCTGAAAAATACGTTTTCTGGAGGTCAGCAAAATAGGCCTACGTGGCGGTGATAACCTCCTCATTCGACTCAAATTTCTGCCCAGCGAGTGCCTTTTTCAAGTTTGGAAACAAAAAGAAGTCGCACGGGGCCAAATATGGAGAATGGAGATAGAATGGGGACGCAATTCGTAGCCCAATTCGACCAATTTGGCCGTGGCGAAGGTGGAGGTGTGAGCCGGTGCGTTGTCATGGTGGAAGAGCACTTTTTCTTCGCCAAAAGGGGCCGTTTTTTCTGCAATTTGGCGTCGAATCGGCCCAATAATGCGGCATAGTAGAGCCCTGTGATCGTTTTGCCATTCTCTAGGTAGTCGATGAAGATCACACCTTGTGAATTCCAGAAAACGGTGGCCATCACCTTTCCGGCCGATAGGACAGTCTTCGCCTTCTTCGGAGCACGTTCGCCGGGTGAAGTCCACTGTTTCGACTGTTCCTTGGTCTCTGGTGTGTACCAGTGGATCCATGTTTTGTGGACGGTCACGAAACGACGCAGAAACTCCTTTGGATTGCGCTTAAACAGCGTCAAACACTGCTTTGAAGTGGTCTCACGGTTGCGCTTGTTGTCCGGAGTGAGCAAACGCGGCACCCATCGCGCCGACAGCTTTCTCATGCCCAAAATTTTATGCAGGATATGACCCACACGGTCTTTTGAGATGCCTACTGTCTCAGCCATCTCGCGCACCTTCAGTCGGCGGTCTGCCAATACGAGATCGTGGATTTTTTTCACGTTATCCTCCGTGGTAGCCGTTTTCGGGGCATCTGGGCGTGGCTCATCAAAAACCGACGTGCGACCACGTTCAAACTCGTTAAACCAATTTTTGACGGTCGCTATCGAAGGAGAAGAGTCACTGCACATGGCATCCAAGCGCTCTTTGATTTCACTACGCGATTTCCCTTCCAAAAACAAGAATCGAATTACCGACCGACATTGCTCTTTTTCCATTTTCCTAGAATCCGCGGAGACACCTGCTTCCACACGTAGTCAAAACAAAACTTCGAGTCCGATTCGGCTGAAATTTCAACCATAGCCGTCTATAACAATGTCCTACACGATAGTAAATTGTTCTTGCGATAGTGGTGCCATCGGGCTGTGAGGCTAAGTACTTATCGGACTCGTATTTCCTTGCACCGAAAACGTTCTCTATTGAAAAATTGAAGGTCACTCAAACGCATTGCAAGGTAAGGGGGTCATAAGAATAGTAAGAAATGGACAAGTCAGTTTTTCTGCATGATGCATTCAATTCTAGCATGCGAGCGGTTGCGCCAAAAGTCACTGTAGTGGAAAGCTATGAGAAATTAACGGGTCATTACCTGTTCATCATCTCCAATGAAAAAACTATTACGACCGACAAAAACATCTATGGAAGACGCTTTCTGTGATTTTTAATCGAACATAAGTACGTCCCATGAATCTTGGAATATTTTCAGGACGTCCCTCGACCATCCTCCCAAGCGATTCTATTCACTTGAGCTTCTCACTGCAGCAATTTTTCTCCAATACTAATGTGGGGAGCTGCGTACTATCGGCCGTGAGATTGGTTTCGCAGAGAAAAACGTTTTAGTCGTTTGATGTACAAAGTGGTCGACGTCTGTTTTCAGCTTTAAGGTATTGCATTTTTCAATTTTTCATTGATTTTTGCGCACTAATTGTATTCCGATTTGTCGATTTAAGGAAACAAAAATATTTTTCATGTAAAACTGCTTCGATTATACATCATAAAATTTTATGCCATAATAAGGATATAGTGAATTTGATAGCTTTGGGATACTGGTGGTTTTTATTATATTATACTAGGTGACAAGTTCTCCAGTAAAATTAGCGATATTAATGTAAGATATTTCGGTAAATGATGATATTAACATTAAAGTTGATTTTTTTTATCCTTGACACTCAAATCAGTTACCTCTGAAATTTCCAGAAGCTTACATGACGGGTGTTAGGCCATATAATTGCAAATAAGGTTAAGATAATCTTTTCTTTGCTGGGTATTGGCAACTGCTATATTGACCATTAATCCTAGTGAGGGGAAGGTCTGTGAAAAATATTCATGCCAAGTCATTCTCGAACCAAGATGCAAGTGCAAGTGTGGAATTGCTTCCTTGGGCGCACGGTGGCAGGCATATTGTATCTTCGCTCAAACCAATAGACGAGAAAACTTTGAAGTGAGTTGTTTCCAAAGTGTTGTAGGGTTTTTTGACTTTAATCCCATTATTGTGTGATGATTTAAACGTAAGTGATGTGATAGCGAGCAACACCACCTGCAAGAGATACCCTATCCAGTGCGGGAACTACATCCATAGGACTATTCTTTCAGTGAGAGGAGTTTGTTGACTCACAAGTATGTCTGTCAAATGGATTTGCATTCAAGTTTAATTGTCAGTAAGCTATGGGACTATTGAACCTGGAAAGGCCTTTTCCTCAGGAGCGACACACTTGCTAGTTACTTTGCTAGAATTTGGTCCAGAATGACCCCAACTTCATCCATGAAGCAGAGTGTCTCCGCTTAGCAGCATGGCGAGTGGAAGCGCTTCAGCAAAGAGCGTTTGCGGTCGCTTAGAAACTCTTTGAAGAAAACTGAATATCATCATTTGAAGCATTTTCGTGAAGCAGGAAGAGGAATAAAAAAAAGGGCTGTGCAACTTCGAATAGCGTTAGAAAATCAAATCAAGGACCTCAAAGAAGAGAACTAATACACCTACTCCAGCAGCTACAGGTATATAAGTGCTCAAGCGAGACTCAGACTTTTAGAAAGATTCAGAACCAGCGAGTTTAACGATGACACTAAAGGAATAATAATGGCTCCACACTACTTGGGTAGATCAGACCACAAATACATAAAATAAGGGAGATAGATTCCAATACAGATAGATTCAAATACTCATTCTTTCCCAGAACAATCGGGAGTCATAATAGTAAGAATCCAAAGTCTATTTAGAAATATTAAAAACATTTAAGTTACACGTCGGAACAAAATTAAAAATTCAAAGATTGTGCACGTGTATGTTTGTTGGTAGTTTGTGGGTTTGCATATGTGTGAAAGGGTTGGGGCGAAAGGGTTCGTGCATGAATGTTTACGATGTTTGGTTTGCGGGCTCTAAATTTGTGGCTTCTGCATGTGGTTTTTTCTTTCTAAATTACGGGTGGTGCTCTAACACCCCCCCATACGCCCTTGCGGCGGCTTGCGGGGTATTGAGTAGATGTAGATGAAGTAGGTCCACGTGTTGTTTAGAAAAAGCAAGAAATCGCTCTCTGAAACCACTGTACTTTTAAGCACGACTATTCTCTTAGAAGCCCGAAATTGAATTCATCCGATTTTTTTATTTTTTATGATTAAGTGAAAGGTTATTTCGACATAATACAAATATTTAACAGGTATAGCGAGAGACATCCACCATGAACCTATGTCTTCTCTTTTGGGGCTTAAGATTGACTAAGCAAGAAATAGTGTTTACTGAGCTTCCATCGTAGCCCAAAGTTTCGAAGAACAACAGCTATTCCACAAAAAAACTGATTCATCACAATGTTTCGTTGCATTAGACATACGTCAACAATGGGGAAATACGTATTGTTCCATTTAAAAAAAAGCAAGTGACGACCGATTGACATTCTTTAGAGAAATTGAAACGTGAGGACAATCTGTTTCCACGGTTGCATGATGGGATAACAATAAGGAGTCTTCCACAAAAGTGTTCATTTAAGGGAATTAAAGAACAATTTCCTCTCTTGTGCTCATTTAAGGCATTTAGTATTATCTCAGTTTAATAACATTACCCAGAGTAAAAAACTAGCAATACGCTTTCCGAATGTCGAAGTTTCTCTTCAAAGTCTATGCGATGAAAAAAATAGGAGACGGAATATTGAATCAGTATTTCCGTACTAAGTTCCAATTGTATGAAATTAATGAATGACCAAATAATTTTTATATTCCCCCATGTAAATTTAATTTATTTCGGCAATTGTTTCGACTCTACTAGATGGCCTTCATGCACAGAGTGAAACCAAGAGCAAGTGTGAATCAAGTGGGGATGGAGAGAGGTGAGTGGGGAACTGGGGCGGTGGGGAAGGATGGAAAGGAAACGGGCGAATGTGTTTGACGTGTTAATTGTGTGCACAACTTGTTTGTTCCAAATTCGTAAGCAAGGAAGTTATTTTTAGAAAGAAAAGAGTGAAAGACACTAGTCAACCAATACTTTGATTGAAATGCTGACATAATAATAATAATGATAAGGATTATGACTGGCTTTGGTTCAAACAATTGCTATTATTACGAGGGCTCTCCAGAAAGTAACCTCAGTTTTGCTATCAAAAATACACTGAAATAGACACAGAAAATTTATTATTTTCTTCTCAAAACTACACATCTCTACTATTTTAATAGACATTGTCAAATAGCTGTAAACATTCATGTCGTATCTCTGAACTAGTTTTCAGATTCCTCCAGCATAAAATTCAGCCACATGTGATCGTAGGTAACCGATGACGTTGGCATCTTAAAGTTCCTCGTTGAAACGAGCACGAAACATGTGTAATAGCCTAACTTTTCAGTCGTGGTCCCATGCAACAGAGTCATAGAAATCTGTGGAAAACTTTCTTAGCATTCAATGTATCGTAAACCGCCGGTTTTTACTAATTTTTTCGTCAACTTTTATGTGCAGTTTATTGTCCACTACAGAATACTTCTGTCATCACCATGGACACTCATGCTCCCTCTTAAACGAACGACAACTCTGACGCATTCAACTCTTGTCACTCATCACATTTGGTCCATACAGAGTATGAATTTCCCGATGAATGTCAGCAGCTTTGAAGCTTTTTTTGTCAGTAAAAACCCTATCACTGATCGAACTTAACATTTGGTGGGTATTTCGATTGATCGTGACCTATCATCCACTGCAATTTGAGGCGTACTAACCAACTGGGTGCGTCAACAGAGCGACCCTTCGGCTCCCTCCCCTAACTCTCACGCTACACGAAAACGGAGGTTACTTTCGGGACAGCCCTCGTATTATTCAATGTTAATGGCCACACATCTCCATACATTAATGGGTTGGTAGGTGATTTAAATTCTTTGTCTTCGACAATATAACCACTGATTATGTCAGTTTAATGTCATCGTTGAAATGAAAACAATGGGTGGATTTGGAAATGATTGCTGATAAAAAATAGTCTTTATTGATACCGAACGTGAATGAAAAACGTGAAAATACACACCGAGTTGGAGATACCGCAGAGGTACTCCATTGCTGGGTAATTAGACGATGGTGTGATGATGGGAGAGGCGTTTGTTTGCTCTCCTAAGGGTGAGTGCGTGCGTATGTGTGTGTGTTCGTGTGTGAGGTGAGGGTTTGTCGAGCGAAATAAGCTTAAGAGAGGCGAGGACGTTAATGCCCGCAAGAGGCTGAGATCTCGGGGCAATTAGGGGGAAGACAGCGGTGGTATTATGACGCTACTATGGTGCGGGGGGGGTAGGGGAGGTTTGGATGAAACCCCACCCCCGACCGCAGCCGACGACGGGATTGAAATCGACCTCGCCGCGCAGGTAGCTGAATGTAATCTCGCCCGGTTTGGAAAAAGGAAATGGAGGGAAAGGAGCGAAATCCTGCCCCCTCTGTCCTCTTAAATTACACGTGTCTTCCCTCTCGTTTCGACTCCGTCCCCTCCCTCACCTCTCTCCCCCTCCCCAGCCAACTTCGCACCCTTGCAAATTCCTAAGATGTCGAGCAACGCAAATTGTTGAAATCAGAAAGTGAGAAGTCTCCATGGTTCATCTCCCGATATTAACACCCCTTATTTTTATGCAGAAAACAATTGAATCCTTTAAAAAAATCTACATGTACACGTACAACCCGCAATCCGTCGTGAGAACATTTGGTAGGGAGTGTTAGAGCAAAATATGAATTCACGTATGCACATGAATTTACGTTGGTTCATTTACACATACCCGCTTGAGCCTACACGCACCATGCCAGTCTGCATAATGGATGCAGACTGGCAAAATCGATAATTTTTGAGCTTTAAACAAAAATATCCAGATGCTTGCATTCGATTTCGTTATGACCACTGTGTATCGGGTGAGGAGAAAAACGTGTGTTTTTAACTTTCAGTGATGAATTTCCGTCTTCCTTATGTTATTTCGGTAGTCGGAACCACAGACAGTTTTAGACGGCGATACCCCTCTATGAGTTACTTTACGAAGTTAAAAAATTTACGAAGAAGTCAAGAAGGAAGTAATTTATGGCAAGCAATAAGAAGTCCTCGCGATAAATAATAATTGGTTAGGTCCAAAACCGCTCTTTAACAGGTATATTACTAATGGTGTTGACTAATAAGTCGTTGGCGAGGCATGGTCCTTCCCGTGCTCTTCCTCGACGGAAGACTTGAAAGCCTTCCTCTTCCCTCGCGTGATCGTGCATGCATTTTGATCTCGGAGGACAGGGGTATGAGGGACCTGATCAATTCTCGGGGTGGAGGGGAAAGGAGAAGGTAGAGGGGAAGGAGGAGGGAGAGGGGAAGGAGGAGGGAGAGGGAAGGAAGGAGATAAATGAACCAAAAGGAATGCAATCCCATCGCCATTCCAGGAGAGAGATATTTTGCCCTGCCTGTCGCCGGAGACACGTGAAATCCTGTGAAAGGGGAGAATTGCAAAGATAAAAGGGTGGAAACCTACCTGGAAGCCCTCATATTCTCCCTTGCACCTCTCCGCGGCCGCTATATTATTTCTCCCTCCAAAGTCACTCCAAATGGGGTTATTTTGGTATTTTGATGTGCGGTCTCCCTCGGCAGTGAAAGCAAAACACGGAGGGGACGAACTGGAAACAAATTCATTTTATCGCCACGGGAAATTTTTTTTACAAACCGGTGTGATTTTATAATGGCAAATGATTCCCAGTGAAATGGTCCTGGAAAAGTAACCAAAGCAGGGACGAAAATAAATCATACGTGACAGCAAACTGCTGCGAACGAATTGTATGAAGGCGTGGAAATATGTGGGAAAGGACGTCATCAACAACAGACGGCGATCATTTTCGAGAAGAAGGAAATTCGAAAAACTCCATCCCTCCAACTCGCTTTATGAGGCAACCGTGTGGTTGAAAACCCATTTCGAGACAGAATTCTTTTATGATTTTGCGTACGATAGAGGATGGACCTGCATCAAAATACTTATATGGCAGGGTCACAGATTTTTCAGTTACAATCGTGCGAGTTTTAAGATATTTGATAAACCAATTAAACTAATAGATTTTCATTGCATAAATTGGATGACAGGACAAACATTGTCGAGTACTTTGCATGAATAACGCCTATTGCTCCCGGTAGATTCCAATTAGCACTTTAAAACTTCGCGAAGCAAATTAAAAAAAAGAAAACTCTATTCCCCTGGAAACGAAATGCCGCGAGTCACGCTGACCACGCTGACAATGGTCGTGTCCGTTGTCATAGTCAACCCATCCTTCGGAACGCGTGTAGTACATGACAGCAGTAGGAAAGGAGGAGGTCGGAAGTCGGAAGCGGGGGGGAGTGGCTCTATCGCGAAATATGTGCACAGCCGAGTTGTTTTTTGCGCGCGCTTGAACATCGCGGACGACACGGACGTTTGCGGACGGGACGACATAGACGGGTGAGCTGACCACCCCGCTCTACTCAAAATGGCATTTTTAGCGAAAACTTGCCACAAAGTAGGTGACATAAATTCAGGATCCGGCAGGATTCTCCTGACCAACACCTGTTCCCATGAATCCCCCGTGTGAAGATTGAGCTATAAATGGTATAATTCTTGCCAATGCAGTGAAAATTTAAAAAAAAGAATTCCATTCCTCGGGAAACAAAATGCCGCGAGTCACGCTGACCACGTAATAGCCAAAGGTCGTTTTGAACGCGTGTAGTACATGGCAGCAGGAGGAAAGGAGTAAAGTATTACCAATCTGTAATCACATGATAATATTAAAACTCTGCCATAGCTTATTTATCTGCCACGCTGATTTTGGATTGTTAAAAATATCCTATACTCCTTTGACGAAGAAATAAAAAGTATTTACCAATGAATTTCACTTTCTCTTTTTTCTTCTCTATTTTTCTCTTTTTTCGCAAAATTTCTGCAATGCTTATTGCTTGAAAGACGGTGCGAGGTGGTTTCTTAAATGTAGATGTCCTTCTCCTCTTTGACGACCATTATAAACAAATGTAGAGTACCAATGTCAGTTCAACCGTCTTCATTGAAGCGCCTCTCGGGATTCTGACCACTGCACCATCGTTAAAATAAATAATTAACGTACAATTTTATATTAAAGAAATAAAAAACTCAATAAATGATTAAAATGATAAACTTTTCCTGTAATTCTCCCAACAATAAAAAAATGAGTTTATTGAATAAAATTTTTGAAGTATCAGCAATAATAATTAGCAATCATTTTATGAATATTGAAATGAAAGTATTGACGGTTTCTGATATTCCACCGAGCGTGATTATTTTCTGTTTATCATCCGATTGGCAATTTCGTCTGCTTTAACTATAATGAAAAAAACCCTTCTTCAATTCAATTGTAAAAGATAGATGATAAATTATGAGAATGCGCGCTGCCGGATTTTTAACGGTCGGATGATTTATTTTCGCTTCTCACACAACTCTTCCATTTTTAGTCTACGGTTTTGCACATTTTTACATTCGTAAAACTCAACTTCTTAATTCGTGTTCTTTTTCAATTACTAGGTGACACTTTTTGAACACGTGATTCAAATGAATCATCAAGAGACATGATATATGCAGCCAACTCTTTTCAAATTCTCGTTATCTCCGAAACGGAGGCGTTTTTGAGGAAGGAGACTGCTTCTTTAAAATGAGGTTATCATGACAGAGATCCAAATCCAAGATGTTTAATTTGTCACCGTGATGAATTATATCTATAGATCATCTAATATTCTATTTCAAGCCCCATCTTCGGTGATGGATTTCCGAAATGTGATAGAATTTTGTGATAAACTTTGAGTAGTAATTGAATTTAAATCACGAAAACTAAGATTTAAAACAACCAGGCTAAGGTTTGAAGAGACAAGGAAAGACACTCCCAAAAAACACTCGGAAGTAAGATATATTTCACGGACAGAACTACTAAAGAAATGTATAAAGAAAGATTAGTAAACGCGGCGACGGTGCTTGCGTGTGTTTCGAAAAATTAGATATCCACTCCAAAGGTGGTGGGCGTCTTTCCAAATGCTGTCGACTTGGACGACAGGCGTTCCTCCCTTCGCCCGCTTGGAACGAAGAGGAAAACGAATATGTAACGAAATTTAGGGGTGCTTTCTACGCGCGTGAGTACAGTAGGTAGAAAAAGGGGATTTCTATGGGATGATGAAAGGCAAATTTAGCGATAAGATCAGAACGTTACTTAGATGTGAAGAAGCGTTGATGATCAGGCATTCAAGGCTATATTACAAAATAGAATACAACAATGAATAACTGATGAAAGGAATACAAGAGAACCGGTGTCGCTATATTTTTCGTTTATTTACACCATTTATTTTTTTCTTTAATTAATCTTATTATTATACTATATTTTAATATCTTTTATTTAAGTTCTTTATTATTAATCATTAAATAGTCAACATCTTTATTGGGTGTCATCAGTGCTCTTAAATCGATTTCAGCAAAATCTCCTATCAATTCTTCATTTGACTTATCCATGTGTATATATATATACTATACACTACTATTAATATATATATATATATATATATATATATATACATAGATAACATTCGTATTTGAATGTATATATATTTCATTATATATACATTCAAATACGAAGTCCCGCCATACGGCGCACAAATATTCATTCAAACATAGAAATAGGTATAAGGACAGGGGATAGGAAAACACATAAAAGGCGAACACAGGACATGTGGGGAAGGCGGTACTGACTGGAGGGTCCCGGGTTCGATTCCCGGGCAAGACACACTGGGCACCTGCAGCTGCACCCAAGCTATGTGATTTAGCGAGCACAAGATCATCCTAGGAAACCATAACCGGCACAGGGAAAGGAACTGGCCCCCCCACCCTGATGTGCGAATTTCACACGCCGTCGGGCTTAGTACATGGGTGAGCTCTACCATCACCTACCAAGCTGACCTTCGGGTTGATTACTGTGCTTATGGTTTGCATATATATATATATATATATATATATATATATATATATATATATATATATATATATATATATATATATATATATATATATATTCGAAATAGAACGCTCTTCGGCGACGTAAAAATATATAAAAACACTGATATACCAGTAGTTTTTAAAAACATAAAAACACAAAGAAATGACACTAACATACGTATGTAGTTTTGACTTTTTGACGGCATGGCCATCATCATCAGAATCTCATGATCAAGGAAATAGTTTTGCACTTGTGATCTGCTCCATTCCGTCTTCCCCATCTCTCCTCGGTTCGTCTTTATTATATGCTCCTACCCTTTTCCTTATATCTATTTCCTTGGGAATGAATATATATATATATATATATATATATTCATTCACATTGAAATAAAGATAAGGAAATGGAAAAGGCACACACATGCCTGTTAATGACGAACACAAGAGAGGTTTATCTCTATTTCAATGTGAATGAATATTTATTCGCCGTATGGCGGTATTTCGTGTTTGAATGTACATGTATATATATATATATATTCTGACCTGAAGAAGGCCTCGGAGTAGGCCGAAAGCTTAAATCATCTACAGTGTGAGTGTCCTTTTACGTGTTATCTGTTTTATTCTGTGTTCTATTGTGCCGTCCAAAAGTTATATTGCTCTCGTGAGTACTTCCGCATCATCGATATATATATATATATATATATATATATATATATATATATATATATATATATATATATATAACTTAGACAGCAACACACATAACGAGAACACATAAAAGGAACACTCACACGTAATATCTTGATAATTTCGACGGACTCGAACTCCGTCTTCTTCGGAAGATAAGTTTGTTCTCGTGCTGTGTGTTGCTCTCGAAGGTTTTTATTCAACACTTCCGTTTTACTTCGAAGAAATCATATATATATATATATATATATATATATATATATATATATATATATATATATATATATATATATATATATATGTGTGTGTGTAAAGAATGTTGTTCGTTTCACTTTCGTTTTCTACTTAAATAGACCTGTTCATGTAATCACATTACTTCTCTTGACTTGCGCCTAAATTGTTTCTCATATCGGGGAACTTATTTTCTGTAACAATTCCTGCTCCCCTCGACAACTGCCTTCATCACATGTTCGCGTGCTTCAAAGAATATGAAATTCATAATTCAAATAAATATCCAAAAAAATAGGAAAATCTATTGCTGAGTTGGATAACTAAAGTTACAACATTAAATTGTATTTAATTATCAATACAAAAAATAACGATAGTTTCACGAATTCTAAAATGTATCAAAACCCATAAAAATTGTATTGAAAATATCTAATTTTTGTTTTCAAAGTATAGGCATTCAAAGGTCAAAATTGCTGTAAACAAATGTAATTTTACAAAAACAAGACAAACATGAAGATATATGATCAATCTCTGAAATAAAACTGAAGGACCGATGGGGAAAATATTTTAAAACTGGACGTAAATTTCCCCACATGAAATTGAAATCAAGCAGAGTGGGTCACCGCTGCATAAATTGAATTATTCACCACGGTAAAATAAAATAAAAAATCTAATTTGGATAAATGCATCATGAAAGATTTTATCTTCCCTAATTTAAAAAATTCCTTTTTGTTCAAAGTTTGAAATAATTATCCACCAAAAAGTCGATTGTAAAGCATGTGAAATTGTTGGGTCAATACGGAGAACTATATTCGTATATTAATGACGAAAATGCTACGAGACACGATATTTTAAAAAATTAAGAGCCGTTTGGTCGCAAAAATATATTCGTTAGAAAAGGTTCTTATTGACGGTTTTAGTTTTAAACAAACCTACTTCACTTTTATTCGTACATAATCGGCGTTCACTTCTGAGCTCTTTTCGTAACGGTGCAGTAGCCTCTTTCATCCCTCAGCATATAGAAGTTTGCCGCCTGGGAATTAAACCAGTTAACGGTTCCTCATAGTCTTAAAGCTGTTGTCTAACAAGTCATTGTTTCAAGATGAAGAAGAGGAAATACGTAGTCGCAAGGTGCAAGATCAGGACTGTAGGGTGGGTGATCAAAACGTTCTCGACCAAATTGCGGAATCCTCTCTTTGTTTCGGGCGGTGGTGTCAGGATAACCCGTACGACTCCCGCGCCGTCGATTTCGGATTGCACGTCTCAGTTTGGCGAGCCTTTTGCAGGATACGTCAGCTGTGGTTTTTGTCTCACGTTTCATGAAATCCACCAAAAGACACAGACAACGGTAGCCATCATTTGCCGATTCGAGTAAATAAATTGCTTAATTTATCCACTTGAGTGAAGTTGAAAGGTGCCACTGCATTAAATTCTGTTGTGTTGCTGCCTTTTTGTAGAATATACACGTTTCACTGCCCTTGACAATGCGAGAAAACAAGTTATCTCCGCCTTGTCGACAGCGATCCAAACACTCTCGCCCACTCAACATTCTTTGCTCTTTGTGTTAGTCGGAAAGAATTGGCGATGCACAACTTATGATATCCGATCTCTTCCGTCACACGAGTATATCTCGTAATCGTGTTAATAGTGGTGCGTCCAACAAATGGAAATTTATCACTTATTGTCAATCGGTTCTTGGTTCTCTTGTTGAACGAAGCCATCAGTCTAGATGTTGGGCCTGCCACTCCGCTCTTCGTCATGCACATTTGAGCGGCCATTTTAGAAGTCTCAACACCATTGGCTAACCTTTCTTTCACTCATTACTCTAAGTCCATAAACTAGGCACAATTACTGATAAATCTGGGCAGCTAATGATCCTTTTACACACCAAAATTGAATCACAGCACGAACTTTTCAATCGGCGTGAGCAACGATTTTCATGGGCAATGTTGTCGTATCTGCATTCACCAGCAGGCAAACAAATACTGAACCACAACAATGATAAATTCAAAGGCTTCGGAAATAATCAATGAATGGCGACGCATGAGTAAAAGTTTACTCTGACCCGTCAATATTTAAATATAAGAAAACAATCCTCACTTTTGGATTATGCCTCCTGTGTTGGAAAATACCGAGAATTCTCGCCGTAATTCGGCCAAAGCTAATCCAATCAGACTAGTAGCTTTGGAAATTTATGGTACTCGTATAATGTAATACAAATAATAAAACTCTATTACTCGCCCCGTCGGCATGCGGTTGGAGGGATAGAAAAATAAATCGGAGAGCTAATCTACAGAAGCGGATAGTTTCAAATGCCATTTTTCGACAGACCGATAGGTTATCAGGATAAATGCTGAAGGAGGCGCTAAGGAATCATCCTGATTCTTGATTTATTTGCTAATTTACTTTGTTTCTGAGAAATAGTAATTCTCGGATATAGTCAGTGCGATCAGTATTCCTCTCACATCCGCACACTTATATATGGTATTGTAGTTGATGAAAAACTGCTTGTAAAAATTATTCCCTTCAATTTCGAATCCATTATTTCTCAATTTGTCACTAACAATTGAGTAGCATACAACTTGGGGGATGAGGGCAGGGTAGTTCAGTGAATGGAGAACTGTACAACTGACCAGAGGGTCCGAGTGCGATTCCCGGGGACGCCTCTAAGGGCACCCTCCGCATCGCCCAAGCTGTGAGATTTTTCGAGTACCAGATTTTCCTAGGAGACCACTTTAGGCACAGTAACAGTCTCCTGGATTCTGATTTGTGAATTTCACACGTCGTCGAGATTAGTATTAGATGAACTCTACCCTCATTCATCAAACCTACCAAATCTTTTTTGGGACATTTTACTTATTAGAATTAGTCTCCTGGCTTTGGGTAGGTTTTTGATGAGCCCTGGCACTATGTGCGAATGTACGTAGGTGGTCTGAAAAGTTTCCGATCTAACAAAGATACAAGACATTTCTGATCTGATCCGATAGATCTGGCGGCGCACCTCCAACTCTTGAGTTTCCCGAACGACTGCCACCTCAGGCTTCGTCCCACCTATATGACCATTCACCCGCCGTATGGACGGCCATCTGGCATAGGGAGGCAAGACGGTCCGAGATGGACGATCGGCCGGGTTCTCCGTGGTGGAGATGTACCGCCAGGTCACGTTCCGTGACTGTTCTAGTATTAGCTGAAGGTACATATATTTTACATCAGAATTTCGAAATATGGCGCCCCGTCCTTTAACAAGAGAATACATTACGGAGCTATTGTCAATGAACACTGTTAAATCTACATGATTGTTAAAATGATGATCTACATGATTGTTTGCCGGCCCCGGTGGCGGCGGGGTAACCTCCATCATCTCCCAATCCAAGGGTCGCTGGTTCGATTTCCGCCAGGGTGGGATTTTCTCCACCTAGGGCTAGGGTGTTTGTATTGTTGCTACTGTCGTGTTGTCATTGTTGTCCGATGTAAAGGCCAAAAAGTGCTGCTTTCGGTCCATAACAAAAAAAAATAAAATAAATAATTAAAAATCTTGGTGGCGTGGAGTGTCCCCATGAGGGCCGCATATCCTTCTGCTTCCAAGATTGGGACTTCGTAGTCGAAGGCCCAAATTTCCGTGACGTCTGCCCCCGGGATCACCCACGCTGTCTGGAAGGGCGTTGCGTCCGTGTAAAGTTCTTCCAGCGGGCCTCAATTGGGGAATCTTCTTCTTTTCTTCCACACCCCCGCCTCCCATAATTCTTGCGCCCACCTAGTTTGGTGCCTAGCCGTGTCCGTCATTAAGAATACGTGAGGCGGAGGAGGTATACGCACCATGACACGAATCCTATAGCTTTAGGCATATCACGTAATCGTAGTCGTGGCACCACGTCAATGATGTACCTTATCCGATCCAAGGTACCTTTGTAAGGGATAACTCCATGTTCTAAGTGTCTATACGCACACCTAAGTATTTAATCCGCTGAGTGGGCTGGAGATGACTTTTCTTAAGGTTAATCTGAATTCTTAGTTCCCGAGTTAGAAAGGTGATGGACTGGTCGGGGCTGGCCCGGAGGGAAAATAATGAGCCAGTCATCAAGATAGGCGATCATCGGCACATGAAATTTGGTGTGAATTTCCTGTGCCATCGCCCTTGCCCATCGCTGCATAATAGCAGGTGCTATGGCATGCCCCATGGGAAGACGAGTCCATTGAAAACATCCGTTAGGTAATACACGCATAGGTATAGGACGGTACAACGACCAAGGCATAAGTGCCAAGAAACAAAATATATTTGAACTCCCAGTGCATGTAAGAATAATTCTTTCTTTATCTCTGCAGGCTACCTACCCTCATTCATTCCATCCAAAATGGCTACTTTCCTTCCTCCACCCCGCCTCTGTTCCTCTTCTATGGCCATCTTTAGCATCCCATTGCCTCTCATTATCTCTTGCATCAACTTGTTTCACCGTCTCCCAATTTCTCCCATTGGCTGTCTCTCTCTTCCTCCACCGTGCCCAAGACTCACTCCTTCGTTGATTTCCCTATCAGTCAATTACACTTTTTCCTTTCTCCTACGTGCTCACTTCTCATTAGCCTACATAATATACGCCTATCTTCTTGCCTCATCGTTCCCGAGCCACACAAAAGCACGCTTCATAATAAGGTTTTCGTCTACATCTGCCTAATATCCCGCAAGCCGCCGCGGGGGCGTGTGGCAGGGGGTGTCAGGTCGCCTCCCGTAAAATAGAATGAAACCATATGTAAATCCAAATCATTACACCTCTACTCAAACATCAGTTCGTTCATTCACTCTATCAAGTTTAATCATACGAAAGAAAGTACTTACATGCAACAATATTCGATAACGGGATACGTGTATTCAAATCATGCTCTAGAACTGTTAAAACGGTGGGTCGATTAAATAAAAAAGATTAACATCCGGAATATCGACAAAATATATGCAATGCCAATTTTTCATCTCCTACACGATTTCTGTCACATCTGTTTTGATCTCAAATGTTTCGAGAAATAAACGATATTTCAAAACTATCCGTTCTACAATAAATCTTCCTGATTTTACGTTGGTTATATCATCTGCCGTAATAATTCGGGGTCTGTTCGTTGGTCTTTTTTTAGCGTTTTTGTAAAGGCGTATCAACATCAACTCCCACCTCTTCGTTAACCTTTCCTTACCGAACGCAATTTCATTCACAACTTTTAATTCTCATATTTCTCTGCTCTCCGTCCTCCAAAACAATTTGTAAATTGTTGAACCTGTTCCAGTGTACGTCCACTTATTTTAATGCTTATATCAGCCTTCGTAGTCCTTCAGAATCTTATATCCTTGGTTTTCTTGATGATTACCTCTCACCTCATTCTTATCATTCTGATTCTAATGAATGTCCTATGTAATGATTGTAAATGCTGACTGGCTAACTCACCCTAGATCATCCGCAAATAAAACTGATGTGAGAGTTTACTATTTTTATTACAGCTTTTAGCCTCTCCGTGCCTTTCTTAACCCTTCCCCGCATATATGTTGGAAGTAATAGGTGATGGACATTCTGGTCTTACAATCCGCTGCCTGGCACTGACCATCCCGACTCTCCATTTGTTTTCCGAACCTGTGTAGTCAAATACATGTTCCGGAAAGGTGGTCCATCCCTACAGTATACTCCTTTGTTCCGCAAAATGTCCATTATTCACGCCAAATTTCCGCTATTGAACGCCTTCTCAAAATCTACGAAGCACACAAATACATCCTCTTCTCTACTATTTCCCCACATACTAGTGACCTCATTACTGCTATTGCGTCACGTATACCTCTTCCCTTTTATGGACCCAAACTCATCTAACCCTAATTAACCTTTTGCCCTGATCTCCATCCTCTTATTGATGATCCAGATTACCACTTTAGCTTTATGTGAAATCAAACGAATGTGTGCAGTACTAAACCCCCCCTATTCTGCTGATATTCCCTTCTTGGGATGGACATTAATGCTCATCCAGCAAAGTCTTCAGCCCAAATACCTCCGGCATACATTCTACGAATTAAATCGTAAAAACCCATCCTTCATCGTTTCCTTAAATTATTCAGTAAGATACTTCATTTATCCCAATGACCTTTCTTTATTTTCTTCCCTTTAATACTTTTTCTATCTTGCAAACCAGTGTTCCTGGCCCAAAGCAATCATTATGGACGTCATACTCCAAAATCTATAGCCAAAATCCCTGCCCTCTCATTTTTCTCACATGGTTCCTTCTTCCAGTTTTCCCATCTTGCCATTTCCTTCAAATAATATTTTACCCATTGCATATTTACTATTTTAAATGGAATTTCATTTCTTACATCTTTCTTTATATTTTTCTTTCTCAAAAGTTGCGTCGAAATACGTGGACATATTCGTAGGTGCATGTGTCGATCAGTTGTGTATATATGCATATATATACTATATATATATATATATATATATATATATATATATATATATATTGGTAATCTACCGATTAAGGCAGATATTTGGATGGACACAACTATCAAATAAATATTTTATAAATCCAGACAAAACCCAATCCAGCAACCTACTCTACATCAGGTCCCTCTTCATCTCTGTGTACTTCTTTCCTCCCTTCATCCCGTCCAACATCCCTATCCTGTTCCTGCCCTTTCCTCGCTTGCCCAACATTCTCCCCTCTACTACCTTCTTCAACATTCCACTGCCTCTCAATACGCCTTTCATCCATTTTTCCTGCCTCCATACGATTTCTCTCAACAAACCCCTCTCCTCACCCACCATCTCCAGTACTTCCTCATTTGTTTTCCTTTCGGTCCATTTCACCTTCTCCACTCATCTCCACACCCACATTTCAAAAGCCTCCAATCTACGTCTATCCTCCTGCTTCAGTGACCACGTCTCCGCGCCGTACATAGCTACGCTCCGTATCAGAGTTTTTACGAGTCTTGTCTTAACATCCCTACTCAACGTCCCCGTCATCAACTCCTTCCTCCTTGAGAAAGCCTCCTTGCCTAGCGCAATTCTTCTCCTTACGTCCCTACTACTTTTTACTACTACTAACCCAAAATGACCATCCCCTCAGTAATCAATTGCCTTATTCTCTTTCTGTTGATGATCCTGAGAATAATTTCAGCCGCGTGGGATATCAAACTTATTGTTCTGTAATCCTCACATGATGCAGCATTTACCTTTTTCGGAATAGAAACTAGCACTGATCTTCCGGCCAGATTCCTTCCTCATAGATACTACGAATCAGTCCAAAAAGAGTCTTCTTCCCACATTTTCCTAAACATTACAATAGTTCCACAGGAATGTTGTCTACCCCCACGGCCTTATTTGCTTTCATCTCCTTTAATGCCCTTTCCATATCATCGTCGAGCATGCCTGGACCTAAGCTATCTTTATCTACGTCATGTTCTTTTTCTATGTCTAACCTTGTCGGCCTAAGTTCTCTACCGTACAGTGTTTCTATATATTCCTTCCATCTCTCTTGGATTTTATATGGTTTAATTATTATCTTACCCCACTTATCTTTAACTGTTAACACAGATCTTGTCTTTTTACTTCCCGATAATAACTTAACCTTGATGTATAGCGCACCAATTTCACCCTTCCTCTGCAAACTTTCCATGTCATCGCAATTCGTTTTCCACCATTCTTCTTTTTCTTTATTTGTGGGCATTATGAATTTATTGTTTAAATCATTGTACTTATTGTTTAACTCTTTTTACTTTCGGACATTCTCTCATTTGTTTCTTGTTTGAGTTTTTCCCGTATTTCTCCTACTATACCCCTCTCCCCTACCCTCGCTATTATATTAATTGATGGCTCCTACCCTTTGACCTATCATGATCCGCACTTGGAGAAATTCTCATTGCTTTCACCAATGGATGCCTTCATCACCTCGAGCTCTATGAATCGTAAGAATGAGTAAGCGCTTCCACCATGGCAATGTTGTTGTCCATGTGGAGTGGTGGCAGCGATGGGAGAGGCTTCAATATAATTAACTCTCTCTGCTCATTTCACCTCTTCTTCGCTTCGTCCATGATGGAGGAAAAACACAGAATCCTTAAAATTCACCTGCGCAAGGGGTATTTCAGCCAATCGATTCTCAAGTCAACAGCGCTACTGAAAATTACAACGACAAACAACTGCCTGGGGGATGCATGAGGTCTACGCTAACACAAATGTTTGACACCGACCACCAAATCGAAATTCGATTTGATCAATTCCACGGAAACCCTGTTTGATGTATTAGGATAAGCAACACGGGGAAAATTAAATTTTCTTCTTGTTTAGATTGTAATAATTAACTGCGTTAACATGTTGTTACGATAATGTGAAAAAATGAATTCCCTCTCTTCCGTGAAAACAAGTGGAATTCCAGCCCCTCGGAAGGCTGGAGGTCGACTCGCTGCAGATAAAATCAAATCCGAAAAGGCCATAGTCTGGTCCCAATCGAGTAAATGTATTGCTAAACATGCGGTTTTTCGAATATAGCTTCCCTTTTTTAATACTTACATCCGGAGAGATTATAATGTGAATCAGCCATTATTCTCGCTGTAAACATTGTGTATTTTTATGCACACTTGTGCATCCATTTTGTGCGTACAGATATTTGTATTTCATTATCAGGCGTCCTGTGTTTTGGAAAGGAATCCCCCCTTTAACAATGCATTTCACACAAAAGATATGGCCAAACTGAGCATATGGAATGTAGGATGACCAACAGGTTTTGACGACTAAGAACTGCAATGATTATGTGCCCCTTTCGTGCTACTTGACAGATTTCTTAATTCTTCATATACGCAAGAAAAAGATACCATGAATAAAAGAAAGCGAGTAAATTTAACATAATGTATTACGAGTATCACCATTTTTCATCATCATGTTTCTCTAACAAAAGAGATTTTCAATGAAATGAGCAACCTCCCGATACTTTTTAGATACTCTATGTCGGACACCTTAATAACTTTAAAACGGAGAACGTTTAACTCTTAATTATATGCTATCCTGTTTGTTTGATTTGTTTTGGTCCTTCTGAAGCAATCTCTTTGCGCAACAACAAAGCTCCTGTCGAGTTTTGTTCTTGCGCAAAATGTTTGAATTTTATCCTCCGTTAAAAATGCCCACTTTGTTATTTCTTCCTCTTCCCCGATTAAGAGCTAATACTGTTATCTTCCTTGCAAAGATCTCCAACTAAAATCATCCGAAATATGCGCCGAATAGCAATTAATTCTTACGCACATTCTATGAATTTTGAACGTTAAAGAATTTAATTGATTTATAACTGTCCACTGTATCAGCTTGAATGGAGAACTTGGTTTAAAAATATTCATTAAAAGATAGCTTGTTCCAAAATATGAGTTCGAAATGTCATCATTACATATCAATAGAATTTAACTCATTACGCAAATTATTTCTTTGTGTAGTTTTTATTTCTTTAGTAGTTTGGATTAGATCTTTTCATATTGCAAAATTTCCCTTTAAAAAAATTGATGGCCTAACCGATGTCACTATATCATTTCAAAGTCCTCAAGGTGGTTGCCATTCTTAAGATCATATAAAACGTACAATATTTTTAAAAATTCCAAAGACTGGTAAATAAGTGAGTAAGTAAACAGATGTGTTGCAAGGGTCAGAGAAAATTTGAAGAATGCCATGCTATAAATGGCGGAATTAATAACCTACTTTTCATTTAATTTATATTTGAATAAATGATTTTTCTCGATGAATTTTCTAATGAATCTATCATTTCTGAGAATCGTATGCCACATTTTCCTAAAGTGAACTTGTTCATAAACTGCAAATGGTTAGTATTAGTGAATTTGTAAATAACTGCGTCATTTATTTCCTATGTGAAAGGTTATAGTGTAGAGGCAAGCCCGACTCTTGGAAAATTTAGTTTGAGATCTAATAATCGAGAAAAACCTTCGCATTAGAAAGATGAGACACTATGGTCATATTCCGAGCGGTATTTTTAGGGAGTGACTGGATGAGGTTCGGTTGAGGACCCGGTATATTTGTCAGGGGTTCTTAAGAAACAAGCTTTGAGTTATCATGTTAAGTGGAAAAACTATATTTTTCATGGGGTAGTCTCTAAAGAAGGGGTGGATGGAAACAATAGTTTTCCTTTTGTCGCATCCACGAAACCACTGGCCTCAAATTTCCATTGGTGGCAGAGAAAATTTCGATTGTGTATAGAGTTTCTGAAAGTTTTGCTGTCTTTCCGATTGTAGAGGTTCCTATCCTTGATTATCGAAAAATCCTGTAAACACTTTCACCTTGCAAAAAATATTCACGAATGTAGCGTACATTCCGCGACATTTTGAAATTAATGATTGATTTGCATTTAAAGCCTGTTCTGAAAATTCCAAATTCATTCAAAATATTTACACAAACGCTAAATCAGCGACTAAACACCAACCCTATACTATATGCCATCGCATAGGTATACATCGGGAGATGTTACGTTACTGACCATTGATGCCTGAATATGTACTGAATTTTACGTAAATGTTCACCAAACTTGGTCTAATTGGTAATGGTTTTGTTCCTTCATTTTTATGTTACTAAAAGACACCTACCGCCGGATTATTGAACTAATTGCTCTAACGCACGCCCCTACATGCTGCTCATAAAACCTTGGAGACCAGAGTGGCTCTTTTGTACTCCCATGCTTCCTATCCCTTTACACCTAAGTTTTATTGCCGTGTGTGTTCAAATATCTCCAGGTGTTTTTGAGATATTCCAAACTCCATTCGTTCGGCCAAATCAAAATATTACAAAAAATACGAGAGTGCAACCAGTAATGTCCCCACCACCCTCGCCACCCACCCCCGCCACACGCCATTGCGGCGGCTTGCGGGGTATTATGTAGATGTTGAGGTAATGTGCCCTATTTGATCACAGAGTATAATTTTCTCATCGGATAATAATTTACTTGCTGGGATCGGTGGCGGTGGGATAGCCTCCTCGTCTACTGATACGAAGGTCGCGGGTTCGGTTACCGCCTGGGTGGGTTTTCCTCCAGCCATTGCTTGGAATATTGTAATTGTGTCCATTGACGAGCATACATCTCGAATATTTTATGGTTAATAATACGACTTAAAGTCCAAAAAGTATTGCTTTCAGATTAAGGCTAAATAAACAAATCTATAGATATTTGACATTTTAAAACACTCATATTGAGTTGTATTCATAAAAATATTGAATAATTTTATTTTCTTAACTAACGCTTCCTCCATAAATTCGTCAAATATCATAAATAGGTAGATCAATATGATAAGCGTGATTTGATTTCTTTTCTGAGTCTGAGTGGATTTTAGCGCCATGGGGATGAAGTCAGTGCCCTGTGATCGTTAAAAGATGGAGACTGGTTGTGTTTGATCGCAGATGGGACCAGAAGAAGGCCGTCGCTGTGGAGCCAAAAGTGGTACATTATCGCCATGTTTCCTCATGTAAGCTTAGAATATGCGGTGGAAAATCTTTTAAGGTTCACATACGGAATAGTAGAGATATTTAGACTTGAAGCTGCTATTTAAAATTTTAATGTATTTTGCAGCACATAACCGTCGAGATATGGTGAAGAGAGATGATATTCAGTTTCAAGGGTACGAACGCATTAAGGTTTAGATGTCAGATTCCATGTCATAATGGGAAAAAACTCAATACAGTTCGTCTCTTTTCAGATATAATGCCTTTATTTTCATAGAATCTGCTCCAAACACCAAAGTTATCTTTGCATTTTTATTATTGTGGATATTCAATCGAGGGTAGGAATACGTATGTATTTATTGTTGATAGGCTCGGAATAAGAAATAAACTTAACAAAAAAAGCTTTGTCTTCAGTAAGGTTCTTTAGTAATTTATCTGCAGGCTCTTGGATTTTATTTTATCTTTGGGACTTAAATTATCACTCCTTTATGTGGTGGCTCACATCTTTTCGTCCACCTGTCAGATCTTTAACGAGATGCTCACTTTTTTAATTGACTTAATCATCTTAATGACAATGAATCCAGATCATACGCTTTAACTCCACTGTCTTTGCAATTGGTTGAAGAAATTGAGTCAATTTATGTTCCATTCCACCTTGATTAAAAATTGTCGTAAATAACATAGCATCCTGTGCCATTTTCTTGATGGGAAATATTTCTTACAATTTTCTATAGGACTGTTATTTGGTGAACAAGTAAATGTGTTAAAGGTGTTTTCTGAAAGGAAGTATCCTAAATGGGACCCTTAAGTCCACCGCACTCGTTTAGTTTCTAAATAGAAAGAAAATAAGATCGGAATAAATCCAAATTAAAGGAAATTCAATGGGTTTAGGTGTCATAATACACAGTTTTCCTTGATAAGGTCGCAAAACAGGTAAATATTAAATCGACTCGATCCTCAACGACAGAATTACTCGATATTGCTACAGTTTGCCAACGAAACGGAGAATTCTAAAACCAAGAGTAAACATTTGTAAGACGATGTATTTTCGACAAGTAAGTGGACAAGATGTGAGATCTTCGGAAAGTTAATAGGTTTGACGTGGAGCCTCAGCTATTTGGTGTGCTGAACCTTATTCAAATTATTCAAACAAGAAATTATAATATTTGTCACCAATCCAAATGATATCAGATTTTATGCAAGACGTCGCAGTGAGATCAAAGGAAGACTCGTAAGAAAAATCAATAAATTAAAGTTATAAGGGTCTACATAGCATTTTATTGATCAGTTTGATCGACGAAACATTTCATTTATGTCGGAGAGTAAAAACTCTCATTGATTGGGTTTGTGTGAGCAATTAACTCGAATCATGGAAATCCTAGAAACTTGAGATGGATAGAATAAATTTATTTCCTATAAAACGATATTCATTCTCCGATAATTGAGCGAAAAGGTTCTCTAATTATTCTTCCGTCTGCACTGAGACGGGAAAATAAAATGGGATAAACGAGCATTTCGACAGAATTCAGGCCCATCTACTTCCCGGAGGGGGAGGGGTAAACCCCACTCCCGCTCAACCCTCCCCCCATCCTCTCCTCTCCCTTCAACCCCTCCCCTCCACTCGGCTTGTTTCAACGCACTCTCTTTTTTATTCCTCATCCAGTTCGCTTCGAGACCGTTCCCCTCGCAAACTAAAGACCACGATACAGTGCACAATGTGAATGGCTATCCTCTCGATGGTAATACGAACAGAAATTGAGGAAGGAGACTGTAAGGTGAAGAACGAGGTTTTTTTTAACTGTAGCGAGCTGCTGGTGCTCCAGTTCGACATCCCGTGCTGGAGGCAGGCTGAGTTTGTGAGGAATCGCGAGGGGAGAGGGAGGAAGATGGAGTGAGAAATAGGGGGTTAATGGGTGGAGAAGCACCGGGGGTGTAAGGAAGTTGGAAGTTGTAGGAAAGGTTTGAAGTTGGGAAGCTTAAGGGATGGAGGGAATGGCAGAGTGTGTGGATAGAGACATGCTGCTGCATCAGTGGAGGACCTCTAGCGACGCCAACCAAACCAGAAAATTTTCCCTGATAAGTTTAAAGTAACCTACTATACGTGCATATATATAAACCATAATCACAGTAATCAACCCGAAGGCATATTTGATAGGGAGGAAGGTTAGTGATGGTAGAGTTCACCCAGTACTAAGCCTATACGGCGTGTAAAATTCACACATCAGGGTAGGGGGGCCAGATCCTTCCCCTGTACCGATCACGGTTTCCCAGGATGTTCAGGTACCAGAAAAATCACATAACTTGGGTAGAGCTGAGGGTGCCCAGAGGGGCTTGCCCAGGGATCGAACTCGCGCCCTCCGATTAGTAGTCCAACGCTCTAGCCCTGGGCTAACGCGACCTTTAGAGTATATACAGTACCTGTATATACTATTAAAGGGGTCGCTCTGACCGTAAATTTCTCATGTATAGTATGTATGTCTTTGTATATTTCTTTCAGTGACTGTCTAAATGGACTAATTTATGAGGACTTGTGGGAGAAATGTATATACAAATATATAAAAATATAAAATTTTGACAGCAACTCACAACATGAGAACACATAAAAGGAACACTCACACGATATATCTTGATAATTTCGACGGAATTGAGTACTTGAGAATAATTCGACGGATTCCGTGTTACTTCGAAGAAATCATCTACATATATGTATATATGTATGGTGTATATAGTATATCTATATATATACACCACTTACATCTACATAATACCCCGCAAACCGCCGCAAGGGTGTGTGGCGGGGGGTTTTAGGTCACCACCCAAAAAAGGGAAATAAGAAAGGCCACACTCAAAGCCAACACCTACATGCAAGCCCATATCCACAGTGGTGCACTCATTCATAGAAACATCCTATAATTTTACACGCATGCAAACTTAATCTCAATAGCTAAAATAAAAATGTATATATATATATATATATATATATATATATATATATATATATATATACAAACATATGAATATTTGAGTATGAGTATTCGAGATAAGCCATAATACATCAGAAAGAAATTTTACGCATCATCAGTCACACTCGATTTTTAAAATATAACTATTTCCACGTGCACCAGAAAACAAAATAACAGTCCACGCTCTCTACAAATACTCCCATTTTTTGAGTGTAATGGACATGAGCAAATTTAGAACGCAGAAATGCTTTCAAACCAAATTAAGTACATAATGGCCCCGCTGTGCCCGGGGAATCCGGAGGAATTAATTCCTGGCTACCAAGTGCCCCGCTGCCCACTTCCTTACCGACTACTAAATTCCAAAATGAAAAAAAAGAGGATACCAAGTTGGCGACTATGGTCGGTGGGAGGGGGTAAAGGGTGGGAGGCGGGGCTTCCTGGGGTTTAAGGGATGGCACAGAGACGGCACTGGAAGTGCCAGTAAGGGGGGCGATCGATGGGTGGGGTGGGTGTGAGTGGGGAGGGGCAGGGGGCCGCGGAAGGGAGGGGGCACGGTGCTTCTACCTGGATGCCGGAGAATGGTTTGGGGGGAGAGAGAGCCAAGAGTCGGAAGGCAGACGGCGGCCAGGTGGAGCAAGTACCAGACACACACACACACACACTCGGGATATACTCGATGCAACTCCCTTATTCCCATACAAAGAGATTAATTAAAGCGCTCTCTCTTCCATCCCGTCCTCTTTCTCATTGCCCCCCCCCCCCCACCTCACTCCCTCCCTCCACACCTTCTGCGCCCCCTCCTCTGCATAATTCCCACGGCGCTCGCCGCCCCTCCACTGTTTTTCACGTCTCTCGGCATTGCCTTTCCTTTCTCCCTCCCCCTTTTAATTTCCCCGTTCAGCCGTCCTTTCATCCACCCCTCTCCTCCATCCTCCCCACTCCCCACATCCCCCAATTAATCATGGCACGTGAATAAATGTCCATGACACTTATTATAATTATAATTTTCATGTGAGGTCACTCTAACGAATTGTCACCACCAAAATTTTCCCTCCTGGTCAATATATTCATGAGGAGGTCTGGATAAGTAAATGTAGGGCAATCGAAATTTCCCCTGACCTAAACGTGAAAAAAACGCATTAAAATGAGAATTTAATCAATGCAAGAATTTCAGAGTGTAAAAATCATTCGGCTTCCCCGGGATTCGAATCCGGATCCCTCGATATCCAGCCGAGTGCCAATTAAATCGATTATCATAGCAGGTGCGTTTTCAAGCATCCCCTTGCAATCTGTTCCTAATGTGTAGGTTAGATACCGTTTCCGGTATATTGGGTCTTGAACTAAGCCAAAGCCTTCTTTTCATGGAAAATGCATCCTCATCGTCTTATTCATTTGGAAAGCACAATTGGACTCTTAATCCATTTCGCAGGGCCGTTTGTGTGAGCCAGTGGAATGAAACACTGGTTTTCATTGTTCACTATTGTCCTCTTCTAATAGTTAACTCATGAAACCCCAGCGCAAGTTCCCTGAGCGCCCCTTAGAGACACGAACGCACTCCAAGGGGCGCTTAGCGGAGGGCGCTCATATTGGTTGCGAACGCACGTGATATTTTCAGGACATGACGACGCGTAAATGTGAGGTGTGACATACATTGAAAATATCACATGCTTAATCAATAATTTCATCCACCTTTCCAAGTGGATGGAGACATTAAATGAATGCATAATTTCATGGTGTAAATAAATATGTAACGATTACTCTGAAGAACCGTAATAAAAAATAATTGAGTGCTATCTAGTGTATCAATAATTACCAGGCTTAAGGACTGGAACATATGATTTGATTTCTAATCCCCATTCAATTTCGGACATGGTAATTCTTACCTCTCCACAGCAATCAACCTGAATGTTGATTTCGGCAGCTCATATGTTATTTAAATTACATTTTAAACTAATGCCTACCCGGCGTTAGAAATGCGAGCAATCAAAACTTATTAATTACGGCCAACTCTTTTCTCTGTGCTATCATTCGCTTTTCCCCGAAACTCAATAAAATTTCACGAATGGATTTTAAATGGGATCAAAGGAATCGCCCTGGATCATGACCCCGGAACCCTCCGGACAGTAGTGAAAACTTTGTTAAATGGGCTACCAAGTTCCATTTTGCCGTTTATCTTTTGTTTTTGCTTTTTATTTTGATGGCCCGTCAGGATCCAGAAGCCCCACCAGGTCTGGTGTCGTATTTGATGTTGATGTACACCAACCATTTACTGTAATATGTGTCTGCCACCCTTTTAAATATTACCCATAATATTAACTTCGTATGCTTTCCATCCAATATCCAAAATGGTTTTCTAGTCGTCCAGATTATAAATTTTGTTGATGAGCAACCGTTTAAAAAAAACCTGCACTATCTTACTGATTATAAATCGATAAGACGCATTCGACATATGATTTTTAATTTGGAGAAAGGATCATGACACACCTTAATAGAAATCTTAATTCATTTAAATAAAACTCCATTTCTTTATTTCAATTTATTTATTTTAGCACACTTCATGGACCACAACCTTGACGAGGTGGAAGGGCTTGTGCCCTTGTGACCCCTAAAACTATGCTGGCGGGAGCTATGATAATGATTACTTCTGGTAGGATCACCCATGCCAGATAGGTCAAAGGTTAGGAGCCAGACGAAAATTAGTCCTCGCAGCGCCTGTTCCTCAGTAAGGAGGCTGCGAAGGCGTATGGACCATGAGTGATGGTGTCGGGTAAAAAACACTTTTGAGGAAGGCAGTGGGAAACCATCTCAATTATTATTATCAAGATTTTCGGGATGGATACCATAAAGAAAATGAGTCCAGGCAATTACGAGACAATCGGCCGTGTGTCATATCCGGCAGCAGTGGAGGCAAGGCTTCCGCGGAGTATGGCCTCTTCCCAAATTTCCTACCTCAAGGATATTTTTTACATTATTTAGGTATTAAGGAATTCTTTAGTTTGCAATGATGACCCCCCGTCATTTACTTCTGTAGCATAACCATTTAATAAGAGAGAAATATTATTTATATTTACCAACTAATAATACAGTGTCAAAGTTTGCATAAAACTTTCGATATGTTCAATATTCTGTGCAATGCTTTGTTAAGTGATTAATTAATGCCGCAGCATAAACTGAACACTACTTTCCAAACAGCGTTGACTTCGACAACTGCACAAACTACGAATAAGAACGATTTTTTCATGAAATAACCATACAATCAGCTCTAAACGGATACTAATTAATTTATTCATATCCAGTCAGTAAAAGAGGACATATCGTGAGATAAACTCTAATTTAGATACTGCATTGGATTTCGTGGAAAACGACAAACTCGTACTTTCGTAAGAAGATGCCTCACAATTATTATTTTCCTAGAAATTCAAAATGTTTTGCAACTTAAAATTACTCTTAACATCATGAATTGACGTCAATAACCGGACATAAAACTTCTTCGTGATTTTGGATGCTTGCGTTGGAACTTGATGGTATCGATCGCAATTTCCAGGCACGTCATGTTATTGCGTTGGGTTCGAATAATGCAAAATTGCGAGTGATGGGTTTCGTTAATATGAATCAGTTAGTGTGTACTATGCTGCAGCTCGCTTCTCTTTCTTAGTCCTCCGTCTTCCCTTAATGAGGAAAAAACTCATGAAAAAACTGTGCTACGAGTATTAAGAGGAACACTTCATATGAATGTAAATTTCTACGTAATAATTGGAGGGATTTCTGCATGAAAGTGTTAAACTTAAGGCAGCATCATGAGCCAAAAAATGAAAACGAATGAAACTCACCAACTGCATGACTAGACAAGCCCTTCATGCTCTTTTGTTCATTAAAAATATGGTAATAAAACTTTGGACATAGATTAATGCATGTTGTGTACAGTTAGTTCACTTCCACTTGTGAGTTTTCATCCTCTCATCTACTCAATTTATTATTTTATTAATCCTCGTGATAATACCTTAAAAATTATTTTAGATGTAAAAACGAAAAATTTACAACTCCTACACCTACCAAATCTTGCAGGGAACTCAGAGGCAGTACGGAGAGAGGAACTCCACCCCCCCCCTACACTTTTGCGAATTCCATACGCCCTATAAGACAAATAATTACAGCTACAATTAATATGAATGACCAATGATTACAACTTTCCACAATGAGAACCAGATTTACAGCCATAGAGATTTTTATAGTTTTTATCATTTTTTAGATTCACATTGGTCGAATTGCCATTCATCAAGCATACAAAAATTTACCTGACTCACGTTAGATACATGTACTCTTAGTGTAAAAATGTGTAACTAATGAAAATAAAACTCTTTCTTAGAAAATATCTCTTCATGAAAATTGCTATTCTCAGCAGTTTTAACCTGTAAAGTTTAAACGTAAAACTTACCAAAAATTAAGCAAATGCGGTAATCAAATTTCCTTTCGTCCAATAATATCCTTGACCACTATTTTATGTATGGTACCCGTTCATGTGTTTTATCAAGGATAATTGTTATAATTTCAAATTGAATGAATCCATTCCTAGAGGATTTTCATGAATTTCTGATATTTCCTCATAGCCTTACATTCAATAAAAAATGGGCTCTGACTCCATTGGTTTAATCGGATCTCTGAAAGTACCAGAAAACATGGCGGTAATTCAAACGTCTCATTATTTTTTAACGTAAAGTATAAAAACGCGGAGGCTTTTTACTCGTACTGAAAACAACATTCTGCGTCATATCCTATTCTGCACATCCCCACTCCCACACACCCTTCCCTCCAACGAAGCCCAGCGTCAGTTAATCCTCGCGCCGCGCTGCAGGGCAGCGACATCCACTTCTGGAATATAAACACGCAAACATCTAGACCACACCCGCTTGTGCCCCCACGGCGCGGCGTCTAATCTTCCACCACGCGCTAGTCCTGAGGACTCGCCCCCTCAAAACCAAACCATATCCCTCTTTCTCCTCCAAAATTGCCCCCACCCCAATCCCATTCTTTCTCTCCCGCTCTGAAAGGGATTAATCAAATTCAGATTAATACCCCATCTTCTACTACATGTGTTAGCCTAGTGGATAGAGCGCTCGAACGGAAGATTCAGAGCTCAATACCAGATGACGACTCTGATTTTCAAATCCCCGTGGAAACCACAATAGTGGCACAAGGAAAGGAACGACAGCCCCCCCCCCCATGAATAATCCTCAGTTAAAATCCAACAGTAAGAGCGTAATAGAATAAGATAGAAGCTGTAAACATGGAATAATTATGAAATAAAGATCAGAGGAAAACTAAACCTAATCTAGGATGACAGAAAATGAGGCGAGGAAAAGAGAGAGCATGGAGTTAAGTAGAAGAATGTCAGAGAGATAAGCAACAAACTTAGGTGAGGAACAAAAATAGCCTATGGAACATAATAGGAGAAATATTTTAAGGCAATGGAGAAATCACGTAGACGAGGAGGAATGGACACCGGCACAAAGGAAACATTTCGGTGGCGATTGCGTTTGAACAATTTTTCCATGTAGATTTCGTAAATGATGCATTTATTGCGTCAATGCGTGAACTAATTGATGCTGTGATGAAGTTAAGATTATGCTTAATCACCTAAACTTCACAGATGTCAATGGCCGAACACACTTGTAGTGAAAGCGACCGTTTCATTGGGCCCAATACGTGCAATCGTCTCGACACTTTCAATGGTTTCACGTGCCCTTCCGCCCAGCATTCAGATACCCTCCCATTATCAGTTTCCTACTCACTTAATTATTTTTCACCCTTCGTTTTATCGCAACCATCATTTTTCTCCACACACTACGCCTTTCACCTCAACTTTATCGTTAGAATTTGTTTTATTATTTTTCCGCAGCGTTGGATTAAACGTACTGGGGATCAGAGGCGGACTATCTCTCTTGGTTTTGATCAAACACAGTCGTTTGTCTTCCTGTAGTCCGCCACCTTCCGACAGAAGGTAAGACATAACATTTGGACAAGTTCCAATAGCTCTCCTTTCTTTCGCCTCTCCCTCTCCCTCCCTCGCTCCCACTCGCTCTCTCCCTCGACATCGTACAGGCGTCGAAGGAAATATTCAGCCATCGACAATTCACTCATGAGAATCGTCTTTCTCGGCGGCCGTTGCAAAATGTTTATTTGGATGCTCCCTTTGTTTTCAGCCACAGTCTCTCGCTTTATTACTCGCGCCACGCAACGCAAAATAAAAAACACAGCTCGTTTTGTTAATCAAAATCTTGTTTTCTGGGTTCGTGAATCATCAACCTCAAAAATAATAAAAACGTTAAATGGATTTTTTAACTTTCGTGCATTTGTTTTAAATTAAAATGCCCTAAATGAAAACAAAATTAGATTGGCGAAATGGGGAGGGAGGAAGTTGCCAAACTTTTTTTGTACTGTCCGACTGACAAAACGTTTAATGAGACTCTCCTTTTTGGGTTCATTGTGGTCATGAAAATAAATAAACGAGGCGATATCGAACCTGAATTTCCAGTATTTATAATGTTGAAAATGGTTTCAGAGAAATCACCTAATTATCCATCAGTGATAAAACAATTGTGAGGTCGAATTGTATGATCTTCCATAAATTGCGAACTAATGGAATTTTTGTCAGATGTGCAATTGTTCTCTCTGCGACTGCTAAAATTTATTTCGATTCAGTGTTCCAATTCAGGGTAGGCAGGAAAATTATCATCCAGCTGTGCCCTACATGACTTTCCTCTCACGTTTCCAAGATTCTATTGCACATTTACCCACGTTTTATTTTTGCGATTTCTCTAAATATGAGTATCCCATATCTTTTATTTGGACGAATTTCATTCTAATATAAGCATGAAAGAAGTTTTAACCTGGAAAAAGTACGTTCTCTGTAGTAAACCGTCCAATTAATTTTGGTCTAATTTCCCTCGTCAGCTTAGTTATCTTCGATTTTTACCGGCATATTGGGTTTTTCTCTTCTTTTTTCTCTAATCTGTAAATAAGTGTGGTCACAAAATTGCCGTGTGCTGATCATTGGCAAGGTGACGTTAATTTTAATGAGGGAAAGCAAAAACGAGCACGATTTACGAGTTTGACGAGAAAAAGTTTCACAATCGGACTCTCCAAGCCCGCGAAATGAAAAAATTTCCGTTAATTTTTTAACACAGCTCGTACATTTACGTACGTATCAGTCCGGAAATCTATCGGATTGACTGACTGCAAGGTCTTATGTTAAATGTCGACATGAAAAAGTAAAGTTAAAAGTATAGGCTGTTTGATTCCCAGAACAAACAATTCGAGATATCTCACGTCTCGTCACTAGCCTTCCTTTATTCGTCCCAATCCCCTGGGCACACTGGGTAATACTACTTAATCTACGCCCATGCGTCAAGCGAAACGGTATTTGCCTCATTGGGTGGATGAATTGAGACATGCTGCATGCACCGTGCGGTGGCGTGGTTGCAATTCTTCTTATCTCCCGCCCTACTTGCCTCGACGTCGTCCATCCTTACCCACCGCCATTCTCTACCCCCACCATCTCTCAACCCCCTCTCTCTGCGCTCGCCACACACCTAGCAACACCAGCATAAGTCGAGAGGATATCGATATTATCGTGCATGTCAACCTGTCGACGTTGACTAATAGCGCAGTAGACAAATCGTGATCGATTTTATACGTAGATCTATGTTCTTGTCGACTTTGATATTGATTTCGACAACGTATTAATGTAATTGTCGATATTTTCGCCGATATTAATACTATTTTCGACGTTTTAAAGTCTTAAAATAAGTCATCATTTAGACGAAGAAAGTGTGACTCTTTCTTTCCGTTAATTTTCCATGTCATTAAGTGCCATAGGAACAGCAATGGGCACGTTTCCGAACAAACTACTAGAATATTAGTAACACGTATACATTTGTTATTCAGATAAATTTTACTTCCACAAAATTTATCAATAGCGTATACTTTTTGCGAAATGAAGGGTCACTCCAAGGTATCGCGACGCTAACGTTATTCGACACTGTCTGTCAGAATCGATATTGAGGTCAAAATCAATGTTGATTTGATCTGAGCGTGGATTTCGACATCGCCCGTATGTCGATTCAACATAAATATCGACCTAGAACTTGCCAACATACACGTTATCACCATAGCTATCGATATCTTTGAAAGCGAAGAGAGGAAAGTTGACAATGCATAGATGTCGCATCGCAATATCAAAAGCCATCGCACTCACGCCCTCTCTCCAAGGACGGATGAGCCGAGGGCTCGCGCTACCTTTGAGGTGAAAGAATGGGCCCAAGTCTGATTAAAGACTCGAGAGAAAGAAATTTCCCAGCTCTGTTCCGGAACAAATTTATGTTGAGGATAACGAATTTTTAACCCTTTTTAATTTTTAAATGGTGTTTGGTTAATACATTTCTCTAAACTCTCTTTATCAGCAGATCAATAGCAGTTTCTCCCACACGAGTAATCCAAAAGATTACAAAATAACATTTTCTGAGTAAAGGTACTGCCCGTAATGGAGCTTTAACCATTTTTTACATTCCAATCTAGCTTCCAAGAGGAAACAAAAAACCTACATCCCGTCGCAATCCGCACTCCCTTTCAACCCCCGAACGACCCCAACCCCCCTCTTCACTTTAGCGCCGGTCTCGCCCGCCAACCTCCCAGCCTCGCCCGCCACCCCTCTCCCGCTCGCCTGCCCGTGCAACGTTGCTCCTTCTCAATTGATTAATCCGCTTACCGGTTGCAATAAATATAGAGGGCTTACGTTGCCCTAATCAGCCGACGCATTGCCTATCTCAAACTATTACAGAGTCACTTTGCTCCAGAAGTACTGTTGGCCCAATATTGACTCATTCAACTATGCAAGGGAGTATTTTTTTATAAAAATGTGACCATTCACTTGATTATTTATTTTATCCTGTTACAGAGAAAAATGTATTATAATGTCGATTTAACGTAAAAAGAGGAAGGATTTAGGTAAGAAGATAAAGGAGAAATATAACCTTGTGCCCTAAACTTGGTGGATTTCATTTATTTTTTGTACTTCCGTCGGTACAATGAGCTAAAGTTTGATCCCAGTGTCAACACTAGAAGTATCTACGTTGTCACACTAATGTACGAGTTTTTTTAGATAAAAATATATATATATATATATATATATATATATATATATATATATATATATATATATATATATAATGTAAATTCACTAACTAGTCGACACAAACACAGAAACTAAAACATATAAAAGAGGGACTCACTGGTTCTCGAATTTTCGGAGGTGCAACCACCTTTCTCAAGAGGAATTAGGAACAGAACTGTTCTGTTCCTAATTCCTAACCAGTCCTGTCCTAATTCCTAAAATTCGAGAACCAGTGAGTCCCATAAGTTATATATATATATATACCATCCATAAACACAGTAATCAACCCGAAGGTCGGTTTAGTAGGTGATGGTAGAGTTCACTCATGTACCAAGTCCGACGGCGTGTGAATATTCACACATCAGGGAAAGAGTTTCCCAGGAAGATCTGGTACCTGAAAAATCAACTAGCTTGGGTGGAGCTGCAGGTGCCCAAAGTGCCTTGCCCGGGAATCGAACCCGTGACCCTCTGGTCAGCAGTCCAACGCTCTACCCGCTAGACCACCGCGACCCACATATATATATATATGCGGGTCGCGGTGGTCTAGCGGGTAGAGCGTTGGACTGCTGACCGGAGGGTCCCAGGTTCGATTCCCGGGCAAGGCACTTTGGGCACCTGCAGCTCCACCCAAGCTAGTTGATTTTTCGGGTACCAGGTCTTCCTGGGAAACCATAACCGGCACAGGGAAAGGAACTGGCCCCCCTACCCTGATGTGTGAATATTCACACGCCGTCGGGCTTGGTACATGGGTGAGCTCTACCATCACCTACCAAACCGACCTTCGGGTTGATTACTGTGTTTATGGTTATATATATATATATATATAACTTAGACAGTAACACACAGCACGAGAACACATAAAAAGAACACTCACAATAATTTCTTGATAATTTCGACGGACTCGAACTCCGTCTTCCTCGGAAGATAAGATATGACTGGGGAAAAGGGTACGTGGTGCAGAGAGAGTAGGGGACGAGGGAGAGGGGAAAAAACAGGTAGTGGGGGAGGGGTGAAGGAGGGGCATGTGGAGGGGGAGAAAGCGGAGCGGAGAACAGGTGGTGGGAGAGGGGTAAAGGAGGAGGTTATGGAGGGGGAAAAGGGAGGCCAGAGGGGAGCGGAGATGGAATAAGGAGGATGCGGAAATAGTAACAAGCGACACAGAAAAATAACAATTCATCCACAGATACCACAACACCCATGACCAAGGCATCAACTCACAAAGTCATCATAAGGGCTCGACAAGTCAAAATCCAGGACAAGGATGACAAAAGGTATGCGGCTGAATAAATTGTCCCACCACCTCGCAAGAAACAAATCCACTCCCATTCACCCCAGCTCCTCCCCCACCCATTTAGTGAACGACATTGAGACCCGGAGGTTGATAGGCTTTACACAGCCATATAAATGCCAACTCGATTTTAAGGGAAAAGTACAAGTCTTTCTTTTCAGTATGGATATTAAATACTTCCACGAAGTGAAGCCTAAAACAATAGAATACATGTGCATGCATTCAGAGAGAATTGTGACCAAAACAAAATCGTCCTTAGCTCCAAAACCAAAGGTTACAAAAACCAAACCAAAGAAAACCAAAGGTTACGAAAGGGAATAAAATATACTTAGGTCGAACTTATAGCAAACTAATCTATTATAACTTCAACATCCATTTAAAACATAATAAATTCAGATTACACTAAAAACTACACGTTAGACCACTAGAGCTGAAATTTTGAATTCGTGGTTATTTTTTTGGGTCAACGTTTCCATCATGATTTTTTTCTAAAATAATCTGCAGAAGATATACAAACTGTTCCGATATATTTTCACGCAACATCAATAAGAAATTTTTTAGAATAATTAGTTAAGGAAATGATTATCCTTTCTAAAGAACACCTTATTCAAACTAAAACTTCAAGCGGAGGCACCGTTTACTTTCGAGAGCAGTTTATTCCGACGATGCAGAGAAAACATTTGGAAAACGACTCACATATTCCGGATCATTCTGGAAATCGGCGTGCTTGAATCCTCCCTTCGTATTCCCTCCTGCATGCAGGTTACTCATCCATTCACGCTCACGGGACGTGATCCATTACAGTTGGAGGGCGCCAGCGGGGCGCCGTGCAGACGAAATTCATGTCGGCCGTGAGGGACCGAGGGACAGATGGTCGCGAGGGGTGACTTCGCGATGAGAGGCACAAGAGATGGGAGCGACCTAAGAGGAGAGAGCGAATGGAGGGAATAAATATTCCACCATTTTAGAACACAACACGCTGCTTACGATTGTACAAATTGCAGCAAACAAGCAAGAATGCTAGATCATTAAAATATTATGATACATTTTTTTGTTGTCTCCGGTGTAAATTTATGGAATTGGCATAACATATTGACATGGAATTAAATTATTGAATTTAATTCCACGCACTTTATTTAAAAAAACACGACCCAGGTTTCGACGTTGGACGCCATCATCGGGTCTGACGTCGTGTTTTCAAGTGAAGTTTGTGGAATTACAAAATCAATAAGTTCATTTCAATATGACGATAGATTGATACGTAATAATTAAACGCATTTAAAGTATCACAATTTATAATACATTTGGAAAGCGTAAGTGATTTTGTACATTACCTAGCGAGATGCGAAGAATGAAATGCCTTTTAATTTTCATTTTGAAAGATTCTGATACGCATCTTGAATGATCGTAATGAACTCTTTCCAATAAATACTACACCGCTAAAATCTCGGTCGTTCAGGTGTATCTGCGTATTCATTTTCCACTTGGCAATATCACGAAACCATTTTTTGTCCTATTACTCTAATTGCTTTATCTAAATAGATATCAATTTACTATACAATGTATTATATAGATATATTTACTATAATGTCTATTATAGCCTATATTTTAACGGTCGTTGAGCATGGCGGCCATTGGAAAATTTGGGCGATGAATTTCATATCGCCGATAATTTTTTGCTAGTACTATTGGATTGTCTAAAAATTAATCTTAAGCCATGAACCGTTAGATTTTCTTAATATCTAATGTGCACCTCGTACTATGCAGATAGCTCGTAAGCTCATAAAAATAAAAGTAGGGCTAAATGATTTCTGTTCGCCAAATATATTTTTCTATTTAGCAGTAAATCTCAAATATTACTTGCTATTACAATAAACTTATCACATTTAAACTATTTGATTTGGAATAAGAAGATCATTTTACAAACAATGAGGTATTATTATTATGAGTAATTAGGCGTGCTGAGCATGGCACTAAGTGGATGTAATACGTGAATCATTTGAAATAGAAGGCCAGACAGTATAAGAAGAGGATCTGGAGACGAATGCTGAAAAGTCCCTTTCAGTGAAAGAGATTTCGTATCCGGTGAAACTGTCAATGAAGAAGAACGCCAAAAACCTGTTTCCAAGGCTGGTTTGCCATTCGTATGCACGATCCCCACCAAGATATCCAGAATCCTGAAGAAATGTAACATTGACGCCTCACTCGAAACTGACGGACCAACTAGTTATGCCGAAGACTACTGCAGGCGCATAATCCCCAGAGTACACTCGATGCCTTGCCAATGCGGCCAAGTAAACGTGGAAGAGACGGAAGGAACGATTACCGCGAGGATCAAGAAACGCCGGAGACCCTACAGGCTTGGTCAGCCTGAGAAATCGGTCGTGGCTGGACATCACTTCAGGTCACACCATTCTCCGGGACGAGAACAAAATCTTGAGTCGTGAGGGTATATTCTGGGAGAGGTTGACATGGAAGCCGTGTAAATTTGGCTCCAGGAAAAACCTTTAATTGAGACCCTAGATACGACCTCAGCAGCTCGTGGAAACCCGTGCTGAGGAGGATCTAAGGCAAGAGAAAAAGACAGGCAACAGCAAACCAATCACAAGTTGCGTGAGCACAGTCCGACTGTATATAAACCGGACAAAATCTATTGCCACGAAATGCAGCCCAGAAGACGACCTACGACGCAAGGCCATCGAAACGTCGGCAGAAATGGAGGTCTTGAACCGGTTGAAACCCCGGATAAAACTCATTGACAGCACACGCCGGGAAAACACCAGATCTTTCTTTAGAATGAAGCACGATTAAGACAGAGAATCAGACGCTCTGGATGTACCACGAAATTTTATTGTTCAAGTCGTAATTGGGGGGAAATTGAATAGAAAATTCCGTCCCTGAGATAATCCATCTTGTTTACTTGAAATTGTGTATTTGTTGACAGCGAGGTAATAGGGTGGACATAATAGGGAGAAAAGATAAATATGTAAGAAATGGTTTTGTTAATAAAGAAACAGCTCTAATTCCATAAATAAAGCGAAGAAACTGAATTTTTGGGAAGTTTTCATTAGTTTAATTTCACATTCTTTGATAATTGAAATATATGCGCATAAAAAATGACTTTTCTGAAGCACACCTTGATAATCTGAAACTCGATAATGGATACTATTGTTGCCATAAAGTGCTTGAGGAGTTTTTTCTAATGAGTTCCTTTTTTAACAAAATTTAATCGCCAAAACACTTTGGGCAAAGAAAAACTTCGTTCTTCAGTTGTAGGGCGTCCCGAGAAAGATCTATTGACAAGGTTAAGTAAACAAAGATGCTAGACGGAAGATCAGCTGTAAGGGGTACCAAAGGGTTTTGCACTAATGGCAAGGAAAAATTGGCGGCATGCAGTCAACTAATCGTCTAATTCGATTGTATGATGGCAAAAAAGACAAAATTGTGAAAACTTCAAAAATAAAAATATTATAATTGAGATACCAATGAGGGCCAGGGCAATCTAATAGCACGATCAAGATTTGAACCCGAGATCCTCTGGTCAGGACTTCTTTGCCTAATGAATCGGTGCTTAACGATTGGAATGCTAATGGTTATAATCAATGTATTCTTGTGCCATAGAAGATGAACTAAGATGTGTAACGACGACGGACTATAGCCCTCGAACTAGTGCTTGTCCTCTGGAATTATAGTTCGATCTCTTCGGGGTCAATATGCCGTCAATCCCCCGCGCCTCTCCCCTCCCCCCGCCTCCGCCTCCCCGTCACCCCCAATCCTCCTCACTCGACACAAAGCACGCACTCCATTCGCTGCGAACACACATTTCTCCCCTTTCTTTCTCGCGAATCCCAACCACTCTCGTCTCTTTGGCGACCTTTCATCCTGGTTTTGAAAGCCTCGTTCAGAGATAGAGAGAGAATTTCCCTTCCCTCCACCCCCCCTCTCTCACACACACTTTTTATCTAAAAAAACAGTATGCTCGGGGAAAGGTTTGTCGGGAGTGAAATCTAGGCATGCGTTGGGTAGAAGGGAGAGGGGTTGGAGGGGGAATGTTTGAAGGGACGGGGTTTGCTGAAAGGCTGAGGGAGAGGGACAAGATGTTTTCGATGATTGTTCCGCGCCGAATATCGCTTTATATGCATTCGTTCGAATGCTCCCCTGAAAAGAGCAGCAAGAAAAATAAAAGAGAGAGAAAGGGAATGCGGGGAGCTAACACGACATCGGATGGAGTTTAGCCCCGTTTTGCGTCTCAACCGCCGATTTCGCTCTTTCGTTCGTTCTTCCCCCTCTCCCCTCCCCCGCCCTCTCCCTCCCCTCACTTTCTCTCTTTGGCCCCCCGCCCCCCCTTGGGACCCCATCCGACCCCTCCCGCCACCTTCCCCACGACTTCCTCCTTCCCCCAAACTCCTTTCAACCCTTCCACTCCACCCAGAGGAGGAAAAAGCCCTGCCCCAGCTTTTTTTTTCCGAAAATTCCACTAATCCGCCTGCGGTTGAAAACTGCGAAAGCGGAAATCTGCTTGGAAGCGGTATCCCAAGCCTAAAAATTGATCTCCCGGTGTCCCTCGGGCGAGAGGGGTGTCGCTCCGAGCCGAATGTATTCGTCGCCATCCACTCGCTTCGGGGAGAAAAGAGAGTTCCTCCCAAATCCCTTCGCCTGCGACTTCTCGCTTCAATATCACGGCATATGCGTGGAGCAGTTTTTTTTGTAGAGTGTGGCGCTCTATGGATCGGAGTCGTGGAGCAGTGGAGAAACAGTGCAGTGGAGGCCTCGGAACCTGAAGCTGGAGGGACAAATTAAATAATAGCTGAAGGAGTTCGAAAAAGAATATTTGCATTGGAGGAAAGTTCAGTACGGAGCACGAAGAGGATAAGTGAGAAGAGCTGGGCACACACCTTCTAACATTATATGATAAATTTGTTAATGCGTCATGTAGAAGGGAAGTCGCCGCGAGGGAGACCGAGTAAAAAAACACGTAGGCCGAGCAAAGAGGGATCGGTTGGATCCAAAAGCAGCTCTCAGGGTGAATCAAAGGGAGTCCGCATTATGAAACGCCTAATCGGGCGAAAACGGCCCGAACTTTGGTTGAGCGGCGAGTGGTTTTATCACCACGGCAACATGCCGTCTCATTCACCTCTCAGAACTCGTGAGTTTTGAGCCACAAACAAGACCACTGAGCTTACCCACCCACCCTACTCATCAGACTCAATGTGACTTTTTCCTATTCCCCAAACTAAAAACCCTGCTCAATAGAAAAAGATTTTCCACCATTCCAGAGACAGAGAAAAATTCGACGGAGGATCTTACGAGCATTTTGAATGTACATGTATGAGTATTTTGAAAGAAGCGTTCCAGGACTGTTTCAAAAAGTGGAAACACCTTTGGCATATGTACTTTGGGGAGGGGACTACTTTAAAAGGGACCCATACCAATAATTTGTTAGTGAAGTCTTTACTTCAATTCAAAAGGTTGGGAAACTTTTGTACAGGCCTCGTATAGGGAGAGAGAGAGAGAGAGAGTGAAGTACTCTGCAATCAACCAATCTCCCAATTTAAACAATGGTGATGATAAACATAGCTCGGTTGAGGATTTTGTGATCGCAGGCCTATGAGACTCGGTTGATTTGGGGCTTGGATATCTATACTCATCACCCTAATTCCCATCAAACTAAATCACTATTTGTTCTTTACATATATACTGCCCGTAAAAAATCGGAATAAATCAACGAAAAAAAATAAAATTTTACGTATTTCTATTTAAAAATTAGAATTATCTCAAATGTTGCCTTGAAATTACATAGTAAAGAAGAAAAATCCGACCTTATTTGGTTCTTCTCTACTTAAACTGCTTTTATGCTAGTTTGATGAGCTCTATAGAATCAGATTGCTGAACCCATTGTACTATTCTCAAACCAGGATTTTCATCGTGCATGTCAGTAAAAAATATATTAGTGAACGCGGAAATAAATATGATTTCGAAAGGCACAGTGTTCGTAGGTAACCGTCATTGTAATGTAAGGTATCAGTTTTGACCCCTTGTGCATTGGATTTTGTGCTCGTCTTCAAATACTACGATGGATACGTTTGCTTGGAGGAAATGATTGCAAATCAAAAAAATCATTGTTTTGCATGTGTGAGTGACAGGTTTTGAATAACCTACTTTAAGTTTATCGTCGCCATGATATTCAACGGTGCTCTGTTTATTGCATTGTCAAGGACTTTTCTTTCGGCGCCCTCCGACATTTTTGGGGCCTAAAATAGCATGTTTTGAGAGCATGGGTTTTTTCTAAAGTTCACTCTTAAACTTAAACTTTCAACTTTGGCTTAAAATTTCAACTTGAAATCCCAAAAAAGCCAGGGTTTAGTTGTGCCTCTTCTTCTTCTTCGTATCAACTGAGTGGTTCATCAATAAAGCGGAAATGATTAATAAAACACTGGTTTGATGCATTCATTTCCAAATAATGCAACGTGCACTGTTGGAAACATACGGTTTCACTAAAATAATATTAATTATTGATATGATTACATTAATTACAACATTCCAGCTAATTAAAGTGTCGATTTTGCAGAATCCCTTTCATAAATTTCAAAGTTTTTAAAGTTTTCAGCGGCCTCTCTCCGTCGGATATTCAAGATACTTGATTCCAGGCAGGCGAAGAGTCAAAGGAATAGCAGCGTAAACCTCCAAGGAGATGCTGGATTGTTGCAGAACTGCAATGAAAGGTCGTCTCCGTCCTTCTGTGTTTGTGTGCGTGTGTGTTCGTGAGAGTCACTTCCCGCTGCCTCTCCGCCTTAGTGTTTCATTTTCATTCCTTGCGTCAACCTCCTCACTTTAACAAGTTTAATTTTGAGTTGGTAGGTGGAAAGGCGATCCTACTTTCGCTATCCTGTGTGCCATTTTCCACTTTCCCGCCGGACCTCTACTCCTCCCAATCAGCGCCCTTCCCTTTTTATCTTTTCGATATGCTTCGAATAATGTCTAAAATGGGAATTATAAGAAAAAAATAAAATGGTTTTGTTGTGTGTGATTATCTCTATGCTTAGTTAGGGTAGTTAAAGCGTAATGGCACGTCTATTTGTGAATCCCCGTTTCGCTAAAGTAAAAACTGAATACTGAAATAAAATGAGGCCATATTAATTAAATGTTCAGTTTTAAAACTTACCCTAAGCTTAATTTTTAATCGTGTAAAAGATGTATCTCTCCTGGATGAAAATTAATAGTAATAACAAACTGGAATCAATTTACCGACCATTTCCTTATTCTTTTCCAATCTTTCTTTTTTCGCCTTCACAGCCTAAGGCACAGCCGTAAATAATCTGTTTTGGTTCATGTGAGTACTCCTCTATCAAAGAAACATAATGGGATGACATATTTTCAAGTTAGCCTATGTAACTTTTAAGAAAAACTCTCATTTTTTAAGATTTTCATAAAAAATATTGTCCTTCTATGGAAGCACAGGTGATATTTAATCGTACATTTGGAACGGAAATTTTTTTGTTCGATTTTTGAAGAAAACAGATAAATCTTTACAAAATAATTTTCTATCCTTCTTTGTAACAGCAACTTCCTAGAGAATATTAGTATCAATTAATCTGAAACACTTAACGTTTTCTCCTTAGAAGTCCATCTCATATCTCTTAATATAAGTTCACTGTGCACTTCTGTATGCTGATTGCATATAATGCAGTATTTTTTTTAAATAACAAAACTGTGCCAGTAAAGTTTCCCACTCTTCTCAAGTTATTATTTGACATGTAAACATAAGCATATTTATCGGTTTGAAATCATATAGATGAGCCTTTGAATGACAACCACACATTTACAATTTAGAATTTTGAAAATGTCCAATCTAAATTAATTTGAATGGGATAAACATATATTTCAAAAGTTGACATTTATGAGGTAGTTTTTTTCAATTATAATATTTCCCGGGAAAAAATAAAATAGAGATCTGGTACTCATTAAGTCGAACAATCATAAAATACGAAAAAGACAGCCTCTGGTTGTTCGTGTCTTTACCGACTCCAGCAAAACACCTTGTGGAGTGCATTGCCTCGAGCCAGGCCACCACGCGCCAAGAGAGAGAGAGAGAGAGAGTCTCTCGTCGGAATGGCTAAATACCTGGCTATCGTCGAGCACAAAAACCTAAAGATGCTTGGTTCAATAAGCAACCACTCTAGGAAAGTAATTTAGCAATGCCTGCACGAATAGGTTAACTGCTTCAAGGTAAAACTGTAAAAACCGCCCTAATAATGCAATATTTATCTTAACAATAAATATGGATGCACAAATATGATAACCGACTTGCGACACGATAAATGTGCGAAATAAAAGTAAAAGCACTTATGAAAAGTTATAGTAATCTGAATTAGGGAAAATAATTCTACTATTAACAATATCTATAAATATGAAAATGTACCAGAATTAATATCTCACGTTCCCTAAATAAACGAAAGAAACTATTTTCAAAATACAAGTCTCCAATACCCTATTTAATACTACATAATCCCTAGAATGCGCCAATGCGCAGAACTGCAAAATCCTACAAATACCCAGCACCGGAGGTAGATAGTCATTGGCCCACTTTTGACAGAGCACCATACAAGTAAAAGTAGAGCACCTTGTAAAAGTGTTTCCGTCTTTTATTCCGAATTTATAACTTCGAAAATTCTATTTCTCGGCAAAGTAAAAGTACTTAATTTGAAGTGTCCTCTGAAATTAAGATTAGATATCCTGGTAAATTTATTTATTTTTCAAACGTTCAGAGAAAGTTGTTTCTATCGACGCGTAGAAAAACAGCGCAGCTCTTGGTATTAACGTATTTATAAATCAAACTTAATCGCAATTACCCATTGGATGAAGATCCCACCTCAAGAGTGAAAATCTTCTCGCCTTTCCACAGAACAGTGCGACTGATCGTAAAGAAACGAAAAGTAGCATCTGGGTGACGCCTTCCCTCCACTTCCCTCTTATCTCCTCCTCCCTGCTCAAGATTTTCAGCTTCCGCTCCGTCAACTCTCAACGTGTCTGCGCCACCTCCCACCGCTCGTCACTTTCAAGAATGAGAGCACCCGCGGAAAAACGGAAGTCGGAAATGGAGTCGCCAAAAGACAAGAGAACTTGCTTGAGCGCAAGAGAGTAATTTCGGAAAAAAGAAAAATAAAGGAGCGAGACGAAACAAAAATAAATTAGAAAGGAACAATGAAATGGGCAAATTAATTAAAAACTTCCCTCCCGGTGACCTGTATTATCTCGAGCGTGCGCCCGGGATTACAGAGCGAGAAGCATTTAGACCAGGAACGAATCCAAATTTTAAAAAGAGAGCAACGTGCCTACCTAAACATTTTCGTAATGACGCGCGGGTACGAAACTGCATCGGGTATAACAAGAAAATAACTCCAACCTTCACCGCCTCTGAGAGAGATACTCGCATATTTTTCATATTTTTTTATCATGTGGAGATATTTTGTTGTGCAAGGCAGCGGCGGAATGCAAAATGGCTCTCGGCCAAATGTTCGGGTTGCAGCGGGACGCTGTGGCGCGGGATTAAAAGGTAGAGAAGACGAGGGGTGGGGGGCGTGCGAGGATTAGGGGTACGGAGGAGTGGGATGGGAGACCAGATCCACGCACACATATTGCGTCCCCCGGGTAGCACGAGTAGGGGTAATCACCATCAGCCGTATTCATTCAAGGATTCATTCCACAAAAAAGTGGCAAGATTTCCACCGGAGGGATGATAATTTATTTTTCTGTCAAGCTTACTGCGAGGTTTAGTGCTAAATATATGTAAACTACAGAAACATATTAGAGCAGGTGTGCTCATCCGGCTAATCTGGTCGTTAATACTTGCAGGAACGGGGCGCAAAACGAGAAGGTCCGAACGATTTCTCACAATGGCAAGTGTGCCATCCAATCGAGTTCCATGCCATTATTGTTGTGAAACTGTCCAAGGGAATACTTGGGAATATTAGGAATCTGAGGAGGGACAGATGTGCATGTGTGATACTATAAACAGGGTGCGATCCGAAAGCGATGCAATTATTATTTTTAAAGTAATTTATTGAATAGATTTTCAAAAATGCTTTAAGTTCTTCAAAGTATTGTCCTTGGGCCTCGACACATTTTTTCCAGCTACTCTGCAATGCCAGGTACGCACCCTGAAAGGTATCTTCGGGGACCTCTCGCAAGGTCTTCGTCACGCCTGATTGATTCTCTTCTATGGACGAAAAACGGGTCCCCTTCAGGGCTACCTTAATCCGAGGGAGCAAAAGGAAGTCTCTTGTGATGACGTCAGGACTATAGAGGGGGTGAGGCAGCGTTGGCACCTGGTGTTTTGCCAGGAACTCGCGGACTCGTAACGCGTTGCGGCAAGGTGCGTGTTCGTGATGGAGTTAACATGTAGCGGAGATGTTTTTGTCGTCCAGATGGTCCTTTTTCGGAGTCTTTTCACCTCATTTACGTAGTAGGAAACGTTGACTGTCTGTCCTTGAGGAACTAACTCCTTATGGGCCACTCCTTTACTTTTGAAAAAGACAATGAGCATTGTTTCCACTTTTGATCTACTCATTCTAGCCTTTTTGGGCTTGGGGGACTGATCGGTGTGCTACTCAGAGCTTTGGCGTCTTGTTTCTGGGTCGTATTCAAAACCCCAGGTGCCATAACCAGTAATGACGTTGTCAAAATAATCAGGTTCATTTCCAATACGTTGCAAAAGTTCACTTGAAATTTCCACTCGGTTGGACTTTCGTGACACGGTCGGTTGATACGCACCCTGTATGTTTGAGACGGAGGCGAAAGAATTGAGAAAATATTGGATAATATGGAAGAACTTAGCAAAGTGCAATAGGTTGTTGGATATTATTGTAAATAACGCCTTCTTTACTTTGTCTACCTTAAAATGAAAATGAACGTGAGCTGCGTGTGTGCGAGTATAAACATAGCTTTCCAAGAGGTTGGTGATTTGATATCAATTTTCTTTCCAAAGGTCCCAATGGTTGAAAGCGAGAGAATAAAAGTGATTGAGGGAGCGGCGAAGTTTATATCCCTTTGGGACCAATCATGTAAAAACTTTTGCCACATAATACGAGCAATGTAATTGATAGCAGATAATGATGACGTCAAATGTATGCTGATTTAAATCTGTTTATGCACATTGGATGGCCTAAACGGAGCTCGTAGTCTAAATAATGTGAAAATAAAATATCCTTGGAGCACCGCCGTACTGAAACCCGTCAAGGGGGTTTCATACCGAGGCGTGGGAAGGGACTCTGCCTTGCATTGCGAGCAGCTCTATAGGAGAGGGTGAGATGGCAGTATGTGTGGGTTGAATCAGGGATAAGTGGAAGGGAGATAGGAAGGGAGTGTGGTCTCAGGTGTGTGGATGGGGGGTGGAGAGAAGGCGGAGGCATTCTTTTCATCGGGGTAAGACTGGAGCTTTAAAGGACTGACCGCCCCTCCACCGCCCAAGCTCCTAATTCTTTCCTAACACAGAAGAAATGTACAAGCACACTCCAAAGGTACTCCATCCTGCATGTGCATTCTTAAATTACGCGCGCTACCTCGAATAAAGAGTCTCTTATTTTGAAAGTCTCAAGACGCTGAAATCTTGAAACAATCTTTTGGTTTGGCACTTTAATGCAAACAGCACAATCACCACAACTTCGTTTTAAGACGTTAATAATCATAAAAAGTTAAGGAGTTGACTTCTTAATTAACTGCAAATAAAGGTGCCACATTTCTCGTTTTGTCCTTCAGTATGAATGAATTTTTTGGCAAAACGTGCATTAATATAGCTCAGTGATAATAACAGAAGGATTTTCTTAAAGATTCGTACGACAAGGAGTTTTTTGTCCCCCAAAATTGACCAACTATTGCCTTGGTTTGTCTGTTTAAAAGTAATACTAAGTAGGTGATTCTTTAGAGCGTGATATTTTTAAATAAATTATTTCCATGAACGAATGCCAGCTGAAAAGTAAGGGAGTCCTCACTCGACGGGCGAGCATATCGCAGGAACCAGAATTCCGATACTCCCGGCAATATAATTAAAAGTCCAGGGCGTGGGCAGACGAGAGTGGCCGAGGAGTGAGTGCTCGGAGAAGTGGTGGTGTCGGGGGTGAAGGCGGGACAGGGTGGCGCATGAAGAATGGAAGACGTGTGGAATGGGCAAAATGAGGCGATGTCACAGGGTTGAGGGGGAAGCGAAGCGAGCGAAAGGGGGACGGAGTGGGGGGCGTGGATGCGATGTTGAGCGTGTTACGAGGGCGGAGAACACGGGCTGTGAAAAGGGTTTTTAGGAAAAACTTTGGAGATGAGGGCAGGGAGGAAAGGAGAGAGAGACGGAATGGTCGAGAGACGAGGGAGACGTGGCCGCGGAAAAATATTTGAGAAAATTTGAACAAGCGGCAAAAGGGTGAACTTCACCAACCTTTTCCGCATCGTCCCTCTCCGAGAGCTGTATATTTGTTCATGAATTCATCTCTGTGTTTCTTCTTACTTTTAATACGATAATAATTCTAAATAAAACACTGCAAATGATTGTCCGAGCAATTTTCAAAACTGTGTAACAAAAAATTCATTTATTCCACTCTCCCTTGCTTCTCTTGTGGCTCTATGGAAGTCCATTACCCTTTCAGCCTCGTTCAGTTTGGCACTACGTTTCTAAGGAACCGAACTACCATAGTTTACTTAACATCCTACAACCCGAAACCCTGAGGCCGGAAGGCCGTGGCAGGTGTTTCCGCACCAATGTGGCCTGACTGGCGTGTCGTCGACTGTCCATTAACGGGCATTTGGTAGTTGAGGGTTCCCGTCCGATGAGAGAAATTAAACGAATAATTCCTAAGCAAAAGTAGAAACAGCCACATTCTGCGGAACGATTAGGAGGCTCATTCATTATTCCACCACTAGAGCAGGACTCCGAGAGGATGCTACGATTTACTAGGAGAAAAAGTTTAGTCATTGAAATTCCACAAAGTCAAGATTATGTGTGAAAAATAGAGCAAAACAAACGGAAAAGTTATTCAGAACAGAGTCTAAAACCATATCAACAAAAGGAGCAAGGCAAGCGTAAGCATAATGAAGGAAATAGCTTAGCGAATGTGTAAATAAAGAGTTTCCCATACTCAGTTTATAAATGAGCGCGATAGAGGAGGCTGAGTTACGCTTTAGTAGTGGGAATTAATTCATCATAAGGGTGAAGGAACCCAAGCAAACTCCATAATTTTATTTACGGAAAAGACAATTGAAGCTAAGCGTAGTATCAGGCGGAAAAATATTCTCAAATTTCCCCGCAGGTGTTGTTGGCTCCTGAGGTGGTGGATGTGGCGAGGGGAGAGGGAGGAGGAGAGAGAAACCGGAGCGGGTCTCGCATCGACCGGGGAAGACGAGGGGGGTGGTCGAGGAGTGTTCAGTCCACTATTGTCCGCACACCATATCGTAGAGAATTGCTGCGCTTCCTTCATTCTTATCAGCAAGGAGTCCCCACAAAGGCATGAATAAACAAGGGAGAAGCAACGCAATGCAACGGAGTAAAAAAAAGTTTTACAAAGAAAGAGAAAAAGAGATACACGAAAGAAAAGACGGAACGGAAAAGTAGTCGGGGTGGAATAGAGATTGTGGAATCCAAAGAACACACTAAGGAGCCGGCAAAACGGGAGGGGGGGTTTTGTCGCCGAGAGAAAACGTAGCAGTCTGCCTTTTATCTATGCAGTGGGTGAAGGTCTTTCCTTTTTTAAGGAATTCATGCACTACCGCCTTCCCCACAAGTAATGCGATCGCCATTAACCCTATACTCTTTTCTTTCTCTATTCCTGCAAACAAACTTGTGATTTTTTAATAACTGTATGGCCTATTTTTTATGAAAAATATATTAACACGTATGCGTGTGAATATTCATATGTGTACGCGTCTGTGTGCGGCGCTGCCAAATACACCCAGTATTCTCATGAGCATTATAGAAGTTAGAAGAGCCTTCACCGGAAACATGAAAGGATAGAGCATTCAAATGAAAACGGAACACCCGCCATAACACTGAGCCCGCTAAAAGCTAGCTTTTTGCGTATTGATACTTCCATCGTTGTGCTATAAGAACTGCATAGTGACAATTCACAGGCTCACGTAGTTGTTGGTGCACGGACTGGTTGTTGTAGCGGGTGCTCGGTTTTCATTCGACTACCCCTCATATATTATTGATATTCTACAGGTGTATATCTGTATTTGGGTACAGGAAGGTAGAGACAAGCATGATGTCATTGAAGTAATAAGGTTACTAATAGAAAAGAGCATAAAATACACTAATGATGTCTTGCCTGCTTAGCAAATTTAAAAAAAATATGTTGGATGGAGTTACTTTGGTAGAATATATGATTTTTTACAGAAAACGGGAATAGATTGGAGAGATAAGAGACTTAATCCGCAACTTGTACATGGTAGAGGCTATATAGGTGCAAGTTTCAGATACAGAGTCCAGATGTACAGTGTTAGGAAGAAGATTCAGATAGGGGCGCCCATTATCACTTGTGCTGTTCAACATACGAGTATGCATGATAGCTGTATAGAAAGTGTATGGTGCTCAGTGAAAACACCCAGATCGAAAAGAATATATATCCGTGCGTATTATAGACCATCCCACGTTAGCATTAACTCAATACCAGACCTAGAAAAACAGATACAAAGCTTTACATCCCACAACAGTGAGCATAGTCTAATTATCGGAGGTGATTTTAATGTTCCCACAGTAGATTGGGATTCGTACAGTTTTATAAATGGAGGTAAAGACAAGAATCTATGCGAGTCCCTCTTATTTGCGTTCACCTCGAATTCCCTACATCAATTAGTCAATTCACCAACAAGGGGAAAGAACATTCTTGATCTGTTAGCCACAAATATACCCGAAAAGGTCTTAAATATTGAAGTTGTTGACGGAATCAGTGATCACAGGGCTGTAAACGCTAAATTTTCTCTAAGCGTAGATAAAGTAACAAACCTAAGAGAAAGGTGTATTTGTTCAATAAAGCGGACTATGGTGGCTTAAAATGTGAATCAAAAAGTTATTTTTTTTATATTTGACGATTTAAGCAAAACTAGTAGTGTCGAGGATACTTGGAATAATTTTCTTACGATAACACGTTCAGCAATACAGAGGTTTATACCTAGTAAATATATCAAAGAGAATAAGGAACCCCGATGGTACAACTCTGAAGTACGGAAATCTCTTAGGCAGCAAAGGGTGTGCCATGCCAGAATGAAAAACGCAGTTAAAGATTCCTCCCCTGATAAAATCAAAGAAACCATACAGAACTACAAAGTATCGAGGTCCACTGCCAAGAAGGCCTTCCGGAAGGCGCTAGCGGAATTCAAAAGGAAAAAATTAGGGGAACATTTGAACGATAACCCAAAGATGTTTTGGTCCTACGTCAGGGAAGTGCAGGGAAAAAAGTCCACCGTAAACTCATTGAATATCGAAAAGGGGGATAAAGTAACGAGTAGTTTAGATAAAGCAACATATTAAACTCATTCTTCCAGAGTGTTTTCAACATATCCTCACAAAATACACCCGAGAACCTTCCGAAAACATTTCAGCAGTCAATGGAAGCAATCAATATTTCCACCCGCGGAATAGAATTACTCCTTAAAAACATAGACCCCAACAAATCTCCGGGACCTGATGAGATACCGGCGCGCGTGTATAAAAAACTGTCCTCTGAAATAGCCCCTTATCTTGATATAATATTTAAGAAATCATTAGCAGAAGAAAGCGTGCCAAACGGCTGGAAGGTAGCTTCGGTAAAACCCATATTTAAAAACGGAGACAGGGAGGACCCCAGTAATTATAGGCCAATATCGCTGACTTCCATTTACTGTAAGATTCTTGAACACATCATTGTTAGTTCCATGATGAGGCACCTCGAGAGCCAGGATTTATTAATTAATAACCAACACGGCTTCCGTAAGGGTAGATCCTGTGAAACTCAACTCGCACTTTTTGTACATGATGTATTGAACTCCGGTGAAAGTAATATTCCAGTTGATGCGATATTCCTGGATTTAAGGAAAGCTTTCGATAAAGTCCCTCATTGCAAATTACTGGCGAAATTGGAATCCTATGGAATACACGAAAGTGTTATTAACTGGATTAAACAATTCTTAAGTGATCGTGTCCAAACAGTCGTCCTGGACGGTGTATCATCCGATACTGTCAAGGTCACTTCGGGTGTACCACAAGGAAGTGTCATAGGTCCCCTCCTTTTCCTTATTTACATAAATGACCTCAGTACCGCAGTTAATAGCAAGCTCCGTCTTTTCGCCGATGATGCAGTAATTTATGGGGACATCCGAAGTCACGAAGACAGAGTCGTGTTAGCCAACGACCTAGATGCAATTCAAAATTGGTGCGATACAAGGCAATTGGAATTAAATTTTTAAAAATGCGTAGCATTACGTTTTTGGGAAAAGAGTAATTCCCTCCCTTATAGTTAAAAAGTGAAACAAACCAATATCGAGAGGGTAGATTCCTTTAAATACTTGGGTGTAACAACTACTCACGATCTGTCCTGGGGAAAACACATACGAGAAATATGCGGTCGTGCTAATAAAAAATTGGGATTTGTGAAAAGAGTGCTAGGTAAATGCGACGAAAAGGTGAAAGAACGATGTTTCCTTGCCTTGGTCAGGCCCCACCTAGAGTATGCTGCCAGTATATGGGATCCTCATAATATAAATCTGATTTCGGAATTAGATCGAGTTCAGCGGAGGGGGGCTAGATTTGTCAAACATTGTTATGACCAACTCAGCAGCGTATCCACTTTGTTAGACAATTTAGGATGGGATTCTCTTACACAGCGGCGTTTCCAATATAGATTAAACTTATTAAAAACATTTAAAGATGGGCTCTTTTCCGATGACATCAAGGATATAATACGAACCCCAACGTATTACGGTCGAAGGGATCACGAATATAAGACTAGAGAGATAGACTGCAAGACTGACAGGTTTAAAATGTCATTTTTTCCAAGAACGATAATGAACCAGAATGCTTGTAGCCGAAATTCCCCAGGACATAGTTCATTACAATAAGTATTAACGTACAGCTTAGGGACTGCGCGAGGATATGTGTGTATGTATGTGTGTGTGTGTATATATATATATATATATATATATATATATATATATATATGTATGTATGTATATTTTAATACATGTATATATATATATATATGTGTGTGTGTGTGCATATATATAGATATATATGTGTGAATATGTATATATGTATATATTTTTTCTTACAGGTTCCCCCCACCTTTCCTCACCTAACCCCCAACCCCCTCAACCCTTACCCTTCCCTCATGGTGCTACACCCCCTGCCACACACCTTTTTGGTGGCTCGCAGGGTATTTATGTAGATGTAGACATGTAGAGGAAATGATTGAATAGGCATGGGAAGAACTTGTAAGCAGTCATATGATGAAACAAATGCATAGTGTATAGGAATATTTAGGCGAACTGAATGCGAGTGTACCTCCAAGTGATTCTAACTTACTCTAAGTACTTGGTAGTGATGCTGGATTTGTATGCAGTGGTCGGCAAAGGAAGAGAGGAGCATCAGATATGAGAGTACTTTTTGAAAAATAAATGATTATGAGGGAAAAATTATGGAGTTTTACAACAAATATTTATTAATTATAGCTAAAATCCCTTTTATTGAACACCAGTGCATCCGTAGGTACTCATGAAAAATCCCGGAAGATACAGGGAGATATCAGTTAGAATATACATATATATTTATATATATATATACATTGTGAAAAGAACAAAATTTTATAAATAGTGCCATCAACTCGTGTTAGAAGTGAGTTTCGTTTACATTACTAGAGTTACAAAGAGTAATATATATCCACCGAAAAAACTGATGTCCTGAGAAGAAGGAAAGTATATTAAGAGGAAATATGTGATTAAAATGATATGCGATTTTGTTTGGATGTAGAAAGAGTAGATGCTGCCGACAATGATGTCCTAGAAACAGAAATGATTATATATCCAGACAGCCAGATAGCGAGGATGAAAAAGTATGAGGGAAATGAAACAGAAAAAGGCTGTGGGAGTAGAGAAAGCTTTAAGGAACTGAACTTCTGAAGAATTTACGAAAAGGAAGAAGATTTTTTTATGACGTCGGTTGTAGCAATTGTGCGAGAACGTTTTGCCCGAATGAATTGATTAGAGAAGTATTGAAAACCATTCCAGAAAAAGTAAGACTGCAGTACATGAGGAACATTTTTCAAAGGTATTATTTCTCAAGGGGCAAAGGTGTCACTAAGGATTATCAACTGACGGATGGAGAACAAAGAAAATGAGTATTTATGAGACAATTTGACTGTATTTAGAAAGAGAATAGGTACTGGTGATGGATGCCATAGCAAAAATGAGATCACCAGTACAAAGAAAGGATGCATTTGAATGATCCGTGAGATTTGAGAAGGTTTTCAAAAGATTACAATGGCACAGTTAAGCAACATTTTGCAGAAGATATGGGTACAATGATAGATTGCCACTGATTTGGAACATTCGCATGACTCAGAGATCTGTCGGGATGGGCAGTGATGGTCATAGAGTAATTTAACGATGTCCATTATCACCTGGTACGTAGTTTATATACATTAGGGAATGGCAAGGGAGATATCAACTCTACCAATAACATTTATGCATGATAAATAGTTAAGAGGCCAGTCTGTCAAAGGATACAATGATTACTTGGTGTATTGCAGAATCAGTGGGATGGGAATAAGAATTAATCGTAAGAAAACAAAGTTGATGAGATGACACACACACATTAATATATATACATAAATGTTGTACATATATGCGTATGTATGTATATAGTATGTATGTATGTATATGCGTATAATGAGGCCCATTCCGTCCGTAGGGTTCATTCGCCCAGGACTTGCAATTCTCTCTTTCCAATTTACACGGTGCACTGCGAAAACAAAAATAACCTCTTCTTTAACAGACTTATCTCGGTATCCCCATTTTGTGTCTCTCGTTTCTATGGCTGTGTCTTAAATAATAACAAAACCCTAAGCCTTGCATGATTTCCAGACCTCCAAGTAAATAACTGAAAACCCTTCGGTGATATTCTTCTGCCTTCCTTACCCACGAGACATCTTTCGCCATGAACTCACTCTAAACCCCTTGCCCCACTCCCTCCACCGCACGAGCAGGCTTGTGTTGAACAACACGGTAGAACCAACATCGGACGCATTTTTACCGCCTTCATACACATTCAAACTCCCGAATACAGCACCATTTCAGCCAAATGGTAATGTCCTCTTCACAAAATGTGACCTCAATCCCCTTTGATATTGCCCCCCTTCACCCTCTCCTGCCTTGGAGAACACGTCACTTCCTGACTCAACTACATGAATGACCATCGGTTTTCAAAAAGTGCACCACACCGATCCTTCGCATTCCCATTCACCCCCATGTCTCCCCATCTCAAAAATACCTGCTTCCCCCCTCGAGAGAAAGACAGAAGGGCACTCATTCAAGTTTGCCTTCATTTGGATCATGGATCAATTACTAAACCTCGAGCAAAACCTTTCATGGTTCTGATATTTCCCCGAAATGTTATTCCTTTCCACTCATTCCGAACACTTAGTTTCAACAAAAAGGCCTATCGGCGAAATTATTCCGTACCTTCATTCATATATGAGGGATATCATATCATTTCATTAAATATCATATGATACTTCTTCATGCGTTACTCGAAGGTCAGATAACCACGTAGAAGGGGACATCAACACTTGAAGACGATCACGTGTGACAGCGGTACTTATACCGCTGATATAAGGTCATTCATTTCAACTCTCTTTATATATTTTTATGTAAAATACAAATTCTCTTCACACATGAAATTTCTTTGATTTTAATGGAGAGAAGATTTTTTCATTACGATGGCTCTCAATCTCCTCGTATTAGAATAATAGCACGGCAACTAGAGAATGAACCTCATTGTCTCTCCCAAATGCGTTCTACAAAGTTTCACAAGCACCCATTCGCTCCGATTGAAAAGGGCACTCGCTAGGAAACTGAAAGAGACAGTGTTCGAAACAAGAAGACTTAACAAGCTTCTATTCAATGTTTACCATCGTGTCCGTTCTGAAATTCATACGTCCTGTTTTTTTAACCCTTTTTCAAAATCTCTATGCGTCCCGTTTTTCAACCCCTATGTGCACATGTGTATGAATACGTGCATACGCCCGGAAGCATATTTAGAGCTGGAGTTAAGGGATGACACTGAGTACATCTTAAGACCATATTAACGTGAGCATGCCTTCTGGTTGATATCTCATTTCTCTTAATGCTCCATTGACAATAATACGTAAATCTTGCCAGTGAATCTGAAGGTAAGAGAAAACAAACGATAACAGATGAAAATTGAAACTGAGACGGGAAAGAGAAAAATTTAACTCGGCTCTCGGGATATTGTTTTTAAGAATGCAGCCTTGACTTCAAGTTGGGAAAGAAAGCCGCGAGGAGAAGAGAAGGCAGGAGGAAGACGGAAACGAATTGAAAACCTCTGGAAAGGCAATTTGGCCGAATGGCCATGGGACGGAGTGGAAAGGATGGTCGGTGAGGAAGGGGAAGCTGAGATTGGATTCGCTCCAGAGAGAGACAAGACCTTCCCGGGGACCGCTTCCCGAAAACTTTGGTGGAATTCGGATGAAAAATAGATCCGAGGAAGCAAAGAATCACTCATATAAGAGTGCCGCTCACGCATTCGTGTCAATTTCACAATTATTAAATAGCCCTTAGCTCTTCCCTTGTGCGATACCGGAAGTATGAATTTGGAGCTACAAAATTATTATTTTTTGTATTTGTGTAATGTGCACTTATAATTACCCACATTCAAATCTGCAAGACGTGGAGCGGGAAGCAAATTCTGGAGGCCCATAGGCCGATGAAGTCAGTATGAGGAAGGGTACCATAGATTTGATGAGACAAAAATATGGAGGACTCTTCGGAGGAGACGTTCAATAAAAATATTAAGCACATAAAATAAGAGAAGATACATGGAAATGTATCACCCTGCCGAAATTAAAGAAAAGGAGAAACATTCGCTGGGAAAATGGACTATTCTTAAATTGCAGTTTTAGTTTTGTTGGGGAGGCGAGCGACAGCTCAGGTCATTTGCGCCATTACGGATGACAGGAAAGGCTGAAGGGTGGAGAGAAACCCGGCGTCGCAATTAGCCTGCTCTTACGAAAGGCGCCAAGGGGACGGCGTTCTAACCCAAAGCGCCCTCCACAAAGCACCTCAAGTAGGGATCGGGATACCACTAAAAAATATTTGTCGCCGCCGAGATTCGAACCCTCTGGGTGGGAAGACCGTAGGTTAGCCACCGCACCATCCCAATCCCCTCCTTCAATTACGTAAGGCTTTTGAGGGAAATGGTGAAATTTCATTGGGCTTTCCTATGTGGAAGGGGGAAGGTTCAGGTGGAATATTACGAAACGTTTGTAATTGCATAAATTCAGTCAATACTGAAATTTGCGAATGGACTGTCATTCAATAGGCCAACTATTGTTCCACTTGAGAATTTTTACTCCAGCTGATGATAATACACCGCCTATATGTCTCAGCACCCGCGCAAGAATTGTACATGAGTAGAGCTCGATACCCCAGAATGAGCTGGCTCCAAAAATTGGAGATATTACTAAAGAGGATAATTTTGCAAATTGTCGCACATATAGATGTCGTTTCATATTTGTAAAAGCCTGAATGAGAATGCAAAACATTTCAAAATATTTGTTACATTTCGCCGTGTTATTCTAATGCCTTAATAATTTATAAAATTTTCGTTTTTACCAAGAATGCTAAAAACAAAATGGGTAGCCAGAATAACAAGTGCAAATAGACTTCAATGGGCGGCGGAAGAGAGAAGCCTATGTAGGAATCTTAAACGTGTACATTTCCTGAGGCACGATAGTTTCCTGAAGATTTAACCGAAACGGAAATATGGAGGGAAAAGCGTAGAGGAAGGCAAAGAATGAAATACGAGAGGTATCTAAAATAACACGTCGGTGCAAGGAGCTACGAGGGCATGAAGAGATTGGCAGATTGGAACAAAACAGATTTGAGAGCTACTCCAAACCAATACTCGGAATGATTAAACTTGTCTTTAACGTGTAGCGTAAGTATGTAGGAACAACAAATACTTAAACTTAAAAGTAATCTTATTGAAAAGTTATCCTTAAAATTCTAATTTCCCCGAGTTATTCAAAAAAGAATTACTTGATTATATTAATTACAGGACCGATAATTACGAAAGAGGGGGTAAAAGGGATTTTGATAAATTACGGATCTTTGCTAATTCTGGAAAAAATGAAAAAAGCAGAAAATATTCGTAATTAATATGACCCAAAATAATGTGGGATTGCAGACAAAAGGGCTGTAAATGCCTCAGGGAATTTTCATTACAGAGTAAAGAATGCACATCCTTAATCAGTTTCAAAAAGCAATAATTAGTCTAATTTAGTGTATCTATAAATATATATATATATATATATATATATATATATATATATATATATATATATATATATATAGATACACTAAATTAGACGCTCCTCTGCCTCAGTTCTGTTCCTAATTCCTCTTGAGAAAGGTGGTTGGACCACCGAAAATTCGAGAACCAGTGAGTTTTCCCTCTTTTGTGTGTTTTGGTTTCTGTGTTTGTTATGACTATCAGTGAATTTATATATATATATATATATATATATATATATTATTAGGTAATCTACCGGTTAAGGTAGGTTTTTGGATGGACACAACTACGAAATAAATATTTTGTGACTCTTAACAAAATACAATCCAGGAACCTACTCTCAGTCAGGTCCCTCTTCATCGCTTATGTATACATATATATATGTACATATGTATATATAAGGAAATGGGAAAGGAACACACAGAAATGACGAACACAAACACACATTTCGTGTTTCAATGTATATGTATATAAATAAATATAAATATATATGTATGTATATATATAAATAAATGTATGTATATATAAATCGTGTATATATATACGTATGTGCGTGTGTCCCGGTCAAGAAAATATGTTCGTCCTTTGTGTGTTCCTACGCCTTTTCCTTATATCAATTTCCATGTGAATGAATATTTGTTCGCCATATGGCAAGTTTTCGTGTTTGAATGTATATATACATTCATTCAAACACAAGTGTGTGTGTGTCTGCTGGCGTGGCATGGTGGTGTGCGAGGCGGCAACGGTGAGTAGCGACACATGACGCCCGAGTAGAGGACGCGGGCGCACCATCGCGACAGGAGTACGGAGCGAGAGCGACGTGGGGCGGGACGGTATAGGATTGGGAGAGGCGAAGGTGGGCGGCGGCGGACTGCGGGAGGCTAAATAAGAGAGACACCGACGGCGGTGAACAGGGAGGCCATAAATCCTTCGGGTGTAATCCGGAGACGCATTCGGAGAGATCGATGGATCGCACTTGCGAGGGAAAATTTTCAGGTTCCACCCCACTTCTCCCTCTGCACTAATCTACAAGTAATTACGTGCAAACATAAATCCCACCCCTTAAATTTAAACGTATCATACTATAGAACTCTGCGTATACAAATCTTAAAAATGTACAAGCACTCCTCCAGATTACTCCTGGGAGTAGGCCGATAAAGACAAATCTGCATTTTAATACTCTATTGAAATTTTTGTTTCGAGAATTATATCAAAAAAATATAACTTGCATTTATTTTTAAGTTTTGGCTTGAAACATGTATAAAACACGATTCCCTTTTAAAAAATATCGTAATCTCTCGCGTTGTCTAATTTGGCATTGTCTAATTGACATACTACCTTGATCAAAAAGTTCCCGGAATAACCACCGTGTGGCACTCCCATCGTTCCTATTTGAGTTCTGTTTTTTTTTGTTAAATTGGTACATCTGTTGTTGATATTCCCTTTAAATCTTAGTGTCATAACTTGACATTTGCAAAAGTTACGTAGCCAAGAGTACATCTATCTCTGTGTGTGTTGGCGATTTTTTACAATTGCAGAAATGGATTTAAATTTGCAACAACGAACTTGTATTAAATTTTGCGTAAAAAACGGATTTAGTGGCGCATGGACCTTGGAAATGTTGGAAAAGTGTTTCGGCAACGATTCTCTAAAAAAAACGGTCGTTTACCAGTGGCACGAGCGGTTCAGAAGTGGTCGTGAGTCAATAGAAGATGATGAACGCAGTGGCAGACCATCGACTTCGAAAGTCGGTGAAAAAATTGATAAAGTAAAAGAAATGTTGTTGGTCAATAACCGCAAATTAACCATCAGAGAAATAGCGGAGGACTTGAACATTGCCTATGGATCCGCCCAAGACATTGTGGTTAATGATTTGGGTTTCCGTCGTGTAGCAGCAAAGTTGGTGCCAAAAGACCTCAATTTCATGCAAAAAAGAGACCGTGTTGACGTCGCAAAAGACATGATTTGCGATGCTGAATCCGATCCCACATTCATCAAAAGGATCATTACTGGAGACGAGACGTGGGTTTATGAGTACGACACTCAATCCAGACATCAGGCAAGTGAATGGCGTTCACCAAATGAGCCGAGACCAAAAAAACCACGTCGTTTTCAGTCAAAAAAGAAGGCAATGCTGACGGTTTTCATGGATTACAACGGTGTAGTGCATCATGAATTTTTGCCAGAAGGCCAGACAGTAAACAAAGAGTATTATTTGGGCGTTATGAGACGTTTGCGTGAAGCAATTCGTCGAAAGAGACCAGAAATCGTCGCACAGTGCGTCGAGACCGTCGCACAGTGCTATCATTATTCGTAATTTTTTGACGAAAAATGCAACAAATACCATCCAACAGCCACCGAATTCACCTGATTTGGCTCCCTGTGACTTCTTTCTGTTCAATCGAGTTAAAAAACCATTACGGGGAACGCGTTTTAGCAGCCGAGAGGAAGTAATGGAAAAATCGCAGGAAGCACTGATGGACATACCGAAAACCGAATATAAAAAATGTTTCGAGGATTGGATCAAGCGCTGGCATAAGTGTGTTGCAGTCGATGGGGATTACTTTGAAGGGGACAATATAGATTTAGATGAATAAACTTGTATTTTTAATTTTCTGAATAAATTCCGGGTACTTTTTGACCAAGGTAGTATAGTATACCATATTTTTCCAAATGTCCAATCATTCAAGAATACATGATAAATCTTTACAATTGAAGACATTTGCTGGGCAATTTTTTAAATAAGGAAGTTTTCGCTGCTTTCAGTGTGTATGTATATATATACACACACACACACACACGAAGAGTATTCTTAAAGTAAGTACCATTTTGCTTATATTTAAATATTGGCGCTTCAGAACACAGTTTAGCTCCTGCAGCGCCATCTACTGATTCATTGAGAAGCTATAGCAGCATTTTTTTTTGTTTCAGAAGTCGTTTACTTGTCCGTACATGCAAACAACAATGTCCGCGACAATCGTTGATCCCGCCAGCTGTGAAGTGCGTTCTGCCATACGATTCTTGTATGCAAAAGGATTGTCGGCTGCTGAAATTCATCGGGAATTATGCCTAGTTTATAAGGAAAGGTTAGACGATGGTGCTGTGATTTTAAAAATGGACGAACAAATGTCCATGACGAAGAGCGAAGTGGTAGGCCCAGTATTCTGACCGATGAAATTTTTTCGCAAGTGGAACAAAAACTGCGATGTGATCGTCGATTGACAATTAATGGCCTGGCTGAACAATTTCCTCAACTTGGACGCACTACTGTCTACAATATTGTTACGGAAAACCTCGGAGTTTCTATGCAGAGGGGTTAAAGAAGCTGGTGCAGCGGTACGAAAAATGCTTAGAAGTGAACGGCGATTATGTAGGTAAGTGAAGTAGGTTTGTAGCTAACTAAAAGTGCCGATAAAATGTGCTTCATATGAGTATATTTTTTCCTGTGACCAAACGGGCTTTACTTTATGAACACGCCTCGTATTTATATACATATGACCATTAAAACCACAATAATCAACCCGAAGGTCGGTTTGGTAGGTGATGACACCCAGTACTAAGCCCGACGGCGAGTGAAATTTACACATCAGGGTAGGGGGCCAGTTCTTTTCCCTGTGCCGGTTATGGTTTCCCAGGAAGATCTGGTACCCGAAAAATCACATACAGGATTCGCCCGGAAAATAAGGTTACTGATTTTTTCCCGCCGCTCCAGGCGCGCCCAGCACCGCTCTGACGAGCTGCGATTGGAGGGAGGTATGTTGGCAAGCGACGCTGAAAAAGGCAGTCGGCTCTGAGCTGTGGTGTAGTGAGGAGCTCTGTTAACGCGAACCTCCACGCTCGACCCACGTCACGGAACGCGATGCCCAAGTTTTTGGAGCAGCGTTGTTCCATCAAATTTGCGTTAAACTTGGGAAATCGTCTACCAAAATTGTCGGTATGATTAACCAGGCTTACGGGGAGTCAGCCATGTTCATGTTTCGGTGATCCATGAGATCACCGAAACATGATCTTTTGGTGGCACAAGATGTCCGCGGAGGGCAGAGAAGAGGTCGACGTCGAACCACGGCCTGGACGCCCATCAGCGACACTTACCGACGAAAATGTGCGAAAGGTTCGCGATGTACTGAACTCTGATCGTCATCTTAGTGTTCGGATGATAGCAGAGCAGTGTAATGTGCCAAAAACAATAGTGCACGAGATTATTAGTGACCAATTAACGTTGCGAAAAATTTGTGCAAAGTTGGTGCTGAAAGTGCTCAGTGATGATCAAAGACTCAATCGTTTGGAAATCGCGACACAACTTGCGGATCACTGCAAAAATGATCCACATTTTTTAGAGAACGTTGTTTCGAGTGACGAGATGTGGGTCTTTGAGTACGACCCGGAGTCGAAGAGACGAAGTGCGGAGTGGCATACCCCATCATCACCCCGTCAAAAAAAAGCTCGCATGAGCAAATCTCGGATCAAGGCGATGCTCATTGTCTTTTTTGACAAAAGGGGAGTCGTCCACTACGAATTTGTACCTGAACGACAAACTGTAAATGCTGCATTTTACGTCCAAGTGCTCGACAGGCTTAGAAAACGAGTCGCCCGCGTCCGGCCAGCGATCAAAAACATCTGGCGGCTGCATCACGACAATGCGCCGTCGCACACCGCGCTTGTCGTGTCGGACTTCTTTGCCAAGCACGGCGTGATAACGCTGCCGCACCCGCCCTACAGCCCGCACTTGGCACCACCGGACTTCTTTCTGTTCCCGAAGATAAAGAGGAGTTTGAAAGGAACGCGATACGGGACTTTGGACGCCGTCAAAGAGGCCGTGACGACGTGTCTTCGAGAGGTTCCCGATGATGCCTTCGCGGGAGCGTTCCAGGAATGGGAACGCCGTTGGAACAAGTGTATCGACTCACAAGGGTCCTATTTTGAGGAATATTAGCTTCAGATATGTAAAAGGGTAATAAATTTTTTTTCCTTAGCTCAGTGCACTTATTTTCCGGACGAACCCTGTAGCTTGGGTGAAGCTGCAGGTACCCTGAGAGGCATGGCTGGGAATCAAATCCCGGGTCAGTAGTCCAACGCTCCATCCCTGGACTAGCGCGACTCACATTATTTATATACATATATATAATAAATGCGGGTCGCGCTGGTCTAGTGGGTGGAGCGTTGGACTACTGACCGGAGGGTTCCGGGTTCGATTCCCGGGCAAGGCACTTTGGGCACCTGCAGCTCTATCCAAGCTAGTTGATTTTTCGGGTGCCAGATCATCCTGGGAAACCATTACCGGCACAGGGAAAGGAACTGGCCCCCCTACCCTGATGTGTGAATATTCACATGCCGTCTGGCTTGGTACACGGGTGAGCTCTACCGTCACCTACTAAACCGACCTTAGGGTTGATTACTGTGTTTATGGTTTTTTTATATAATAAATGTAATATACATACATGTATAAACACACTACTATATATATATATGCACTATACGAACTCGTACACCATTTTTTTCTATATACACTTTACATAAATTCACTCAAATGGATACCATATAAGGTAAAGGAGATAGGAACATATATAAAGGACAAACAGAAAAGGAGGGAGAATCGAGCAAATCATAAGCGCAAAAAGTTCCTTTGACTGGGACTTGAACCATGTATCTTGGAATTGCCTCTTGACTTTCTCTCATAATATGCATGAATATATATTATATATAAATGGCATTCTACTTGTTAAGGCATGTATTGGATTGGCACTGCTTGTAAAACAGTATATCAATACATTCACTCGCATCTCCTATCAATACGTAACTTAGCATCGGACATTACAACAAGCCCCCCTTCAACTCCGGGTGCTTATTTTTTTCCTTCATCCCGTCAAACATATCAATCCTATTTCTACCCATTTCGCATTGGTTTTCCTTTTTGTCCTTTTCACCTTTTTCATTCTTCTATAGTATACACTAATATTTCCAAAGCCATTAGGCTATGATTTGGATTCAACGACCATGTATCCACGCCGTATAAAACAACGCTCCATACCTAAGTGTTGACGAGTCGTTTCATCACGTTTTTACTCAACGTTCCTATCAGCAATTCCCTCCTCCTTGGGAAATGTTCTCATTCTAACGCATTTATCTATTTCTACTTCTTTGATCATTTTGGTCCAGAATCCTTTCAAGATAGGTAAACTGTTCCACCTGCTCCAGTTTAATTCAAAGAAACTGCGGGAGATGCCGCGACAGTAACTTTCAACGGAATAATCATCTAATGCGAATTACAATGCTAGAATTGCTAAGTGTAATTGACCGGGATTCGAACTCGGATTCCTCGTGAAAGTACCTTAATGAGGCATATTTGAACCAATATTTCAAGGGGCCATTCCCAACACAGCTACAATAGACTTGTACCAGCGACTTGACTCGAGCCCTAAGATCAGATCGCAGACGCATTTCCCACTAACAATAGTCCACACACCCATGAATATTCTTCACCTTAAACATTTTTCTGTTCCGTTCGCTCAGTTTTATCAGTCCATGGTAAATAATCCTTACGGACGGTGAGACTTTCTTAGAGCCTAAACGCTTCTGGAGCGACACAAAAATTAAAATCTTGGTACTATTATTTACAGGCATCGTCATCATGATCATTTTAATCCGGAATTTGGTTGGATCAGTGGATCTTGACTCGGAGACTTTCCTCTCTGATGCTCCCTCTTTGGCACTTTTGGTTTCCCTCGTGCCACCCGTCCTTCTATTACGTACCATTAACAAATCCATTACTCCTCTCAACGTGTGCCCAACGCATCTGGTTCTTCTTTTCCACATCGTGCTCCATATCCACTTGCTCTCCACGCACTCCCTCGTTTCTTTTTATTTTGACTATCCATTAGAGACTCCCCGGCACCATCCCAGTTTTGAAGGATCCTCTTACTCTCTGTTTTTTATCCAAATTGTCTCTGATCGGAGAGAGTGCCACTCTCAGCACAAATATTTTCATGCACTTTCTCGTTCCTAAGTTAATCCCCTTTGGTCATCGCAGTTGCACATAGTCCTGCACGCGTGAGTGCATGATGATTCACTATTGGAGCATCCACGACCGACTATATCACACGACATTTTAGTTAGGCAGCCGGACGCGCAACTCAGCGCACTTATTGCAACTTAACTTATTGAAAAAAAAAACAAAAATCATTTCTAGAATGAAACCACGTCCATCGCGGATGGATTTATAACGATATTTTTAAAGCTTTAAGAAAAATTTAACTCAAGATTCGCAATTTTCCTGACCTTCGTTAATGCAAAATATGTACGTGATTGAAATTTTACAAGTTTTTAATATTAATTACAACTCTAAAGCAAAAGAAAAGTAGAATTCTGGAGGGAGAGGGATTTAGATTGATCGTGTGCGTAAAAATTTATATGAATGTGACTTCAAATTATGTCATGCTCTCCTAATTATTTATTAAAATAAAAGAAACTAGAGACAGAGAGAGATAAAATGAAAACCCTAATTATGTCGTACTCAAATAGAGAAAATCCAGTTAGTTCACATGCTAACTACAGCGCAAATGGTTCAAAACTCAGTTGGAAATTTTAATTTTCTCAAAATAGGACTTCATAAAATTGAGTTTACAGAGCAATATAATCCACTCACCACACGGTGGTATCTCATCAATCCTCCAGCAACCGAAAGAAGGGGTCTTATAGCATTGCACGTGCGACTTCTTAGCAGCTCATCTGAAAATATCATATTTTCTGATAATTTCAAGTAAAGGCAATTGAGGAAAACAATTAAATTTCAGGAATATTGTGCCACGTATGTAATCCTTTGAATCACGTATGCATAAGATAACAGAAAGATTGGCCAGATCATCGACGTTAACAATCCTAAAGACAGTTTATTATTTTCTTCCTTTCGACGTATCGTCCTCTGTTGGTGATACGCAGTTGATGCTGATCGCTGATGGGTCGTATAAAAAGTATCGGTAAAATTTTTGGACAAATAGATTTATTTCAGATATTGGTCAAATGCCTAAAAACTCTCCGAAGTACATCCATTGAGCGTCGAAGCACTTCTTCCAGCGGTTTTTCCACGACTCCCTGATAGGCGGATTCCGGATGGTCCTTGAGCATTCACGTGCAAGCTTCTTTGACGGGACTTAGGGTCCTATGGTGGTGTCTTTTGAGGGAGGACTTCACTTTTATAGGAAATAGCCTACTGGTGTTAAGTCGGGACTGTAAAGGGTTTAGTGAATCGCGGTGCCGTTGCAGAAGGTCGTCGCAAGCAGACACTCGACTCTAGTCTTGGTCGTACGTCAAGGCCTTCGGGACGAGTTTAGCGGAGATCTTCCGCATCGGTACATCTAGAGATAATGGTTTTAATATTTCTTTAGAGATAATCGTGTTCCCTGCCATGTCATCAATACCAATATGATCATGCCTACATTTAACCGACGGTCTGAATACAGCACTTCAAGCACACGTCGGGAAAAAATTGTTCCCGGTATATTTGATCCAAACTTGCATATCATGTGAAAATGTTGAAGATATTATTTAATTTACAAGATCTTCCTGGTTACCGTAGCTTCCGGATGAATCTATGCACTACTCTGTGTGTTTCTTCCAAACCCCACCCGCCTAACAGATCAATGATTAACTTTTACCCAACATAATACGAATCCATTTCTGATTCCAAATGTTTCTTTGCTTCCCTCCAAGCCGCCCCAAATCACTGGGCAATCGTCCGTTTCCTGCACCCGCCTCGCTTGCTTAGCAACTGTACATGAACATCCAATGGCCACTAAATTTTCCTGCTTCACTTTCTTGCTTTTTTCTCTCTTCCTTCCCAATGCCTAACCACCAAGTACTATTCCAATTAATTTCCTTTCAGTCCATTTTGTATTTTCTGATCTTCTCCCTCTGAATATTCTTCCTCTTAAACATTTTTCTATTTCATTCTGTCAATTTTATTTCGAATATAATATACCCAACATTTATTAAATAAATTTTATGCATGAATGTACCGTATTTCCAGGATCATTTTTTCATTAATTTTTTCAGTACACTGCCATCATTCATGACTTATTAGACCAAATTATGAAGATATAAATAAAAGTAAGCACAATCACTTTTAGAGAGAAGTTTATAGTTTTCAAATGTTAATTTCCCCCTCACATATGATATCACTTATATATATACATATATATATACATATATATATATATGCATATATATATACATATATATATATACATATATATATACATATATATATATATATATATACATATATATATATATATATCGATGATGCGGAAGTACTCACGAGAGCATTATAACTTTTGGACGGCATAATGTAAAACAGAATAAAACAGATAACACGTAAAAGGACACTCACACCGTAGATAATTTGAGCTTTCGGCCTGCTCCGAGGTCTTCTTCAGGTCAGACTGAGAGGTCTTGAGGGGAGAGTGTCTGGGGAGGGAAGGGGGACGGAAAGTTTAGGAGCTGCTGGGAAGGGAATTAAAGATGTTGGCTAAGGGTGGGAATTTTAAAGGATCGGAAATATAGAATGTTGCGGATTCGCGAGTTCTCACCTCTATGTTGGTGGCTGAATCGGGTAGGGATTCTAGAACTGTTAGGGAAAAGCATTCGTCGAATGATAGGTTGTGTGAACCTGCGTGTAAAGGGATAGGAAGGGAAGAGAGTGAAGCAGAATTACAGGAGTAGCGGTGATTGTTCATTCGAATGGATAAGGGGGTAATGCATTCGCCTATGTAGAATGAGGTGCATTGTTTGCACGACAAAAGATAGATAATATTTTTCGAGAGGAAAGTAGATAATAAAAAGATAGATAATATTTTTAGCGAAAAATATTATCTATATTTTGTCGTGCAAACAATGCACCTCATTCTACATAGGCGAATGCATTACCCACTTATCCATCCCAATGAACAATCACCGCACTCTTCCCTCAAAACCTCTCAGTCTGACCTGAAGAAGGCCTCGGAGTAGGCCGAAACCTCAAATCATCTACAGTGTGAGTGTCCTTTTACGTGCTATCTGTTTTATTCTGTGTTATATTGTGCTGTCCAAAAGTTATATATATATATAATATGTTTATCTTGAAGGATAGTCTCACGGATATGAATAATTATAATTATTTTAACGGAGAAGCGAGATATTGCTAGCAAAAAATTGCACAAAGAAGCAAATGGAACTCGCAGGTCTTTGTTATATATATATTTTTATTAGGTAATCTACCGGTTAAGGTAGGTTTTTGGATGGACACAACTATCAAATAAACATTTTGTGACTCCCCAACTAGCAACTAATCTACATCAGGTCCCTCTTCATCTCGGTGTACCTCCTTCCTCCCTTCATCCCGTCCAACATCCCTATCCTGTTCCTACCCTTACCACGCTTGCCCAACATTCTCCCCTCTATTACCCTCTTCAACATTCCACTACCGCTCAATACGCCTTTCATCCATTTTTCCTGCCTCCATAGGATTTCTCTCAACAAACCCCTCTCCTCCCCCACCATCTCTAGTACTTTCTCATTTGTTTTCCTTTCGGTCCATTTCACCTTCTCCATTCTTCTCCACACCCACATTTCAAAAGCCTCCAATCTACGTCTATCCTCCTGCTTCAACGACCACGTTTCCGCGCCGTACATAGCTACGCTCCATATCAGAGTTTTTACGAGTCTTGTCTTAACGTCCCTACTCAACGTCCCCGTCATCAACTCCCTCCTCCTTGAGAAAGCCTCCTTGCCTAGCGCAATTCTTCTCCTTACGTCCCTACCACTTTGACCGTATTGGTCCAAAACACTTCCGAGATATGTAAACTGCTCTACCTGCTCTATTCTTTCCCCGCCTATTTTAATATTTAGCTTAGCCTTTTTCTTTCTGGAAAATCGCATAACCTTTGTTTAATAATATTGATTCTCATCCCATATTTATCGCACTGAAACTCCAATTCACTCAGCAATGCTTGCAACCCCTTGGCTGACTGAGCAACTGATGCTTGGTCATCAGCAAACCTAACCGATTTTACGAATTCCCCTCCGACTTTCATTCCTACCTCCAGTTCTTCCCATGCCTCTTTAATCATTTCCTCTACATATACGTTGAACAGTACCGGTGACAATGGGCAACCCTGCCTTACACCTCTTCCTAACACTGCCCATCCGGACTCTCCGTTCCCCACTCGCACCTGAGCAGTCTGAGACATGTACAGGTTGCGGATCAGTCTCCTGTCCCTCCAATCCATTCCTATTTTCTGCAATACACGCATTAATTTTTCCCAATTCACTCTATCAAACGCTTTTTCGAAATCTACAAAACAGGCAAAAACGTCCTGATTGTATTCTATATTCCTCTCGACTAGTGATCTCATTACTGCAATGGCATCACGCGTACCTCTTCCTTTCCTGAACCCAAACTGATCATCCCCTAAGTAATCATTTGCCTTACTCTCTATCCTTTTGTTGATGATCCTGAGAATAACTTTAGCTGCGTGGGATATCAAACTTATTGTTCTGTAATCCTCACATGACGAAGCCTTTGCCTTTTTTGGAATAGGAACTAACACCGATCTCACAAAATCTTCCGGCCAGATTCCTTCCTCATAGATACTACGAATCAGCCCATATATGGCCTTCTTCCCACCTTTCCCTAACCATTTCAACATTTCTACAGGAATATTGTCCACCCCCACAGCCTTATTTGCTTTCATCTCCTTTAATGCCCTTTCTATTTCATCGTCGAGTATGCCTGGACCTAAGCTATCTTCTTCTACGTCATGTTCCTTTTCTATGTCTAACCTTGTCGGCCTAAGTTCTTTACCATACAGTGCTTCTATATATTCCTTCCATCTCTCTTTGATTTTTCCTGGTTCAACTATTATCTTACCCCATTTATCTTTAACTGTTAGCACACATCTTGCCTTCTTACTTCCCGATAATAACTTAACCTTGCTGTATAGAGCACCAATTTCACCCTTCTTCTGTAAACTTTCCATATCCTCGCATTGCGTTTTCCACCATTCTTCTTTTGCTTTATTTGTGGCCCTTCTCAATTTATTGTTTAACTCTTTGTACTTCATTTTGCCTAAATCTGTGTTTACATTTTTCCATCTTCTTCTCTCATCCATCTTTGCAATCATCTCATCCGTTACCCATGGTTTCCTTATACTTTTCCCGTTAACGGTTCCTATAGTGTCTTTAGCGGCTTCCAATATCCCTCTCTTGATACATTCCCATTTTTCTTCGATAGTACTCAGTTCTTTACCGTCATCCATCATTTTCTCTAGAGCCTCCTGATACTCCTTCCTCGTTAATTCATTTATTGCTTCTAAATTCCATTTTTTACCCCGCCGCCCTTGCCTTATCTTCTTGAAACGAACATTACATTTCATAACAACTGAATTGTGGTCAGAGTCCGCATCCGCTCCTGGGAAACTGTGCGAATTTATCACACTGTTCCTAAACCTGTGCCTAACCATAATATAATCTAACTGATACCTTTCTGAGTCACCTGGCATTTTCCATGTATACCTACGCCTTTTGTGGTGTCTAAACCATGTGTTAGTGATGACTAACCCCTGTCTCCTGCAGAATTCAATTGCTTTCTCCCCGCGTTCATTCCTCGTGCCTAACCCATAGTCCCCCACCTCACCACCATCTCTTCCTTCGCCTACCGTCGCATTCCAATCCCCCATCACTATCAAATGTTTCCCTGCAGGAACACTCGCGATGATATCCTCTAACTCATCATACATCCTATCGACTTCTTCCTCCTTGTGGTTGCTCGGTGGCATGTATACCTGAATAATGACCAAGTTCGTAGGCTCTGCTTTAATCTCTACCAGTAAAATTCTATCTGTCGCTTGCTCTATGTTGACTACGCTTCTTCCTACCCCTTTATTTAAAATTACGGCAACCCCTCGTTGGCTCTCGTCCCCGCCGCTGTATATTACTCTATAATTGTCACTCCAGTAATCCCTGCTATCCTTCCATCTCACCTCGAGAGGCCTAAAACATCTATGTTACCTCTTTCCATCTCTCGCTTAATATTTTCTAATTTGCCTCTCCTCAACATTGTCCTGACGTTCCAGGTTCCTATTCTTACTACTTTCGCCTTCTTCTGAGTCTTCTGTCCTGCTGAATATATATATATATATATATATATATATATATATATATATATATATATATATATATATATATATATTTAGGTAAACTACCGGTTAAGGTAGGTTTTTGGATGGACCCAACTATCAAATAAACATTTTGTGACTCCCCACCTAGCAAACTAATCTATATCAGGTCCCTCTTCATCTCGGTGTACTTCTTTCCTCCCTTCATCTCGTCCAACATCCCTATCCTGTTCCTACCCTTGCCTCGCTTGCCCAACATTCTTCCCTCTATTACCCTCTTCAACATTCCACTACCGCTCAATACGCCCTTCATCCATTTTTCCTGCCTCCATAGGATTTCTCTCAACAAACCCCTCTCCTCCCCCACCATTTCTAGTACTTCCTCATTTGTTTTCCTTTCGGTCCATTTCACCTTTTCCATTCTTCTCCACACCCACATTTCAAAAGCCTCCAATCTACGTCTATCCTCCTGCTTCAGCGACCACGTTTCCGCGCCGTACATAGCTACGCTCCATATCAGAGTTTTTACGAGTCTTGTCTTAACATCCCTACTCAACGTCCCCGTCATCAACTCCCTCCTCCTTGAGAAAGCCTCCTTGCCTAGCGCAATTCTTCTCCTTACGTCCCTACCACTTTGACCGTATTGGTCCAAAACACTTCCGAGATATGTAAACTGTTCTACCTGCTCTATTTTTTCCCCGCCTATTTTAATATTTAGCTTAGCCTTTTTCTTTCTGGAAAATCGCATAACCTTTGTTTTATTAATATTTATTCTCATCCCATATTTATCGCACTGAACCTCCAATTCACTCAACAATGCTTGCAACCCCTTGGCTGACTGAGCAACTAATGCTTGGTCATCAGCAAACCTAACCGATTTTACGAATTCCCCTCCGACTTTCATTCCTACCTCCAGTTCTTCCCATGCCTCTTTAATCATTTCCTCTACATATACGTTGAACAGTACCGGTGACAATGGGCAACCCTGCCTTACACCTCTTCCTAACACTGCCCATCCGGACTCTCCGTTCCCCACTCGCACCTGAGCAGTCTGAGACATGTACAGGTTGCGGATCAGTCTCCTGTCCCTCCAATCCATTCCTATTTTCTGCAATACACCCATTAATTTTTCCCAATTCACTCTATCAAACGCTTTTTCGAAATCTACAAAACAGGCAAAAACGTCCTGATTGTATTCTATATTCCTCTCGACTAGTGATCTCATTACTGCAATGGCATCACGCGTACCTCTTCCTTTCCTGAACCCAAACTGATCATCCCCTAAGTAATCATTTGCCTTACTCTCTATCTTTTTGTTGATCATCCTGAGAATAACTTTAGCTGCGTGGGATATCAAACTTATTGTTCTGTAATCCTCACATGACGAAGCCTTTGCCTTTTTTGGAATAGGAACTAACACCGATCTCACAAAATCTTCCGGCCAGATTCCTTCCTCATAGATACTACGAATCAGTCCATATATGGCCTTCTTCCCACCTTTCCCTAACCATTTCAACATTTCCACAGGAATATTGTCCACCCCCACAGCCTTATTTGCTTTCATCTCCTTTAATGCCCTTTCTATTTCATCGTCGAGTATGCCTGGACCTAAGCTATCTTCTTCTACGTCATGTTCCTTTTCTATGTCTAACCTTGTCGGCCTAAGTTCTTTACCATACAGTGCTTCTATATATTCCTTCCATCTCTCTTTGATTTTTCCTGGTTCAACTATTATCTTACCCCATTTATCTTTAACTGTTAGCACACATCTTGCCTTCTTACTTCCCGATAATAACTTAACCTTGCTTTATAGAGCACCAATTTCACCCTTCTTCTGTAAACTTTCCATATCCTCGCATTGCGTTTTCCACCATTCTTCTTTTGCTTTATTTGTGGCCCTTCTCAATTTATTGTTTAACTCTTTGTACTTCATTTTGCCTAACTCTGTGTTTACATTTTTCCATCTTCTTCTCTCATCCATCTTTGCAATCATCTCATCCGTTACCCATGGTTTCCTTATCCTTTTCCCGTTAACGGTTCCTATAGTGTCTTTAGCGGCTTCCAATATCCCTTTCTTGATACATTCCCATTTTTCTTCGATAGTACTCAGTTCTTTACCGTCATCCATCATTTTCTCTAGAGCCTCCTGATACTCCTTCCTCGTTAATTCATTTACTGCTTCTAAATTCCATTTTTTACCCCGCCGCCCTTGCCTTATCTTCTTGAAACGAACATTACATTTCATAACAACTGAATTGTGGTCAGAGTCCGCATCCGCTCCTGGGAAACTGTGCGAATTTATCACACTGTTCCTAAACCTGTGCCTAACCATAATATAATCTAACTGATACCTTTCTGAGTCACCTGGCATTTTCCATGTATACCTCCGCCTTTTGTGGTGTCTAAACCATGTGTTAGTGATGACTAACCCCTGTCTCCTGCAGAATTCAATTGCTTTCTCCCCGCGTTCATTCCTCGTGCCTAACCCATAGTCCCCCACCTCACCACCATCTCTTCCTTCGCCTACCGTCGCATTCCAATCCCCCATCACTATCAAATGTTTCCCTGCAGGAACACTCGCGATGATATCCTCTAACTCATCATACATCCTATCGACTTCTTCCTCCTTGTGGTTGCTCGGTGGCATGTATACCTGAATAATGTATATATATATATATATATATATATATATATATATATATATATATATATATATAATGTTTAACCTTGATATTTTGATTCAATCATGAACTGATGACTTAAGACCGCGCCGCGGGGGAATGACCCCCGGGGGAAGTGGGATGACTAAGGAGAGTAAGTCAATGAAGGGCGGTGTCTAGCCGCACGACGAGGGAAGAGGGGGAGGGGCGGTGGCCCTCGTCTCTGTCCATTAGAGGAGGCAGGCGAGATGAGACGACGGCGGAGGCATTGCGAGGGGCGGGAGGGGGGTGGGGCGCACGAATTGGCGAGAGCCGCAGATGGAGAGAGAGGATCCTCCACGCCCCTTATTCATCTCCGCTCTTATCGGGAGCACTCGAGGAAGGAAACCCACACGAAAAACAACATGATGTGCAGCAAGGTGGATGAGGGAATTTCCAACCCTCCCCGTTTCGTCGCAACCGAGCAAATAGTGCAGCCAGGAGAGAGCGGAATGGCTTTCCCCAAATTACTCGCGCGCACAAGTAAAGTTTCCCCCTTGATGCAACCACTGGTGGATTTTCTAGTCGGCTGAGTTCTTTAAATGGGGATGGCCATCTAACCAAAGGACTCCGAGTTCGAGTCCCGCGATGGATGTTGACCTAACCGACATCGTACGGAACCAAATAAGAAGCTGAAGATCTGGCGCTTCTGTAGTCCAGGGAGGGATGGGTGGACTACCAAGAGCGTTCGAAAGATGGAAGCAAAATCACTTCGTACAGTACTGCGTGATTTCCTTCAATCGTCCCTTTTTCCTTACGTTTAAAATGACTCAAAACTTCATTGGTGTTTAAAGGGAAAATGAAAATATCTCAGGTAGAACAGTTTTATTGACCCATTAAAATATGAATTAATTTACTCGCCATGACCATGCCTTTAACCATGATTCTTTGGAAAAAGGAGTTCATATTTTTCCTATTCTTAATCTGTTAATATTTTGCCGTATCTGGATCTGAATGTGTAAATTGTTTCAATGAAAGGTGAATTATTTGTGGTTTCCACTCCTTTTTTCTAGACTGGTCTCTATAACGCTTTATTTCCTACCTCAAATTATACCGTTGAGGAAGAATTTTTTCAGTCTAGCTCTCCGCAATTATAAGCGAAAGGGAAAAGTAAAGCAGATGATCAAAATAATATCCAATTATGTAAGATATTTGGGGATACAGCATGAGTGTTAGCACGAGGGGAGATGGACATACACGGACTCACAGAGGCTTCCTTGAGGGATGTACGTAAATACAGGTTAAAAATAAAGTTTTGCCAATGTTAAATATGTAATACCTTTTTCAGTGAATACACATTGTAAAATCTACCTTTAATCTGATCGTCTCTGGGTCTAAACATGTTCATAATGTAGTTCAAATAATAATTTCGATAAAACTACCAACCATATTTAAATCATAAGGTTTGTAATTTTCATGAACGTATATACTTCTTAATTTATGTATTTATTTATAGTTTATTTATTCATTAATGCACAGAAAAGGTTTGTTAAAACTTTGATATGGGGAGTAGTCATATACGACGCAGAAACATAGTCATTGAAGTAGGATGATAGTGGGCGTAGATTGGAAACTTTTGAAAAGTTGGTGAGGAGAGGGATGGAAAAGGTGAAGTGAACAGAAATGGAAACAAGTAAAGAAGTGCTGGGCATGGCTGGGGAGGAGAGAGGATTGTTGGGGGGAATCATAAAGAGGCAGGAAATATGGATGCAAAGCATATTGATTGGCAACGGGATGTTGAAGACTGTGATAGAGGGGCAAATGAGGAAGGGGCGCGAGTAGGACAGGGATGTTGGATGGCATGAATGGAGGAAGTATGTGGACTTGAAGGGCTTGTTGTGAAATAGGATTTTGGGTTGTCTTAGTTAGAAGAGACAAGGAGTGTGTATTGTACCGTTTGGTAGCTTTTGCCCATTCAAAACCTACCTAGACCGGTAGACTACCTATATTAATAATATTAATTGCGGGATAAATGATTCGTTAACGCTTGATTAACGTTTCAATAAGTCCGTACTAATGTGAGCCATTAAATTTGCAAAACTAACCTCACATCACGTGGGAGCCGATTTGGTGTTTTGGCTAGTCAGTCCTTAAACCCGAGTGCATCTCTGTTTTCATTGCAGTGGCGGCAGATACATAACAGCGGAAATGTATTTTGGACGCCGAGTGCACTTCCAGTGAGGTATTTTGTAGTAAACATCTAAAGTTTGAAGTAAACACATAAATATTTGCAATGGGATTCTTTCTCCAAAGATGGTGTAAATATTCTATTGTGAATTATTTTTATTTGAACAATTTATATGCTTACTCTTACTTACGTTAATGCCCATATTATTATTTGTAACCAAGTCACCAAGGTGAACAATATCATTTTGTACTACTACGCGGTCATTTTCATGATCTACCCGTCTGTATATAATGCAATCATCAGCAGAGAATCTTATTAGGGAATGTATATTATTTGGTATATCGTTTACGTAAATTAGAAAGAGCAATGGCGCGAGAATACTCTATCGAAACTTCCATCGATCGCAAAATTATGTATCATAAAAGCCATGCGATGAAACCAATAGAAACTAGAGTTTTCGTTAAAATATATTGATGCATGATTAAGGGATACAGAGAAAAGTATTTTCAAACTCATGAGTGATTTGGATAAATATATTTAGGGAAGATGGAAATAATTGGCAAAGGATAACCTAAATATTAATAATTATTGTGGTTATTGCCACTAACTGGTCTTCCAGTCGGAAATTGAATGATGGAATAATCATTTTGTGTTGCACTGTAACAAACTTCAGCTGCACATACATTCTACTTCACTCTAAACCACCCAAAATTACCTTTCTCTCCCTCCCTCCCTCTCTCCCTCACTCTTCAAGCATCCTCCCTTCCATTTCACTTTCTTCAATATGCCATTTTATTTCTGAGTGCCTCCAGCTCCTTGGTGTCTCGTTCTCGGTTCCCGGAGGAATTACAAAGTTACTTTTTCATTTTGAATAAAAAGATTTTATCTTTCCCCCTTTCCATGCTCACCTCCTTAACTTCTTCTACTGTTACCTGTCCCGCTCGTTTTATTCCCCCTTTTCTTCCCCATTTCTCATCTCCAGTCTCTAAATTTTCCACCCTGGTGACTCAACGACGAAGTTCCGAAACCATACGTAATTTTACCTCCTCAACAAAATTACGCCCTCTCCATAATATGACTCTCGATCCTACTACGAAGTAAAATAGCACTCATCTTCAATAGAATAGCGATCAATTTATGGCGAATATGAAACAGGAAAAACTTATGTCTAGTCATAGAATGTAAAAATGCCCATCGAAGCCAAAGTGCCATTCCCCAAACCGAGTGGCCAACACCATTCCTCGTGCCGTTTCTTTCCCTCCGGTCTTTTCTTGGAGAATTGGACATCCTGAGGTTTGGACGCACATCTGTAGCCCCCTTCCGTGCGACGCATTCAACCTTTTCGCGCTATTTTGGCTTAAGGTTCTCCAGCAATTCCTCTTCCAAACCACGACAACATGACAGGAACGAATGCGACAGCCATTTATGGGCTCCTACCCTGGAGAGGAATGCAATCCCGCGCGCCGTTCAAGTACGGCGGTTTGTCAAATCACAAGGATGCGATGCAGTACAGCATCATAATATATCCATCCATTTATGTAAACGGAAGATTGAGGAACCTCTCTCCGTCGCGAGACTGTGGTTGACGCCTCAAGTAAATGCTTGGAAAATATTTCTAATTTTCAGATGAAAATATATTTTCCAGAGGAAATTAATATTTTAGTATCTGTAAAAAACAAACTTGATTCTTTCATGCATTAATTTACGATATCGTACCAGGGTTGTGAATATATCTCCATATTTCTGCCGGTACATACAGAAGGTAACAGAGTCAATTCTAGCGAATTAATATGTAATCGAGGTTCATCTGTCGACAAATCGATGGTCAAGATTTTTATCATACCCACTTATACTTTAAATGAGACAATTTCCACCACATTTGTATGCTTCTTTCAGGAGTTACCCTTAAACATTTTCAACGATTTTAGTTTTGCAGCGTTCCCTGTTTCCTCAAGTAATAGGTTTTGTGTAATTTTGCACCCATTAAACGCAACTTAATAAAATTATAGCACAAGGAATCATAATTTGATAGTCTACAGGTAAAGGTGGGTTTGGAGGAACACAAGCCGTTATAGGCTACATGTTTAAGCACCGTCCTACCATGAACACCCTGAAAAAAACCTGACGCCCTTCATTACAATAAAACATTCTTATATTCTGCATACTTCCTACCGACCGTCATTCTGTCCAACTGGCGAATTGATTTCCTTCCCCTTCCTCGCTTGCCTAACGTTCTCCCCCCTATCACAGTCTTTACCATTCCATCTTTAATCTAAATATTCTGCATCCACCTTTCCTGCCTCCTTTGATTCACTGCCAATAATTCCCTCACCTCTCCCACCATACCCGGCACTTGTATGCCTATCACATTCCTTCAACAGCCAATTTTCTGCGCCGTACTTCAACACCACTTTTCCTATCAAAGATTGAACCAATCATTTCTTAACATTCTTATTTAACTTCCTCGTCGTCAATTCCTTCCTCTTTGTAAAAGCTTCTTTTCCGAAAGAAATTCTTTCTCATGCATCACTACTACTTAAATCATTTTGATCCAAAATACTTCCAAGATAAGTAAACTGTTCCACATACTCTAGGTAGAGCTAGAGTATGTGGAACAGTCTCTCCAATTCAAACGTTTAACTTAGCCTTTCTCTCTCTCGTAAGTCTCATAAACGTAGTTCCGATTTCATCGGCTATTTTTTTAATTATAGCTTCTTCATCCGCCAATTTTTATGATTTTATAAATGCCCCAACAACTTTAATTCTTATCTATAACTCTTCATATGCCTCTCTTATCAATTTGCCCAAACATACTAATCGACCCTTTTGATATAATAGGGTTTTCTAGTTCATGCAGCACAGGAAATGCAGTCGTCAAATTTTCTTACGGGGTGAACTTTTAAATGTACAACGAACATGGACCGACTGTAACAATTGTTTATACGTGATACAATCATTATTATTTCTTTATATAAAAAGAATATTTTCTTACGGGCTCCGAATATCTCACAATAAAACGACGCTATAGCAGCCGACACCTCAACGGTTTAGGCCAGTCGTACCGATGTAGCCCCACTGAACGAGATAAATAATTTCTGTTTTAGGATAATTTGTAACTAAGATCGATCCTTGAAGGACGACTATTAATTACAATTCAATAACTCCGAAGTCAGGATATCACTTCCTTAACGTTACATAATATCATCTTAATCCGACGCCTACAGCATCGACACCAAAGGCGAAGAGAAAACATTAAACATTCAGATATGTAACGAATAAAATATTTATCTATCGACCGAATTAATGCTCTTCAATTTAATTTACGCTGTAATTCCGTATTTAATTAAATAAATGCGGGGCGTGTTTCGCGTACTATCGTCTGAAATGAGAGCTCGCTAGCGGTATTCATCCCTCTGCCAACTTTTTAGCTTCCCCTTCAGAGCCCTTCCCACGGTCAACCAAGGAACGCCTCTCGAGTGGCGTGAGCGATGGGCGAGGAGTCGGAAGTGGGGAAGGTAAGGGGTGATCCCCCGGGGCCAGCACGGGCAGTCAAATATTATTTGATATGTGAGGCATTCACCGGCCAAAAGATCAACTCGAGGTGGTTTGGAGATTCTAAAGGGCCCTTCTGCGCCCAGCCTGGCCGCCCCAGAGGAGAGCGGAGGTCGTTCTCTGCCTCGATATGGTTGGCGCTTTGGTGATTTTATACTTGATAAGTGGGAGGCGTTTTTTATCTGTATCTACTGTATGTCTTTATTGTATGATATGTATACTGTATTGGGTATCTATCCTACAATAATGATTTCTCTCGCTTCGGCGTTTTTCCTAATACCTATTACATTTTTTAATAAAAACACAGAAAATAGTCCAAATGTTCTAGAGCATGCTAAATGATTAAAGTGGACAGATTTCACATCGACTCCGCTACCACCAATGACTAATTTACCTTCAAAACGCACACATCAGCGAGCGTTTTGATTGGCGATGGGATGCTAAAGACGGTAAAAAGGGTAGAACGTTAGGCAAAAGAGGAAGTGGCTGGAATACGATAGGAATGTTGAACGGAATGAAAGAAGAAAGGAAGTATCTAGGATGGAAGAGGGGCTAATTGTAGTGCTGGATGTCAGGTTGTGCTTTGATGTGATAGGAAAGGGAATGTATCGGTCTACCGCTGCGTAGGCTATGTCCATCAAAAACCTTCCTTAACCGGTAGATTAGCGTTGCTAATAATAATAATAACGATATTTGTGACATATATACATGGTACTCACAAGCCTTGCGCTAGTGTGTATGGCAGGGAGTCATTACACAACACCAACATCTTTTTGAACATAATTCCTTAAAAAACATCCTTCCAATTTATGCAAGAGATTTAATCTGTAACTGCAATCTTCTATCTGTAATTTAACCTTCGCTCCGTTAGTGACTCCCAACTTAGGTTCGCTAATAATTTTGATATGCTACTCAATTTATCATAACAACATTTTAAAAAGTTAGTTCCTCTGCGCTGCACGCGATCCTACTCGGCAATCAATCCAACTTCTTGAGTATCCCATATAATAGAAGCATATTCAAAATTAGGCCTAACCAGCGAAACAACATTGCTCTTCAATCTTCTTGTGGCATTTCTCCAATACTTTCCTAATAATTTCAATTTATTTTCCTCCAGGAAAGGTAGTGAGTGAGGGTAACGCCTACTTGTCTTCGATCGAGTCTTCACTTAATATTTTGGTATTCAAAATGCAGAGGGCTTTCGGGAGGAATTTCTCTTATTCCAAAATTGTACTGTATCACTATGCGCTTTTTTAAGTTTAATTATAATAGCACAACTTCGCACCAAAGTTGTCTAGCAGTAAGATCATCTGATAAAACTACTTTATCCTCAGGATTACAGACATATCTGTAAACCACTGCATCGTCGGTAAATAAACGTATCATACTACTAACCACGAATTTAATGCCGTTAAAATAAAACCAATAAAATATATCCGCATACCCTTCCCTGGGGAGCACATGAAGTAATTATTGCACCAGACCTAGCATCATCTATGACCACCCTTTGTGCCCGAGCATTCAAATAGTAATTAATCCAGCCCAGGATATTTTTATCTATATTATATACTTCTGGCTTTGTGAGAAATTTACAGTGAGCTACTTAGTCGAAAGCTTTTTTAAAATCTAGGAAAATCGCGTCCACTGGAACATGCTCTCTCCTGAAGTAATAATAACGTGAAAAAAAGCCCAAGTTGTGTCTCGCAAAATCTATTCTTTTGGAAATAGTGTTAATTTTTCATTAGCGACTGCTGACTATAGAGGTGTCTCATTATCGAACTAACAGATATATTTTCCAATATTCGCATGATATGAATGTGAGGGAAATAGATCCGTGATTTCTCGGTTCCTCGTCGACTCCGTTTTAAATAAAGGTGAAATATTAGCCCATTTTCCATCCACTGGGAACCTTGTGATCTACTAGGGACCTCTTAATTATGATTCCTAGATTTCGAGCTAGTCCTGAATTTGTCGAGCATTGTTCCTTCAATGCAGCATTGAGTCCGGAAGACTCTTCAGGGCTGATAGTTTTCAGCAAGCGTTTCCTTCCATCATATGAAATTTCAATGCTGGACATCGGTTGGTGGAAACGTAGAATCGAAAAAATATTTATAGGTTCTCGAGAATAGTCGATATTTTTCAAATTGCTTGTGAAAATGCATATTGAGAAACGCATTTACTCTTACCCTTTAATAACAGGTTGAATTTTCAGTCATATGAATAATTTTTACCATATAATTCGCCATTTATTTTTTCCAATATTGATTTGAATATTTGTATTTTATAAAAGTAATGTATGATATCTTACACACTTACACACTTTAAATTTTCTGAGTAGCCAGAATTCACCTGGATAATACTATAATAGGTACGCTACATGCTGCATGTAATGAAAGCAGGATTCTCTAGACTATTTTTCTAGAACATCAAAATTACTTAAAATTATGGGAATGAATTACATGAGATTACACATATTTTTTCTACCACGGATTTAATAACTTTATTTCAAATTTAGAAAAAAATCAGTGCCAGAATTTCAAATTTTTACCCAATTCATTGCAGCCCTATGACGCATAAAAAGTATAAGTCGTAATATAAGGCATCCCGTCAATAAAATATGCCTAAAGAAAGAGTCGGTTTGAAAAACGTCATCAAAGAAATATACGTAAACAAAAAATACCGGGACCGTAAACTTGAATGGCACTAAAGAGTAATTTTAATAATAAAAATAAAAAATTATAATTAAAAAATAAAATAATAATAAATTTAAATAAATAAATAATAATAAAAATAATAAAATTAAATTTTAAAAAACCACACACACACAAATTCGAAACAAATAATTAAAGAAATAAAATAATAATAATAAAATAAATAAAAAACAATAAAACAAACTTATAACCACTCGATCACTAAGGTGAGTTACGAAATAACTTTCACTCTCGTGAATCACATTCACACACACACACACACTCAGGGCTTGCAAGGATCCCTCCTATGTCAGTGACCCGTCAATCACACAAACAAATGAAAATTATCAAAGGATGTCAAGAAACAAATCAACTTACGTGAATACAGAGTCACTCAATCACTCAGGTGTGCTCGAAAACATTGACCTTTGTGATTCACATATACTCACACATTCAGGGTTAACCAGGATCCCTCCCAGGCTAGGGACCCGCCAATCACACGAAAATAACTAAACGGAAAATAAAGGACTTCGATAAAAACGCAATCACTCAGGTGTATCCGACATTTGTGAAACGCACGCACTCACTCATTCAGGGTTTACAAGGATTCCTCCCATGGCAGGGACCCGTCAGTCACACAAACAAAATTAAAGAACTAAAATTGTGGGTAGGTAAGTGCCTAAGAAAACCTGACACCAGGTGTTTCGCCTGCCAGGCAGGCCTCTTCAGAGAAGAATGAAGAAATATACGTTTAATATGGGCTGGTGTTTTTATAGTGAGAATAGAGCGAATGAATAAACATGCTCTTAGGCAATTAATTGCCCCAACTTTGATTAAAACTTAGTTTCCTTAAAACATATATTGTTGTCAACCCATTTTCAGTACCGCGAGATTTGGAATATCATGCTCGGAAATTAACAAAGCGGATTTAACAAAGACGTCAAAAAATTACAAGCAAGGTTTGATTTACTACGCTTCTAACTCAAGTGCATTACGATTCAGTTGCGTAAATTTGGTAAACGCTTTTGTTTCCTGGAGCGCCTTTAGAAACAGCCACAAAACATGACTAAAACCTCGTTTCTCGCCAAACTCCTTCCGAGATAAAATTCTTCTTGTGGGGCATGAACGAGGAAACATTTTCCCTTCAGCCACATGCGCCTTTGGGCTTTGAATCTCACAGGGAGGAACTTTTGGCCGTGCATTCTTTTCTGTAGCCTTTAGAACGAAGTGCTTACACCGCATGGATAAATTATCCGAGTAGTTTCAAACTTTTCATGAATGGTGTGGCACCCACCAAAGGATGAAATTTGTAGGAATGGCCCCGGTTGGTAAATCCCGGACCATTGAAACAATGAATAGCGTGAATACTCTTACCATACATTCTCGAAATTCCGGATGACCGTTATGAAATATACCTTTGCTCATTTGAGTCAGTGATGCGCGTAAGTTTTGAAATATAAATGGAAATGATTCCACGCATCAATTCGAGTTCATTTTTTGTAAACCACTACCTGTGAACCGAGTCATTGCTTACGCACTGTACTCGTCGAGAAACGACGTTATTTAGACCCGTTCTAATTTCATTATAGGGAGAGTTTACTGGTAGAATATTATTTATAAAAATTTATTATTTCGTTTGTCATGAATGCATAGGTTATTTCAAGAATGATTGATTATAGTGATCCAATTTATCATACAGTTTCGCATTACTGCAAATCTCGCGCAGCGGATCTTTGTATCATGAAGTATCGCTCAGATAGAACGGTAGTCTCTATAATTTTTTTTCAAAGTAGTTAGAGATTTCTCATTTTTATTTGTTCATTGCACAAAAACATTAAGTATACCCGTTCAATCGTGGACCATTTTAGCACGATCAAATAATTCTAAAACTAATGAAAGTAAATTTAATTCCCTACAAATCGGCATAATTCTAGCGATTTAAAACAACCATTTTATATAGAGTAGTGAGGTGACGGATTGGGTACTAACCATTCAAATTTAAATTAATTAGATAGTTAATTTCATAATGGATTGGACTTTGAAAACATGTCACTTTGAAATATAAAATAATCGAATGACTAATTCATCGATACAATTACATCTAAATGTCCTTCGAAATAACTATAGGCCTATCTTTATTACGAAAATGAATACCTTCGCATTTTTCTGTTAAAAAAACCTTTCCCAAAATCCTTGGAACGACATGAGCGTGGCGCTTTTCGGCGATAGACATAACCCCGCCAGCAGCACTCGTTTTTCATAAAATCCTCCGTCGATGTAAGAGGATTTTTTAAAAAACGAAATGAATATAATCGAGAATGCGTTCAAGATCTTTCTCTGTGCTATTCGTGACACTCTGATACTCATTTATTGTCCGGCTTAATCTCGACGCAATCAGGAATAGGGAATTCGCGTAGAAATGTCGTCCGACTGTCAACCTTATCACACGCGTGGAGGTGATGAAAACAAAGAACGAAATTGTCCCGCCGAGTGGGGGGAGGGGTCAGGTGACCAGGACCACCGCCACCAAACGAGAATCGGCTACTACTCACATAAATGGGGGGCACCCCCTCTCTGGAAAGCACGAGCGACAGAGCTATGCGAACAAAAGTAATCATCACTCCCTCCCTTCCACCTTCTCACCTTTCCTCTCTCGCGGCAGTTATTGTACTGATTACGCTTTTTAACGTGAATTGATGCTACGGAATCACACTGAAATACTCTTAGTCTAAGTCAACACCAACGAGGCAAGCAAACTAAACGAGGCTTAATTGATTAATTTTGTGAAATAAAATTCTAGGAATGGATAATATTTCCTATTTCGATTCCTTTTTCTTGTCATGAATAATCTTAAAAAATTATAAGTTATCAGGAAGAGCGCAAAGTAAAAGGTAACCATTACATCAGGATTTTCTGGATTCAAAGTCATTAAATAATTAATAAAAGATTGACTTCTTCATATGTGCATCTGGTCTCTTTGGAAAAACAATTTGTGAATTGGACGCAAAATATTCACTGTGGAAAAATCATTTGCATAGACTGGAATGGTTATTTTCATAATGATTTTTTTTAATTTGCCTTCACAACATAGAAATGAGTTTTTTGTAAACAATATTGTAATTTACCTCATTTTGTTGGCTTAAAGAGATATTTTCAGTCCAAATATACTATTTTGTTCCTCTAAATCGCATAGATCTTCTCAGCCTGATTTCACTTCGCCAAGAGACAAGATACAGCGTCATTTTTACTTAAACCAACTCAATTTATTGGTGAATTATTGCGACATATCGCGGTCGCTGGTTGCAGGAGTAAGCCGTGCAGTCATAGAGGAAGCCGTAAGAACTGACTTATGGAATAAATGGGCCGAGAACGGGACAAGTAATATTGAAACAAAACGTAATGCATTTAAACCCATGGTAGTGGGATCAGATATCAATTTCTAAAAGATGGTACAACGAACAAGATATGTTTTGTAAATATACTTGAAATGCAATATCGATAACAAAATATTTTATGCAAAAAATAATCAGTTTTAGATTTTTATCCCCTCCATCAACCTAATATGAATGCCACGAAAATAAATAGGAATAATCAGAACTTATTTGTACAACCTACGTTTTTGGATAGCCTGTGCTTTGAAAATACTGATACATTGGTGCAGCATTGAAGAATTTGTAAACCAATGAATTAGTTTGATCGAGATCAAGAGGAACACTCATTGAGTGGACTTCCGTCATAGTTAGCCTTTACCCCAAGCCATGAATTACTTCATTTTTATGTTCTCTTCCACGAGCATTCGAATTTATCACGCTGGTTTTGGATGGATGAGTAATTTAAAATGGGTTTCCACACAACACGCATGAACACCCATCAATGCCTCCATCCATCTTACAGTTATATTTAGTAAAAAACGGACGGAGAAACGTAGTCCTGTTATCAAACTAACTCAATGAGATACCTCTTTAATCCCCCTTGGGCGTTGCGATGACAGAACCCTTTAGAAACCTATATCTCAGCGTAATTTTCTTTCAAAATGCACATCAAATGAGGTACAACTATTTCTGAATGTTATTTATTCAAATAAATCTTAATAAACCTCTTTTTAAAATATATTTTAGTTTAAATAACGCTTCTGAATCTGTGAACAAATGAAGAATTGGGTGATTGAGAGGTGTGATCAAGATTTTAGTTGATGACTAATAAATAAATTCATATGATTCGTAGGTGTATAAGCTTTCTGTGACCTCGTAGCGGATCGCAAAAATCGTGACAGGTCATTCCAAAGGGATTTGCTTCTTGGATTAATGACATTTACCACACTAGGTAGTTTTTTCTTTCATTAATAACCTTAAAGGTGTATAGATCCCCAAATTCGCTTCCTTCCCTGATTATATCGACCCAGCTTTCTCCGCTCGACCGTTTAACCTGCGCGTAATAAATGGATAATATACTAACGTGCACAGTTGATGTTTATTCAGGGTGATCCAATGTTAGGATAAAGAAAAACAGTTCTAAATTATGCCGTGTAGTAATGAGGACTTTTAGAATGACTTCATTCTAAATCTAATATTCCGAGACTGAAGTTTGCCCAACAAACGACAGTGTAGACATTCACGGCTTCATGGAGCGATACGAGTCAATGTCTTTTTTTCCCAATTCAGCGAACCTCCCAATTCCATTTAGGTCACTTCAGCTATAAATATTTATGACGTTTCCGACAAATAATTCTTTGAATAAAAAAACCATGAATTCATGAAAGACGAAATAATTTGTTAAATTATGTAAATACGAGAATCATTATAAATTGCATATAAAATAAAATCTATCAGAATTCGATATTTATATGAAAACTAAAGATAAAGAAGCTGTATGTTAATGTATAAATCCTCTGAAACAATCTTGAACTTCATTAAAAACTTCCAATTGGCACTTTTTATAATCCAAACGAGCATCAAGTGTTGTTCGTAACGGTCAACCGACACCGTATTTTCAAATTACAAGGACTCATCATTAACTTTCTAGTTGCTTGGTAAAACGGGATTTAAGCATCAATAGAAACTTTTTATAACATTATTATATTTTTAAACTCTCTTTTTAGGAGTGATGTAGTTGTAAATTCGGCGAAAACAACAGAATTCAAAGACTAAAGGATTAAGGGAGAGAAAGAAGCACGAGCCTCTTAGCATGATAAAAGCAAACACTTTCATTCCGTAAGATTAAGGAGCAAAGAGAGAGGGAGTAATCAAATTTACGAGAAAACTGGAACATGGATGACTTTACAAGGAGCGTCTACGTGACAGAAGAAATGAAACTACCCGTGTAGGTGACGTAATGCTAATGTTCTCATTAAATCTTTCTCCAGCAAATGCAATCATTCAGAAATGTCTCAGATTATTGGATTTATTTCCTGAAATTGGTCGTTATTCTCTGGTCTCCTTTAGTGTTAGGGGTACCAATCTAAAATATGAACAGTTATTTTGATTTCGTAGAAGTTTTGTAATTAATTCTTAATTTTCTCTCATTTTTATCAAATTTATCTTTTTGTACAATTTTATAGGCTGTATTCATCAGAAACCTAACATATATATATATATATATATATATATATATATATATATAACTTTTGGACGGCACAATAGAACACAGAATAAAACAGATAACACGTAAAAAGACACTCACACTGTAGACCGATAGCTTAAATCATCTACAGTGTGTCTTTTTACGTGTTATCTGTTTTATTGTGTTCTATTGTGCCGTCCAAAAGTTATATTGCTCTCGTGAGTACTTCCGCATCATCGATATATATATATATATATATATATATATATATATATATATATATATATATATAGGTCTGACCTGAAGAAGGCCTCGGAGTAGGCCGAAAGCTTAAATCATGTACAGTGTGAGTGTCCTTTTACGTGTTATCTGTTTTATTCTGTGTTCTATTGTGCCGTCCAAAAGTTATATTGCTCTCGTGAGTACTTCCGCATCATCGATATATATATATATATATATATATATATATATATATATATATATATATATATATATATATTATTAGGTAATCTACCGGTTAAGGTAGGTTTTTGGATGGACACAACTATCAAATAAACATTTTGTGACTCCCCACCTAGCAAACTAATCTATATCAGGTCCCTCTTCATCTCGGTGTACTTCTTTCCTCCCTTCATCCCGTCCAACATCCCTATCCTGTTCCTACCCTTACCTCGCTTGTCCAACATTCTCCCCTCTATTACCCTCTTCAACATTCCACTACCGCTCAATACGCCTTTCATCCATTTTTCCTGCCTCCATAGGATTTCTCTCAACAAACCCCTCTCCTCACCCACCATTTCCAGTACTTCCTCATTTGTTTTCCTTTCGGTCCATTTCACCTTCTCCATTCTTCTCCACACCCACATTTCAAAAGCCTCCAATCTACGTCTATCCTCCTGCTTCAGCGACCACGTTTCCGCGCCGTACATAGCTACGCTCCATATCAGAGTTTTTACGAGTCTTGTCTTAACATCCCTACTCAACGTCCCCGTCATCAACTCCCTCCTCCTTGAGAAAGCCTCCTTGCCTAGCGCAATTCTTCTCCTTACGTCCCTACCACTTTGACCGTATTGGTCCAAAACACTTCCGAGATATGTAAACTGCTCTACCTGCTCTATTCTTTCCCCGCCTATTTTAATATTTAGCTTAGCCTTTTTCTTTCTGGAAAATCGCATAACCTTTGTTTTATTAATATTGATTCTCATCCGATATTTATCGCACTGAACCTCCAATTCACTCAACAATGCTTGCAACCCCTTGGCTGACTGAGCAACTAATGCTTGGTCATCAGCAAACCTAACCGATTTTACGAATTCCCCTCCGACTTTCATTCCTACCTCCAGTTCTTCCCATGCCTCTTTAATCATTTCCTCTACATATACGTTGAACAGTACCGGTGACAATGGGCAACCCTGCCTTACACCTCTTCCTAACACTGCCCATCCGGACTCTCCGTTCCCCACTCGCACCTGAGCAGTCTGAGACATGTACAGGTTGCGGATCAGTCTCCTGTCCCTCCAATCCATTCCTATTTTCTGCAATACACGCATTAATTTTTCCCAATTCACTCCATCAAACGCTTTTTCGAAATCTACAAAACAGGCAAAAACGTCCTGATTGTGTTCTATATTCCTCTCGACTAGTGATCTCATTACTGCAATGGCATCACGCGTACCTCTTCCTTTCCTGAACCCAAACTGATCATCCCCTAAGTAATCATTTGCCTTACTCTCTATCCTTTTGTTGATGATCCTGAGAATAACTTTAGCTGCGTGGGATATCAAACTTATTGTTCTGTAATCCTCACATGACGAAGCCTTTGCCTTTTTTGGAATAGGAACTAACACCGATCTCACAAAATCTTCCGGCCAGATTCCTTCCTCATAGATACTACGAATCAGTCCATATATGGCCTTTTTCCCACCTTTCCCTAACCATTTCAACATTTCTACAGGAATATTGTCCACCCCCACAGCCTTATTTGCTTTCATCTCCTTTAATGCCCTTTCTATTTCATCGTCGAGTATGCCTGGACCTAAGCTATCTTCTTCTACGTCATGTTCCTTTTCTATTTCTAACCTTGTCGGCCTAAGTTCTTTACCATACAGTGTTTCTATATATTCCTTCCATCTCTCTTGGATTTTTCCTGATTCAACTATTATCTTACCCCATTTATCTTTAACTGTTAGCACAGCTCTTGCCTTCTTACTTCCCGATAATAACTTAACCTTGCTGTATAGAGCACCAATTTCACCCTTCTTCTGTAAACTTTCCATATCCTCGCATTGCGTTCTCCACCATTCTTCTTTTGCTTTATTTGTGGCCCTTCTCAATTTATTGTTTAACTCTTTGTACTTCATTTTGCCTAACTCTGTGTTTACATTTTTCCATCTTCTTCTCTCATCCATCTTCGCAATCATCTCATCCGTTACCCATGGTTTCCTTATCCTTTTCCCGTTAACGGTTCCTATAGTGTCTTTAGCGGCTTCCAATATCCCTTTCTTGATACATTCCCATTTTTCTTCGATAGCACTCAGTTCTTTACCGTCATCCATCATTTTCTCTACAGCCTCCTGATACTCCTTCCTCGTTAATTCATTTACTGCTTCTAAATTCCATTTTTTAACCCGCCGCCCTTGCCTTATCTTCTTGAAACGAACATTACATTTCATAACAACTAAATTGTGGTCAGAGTCCGCATCCGCTCCTGGGAAACTGTGCGAATTTATCACACTGTTCCTAAACCTGTGCCTAACCATAATATAATCTAACTGATACCTTTCTGAGTCACCTGGCATTATATATATATATATATATATATATATATATATATATATATATATATATATATATATATATATATATATATATATATATAATTATAATTAGTATTCTACTATGCATACTTACCTATTAATACTCGTTAAACATACGTACATATGTATCTATGCATATCTATTACGCGCACCACCCACCGACTCTCCGATCAAAGTGAGAACCCCTGAGCATGGCATCTGACTTTTTGAATCTTAGAGGCAGGCATCACTCAATGTTGTTCACTAGGCCCAATTCCCCACTCCAATCCTCTCTCCCTCTTTCAACCGCTCAACTAAGTCCCCCTCTCGCTCAAAACTCCGACCACTCTCCCGCCTCCTCGGCCTTCTCCTCCCTTTCAATGAAGAAGGTGGTCGCACCACCGAAAATTCAATTCCATTCTCTTCCTTTTCGTATTTATAGTTTTTGTTTATTTGTATGTGCTACTATGCTACTGCATACTATGCTGCTCTACTTGTACAACTTTGTCAGCCAACTATTATATACTGATATAAATAATTAAAGATGCATATATGCATGTATATAATATTTTTAATTCGATTGAATTCCGTTGAAAATCAACAACTTCTTCACTCCTATAGAAAATAATTCTAGTCCAATAAATCTTTCGAAAGCTTTATCGACGGAACACGGCTCGGCACTCATCAAAATGTGGTTGAGTTGGACATTGCGATTAAGGTTGATAAAGCCGGCGTCGGTAAGTAATTAACTAATTAAAACAGCTAAATGTGGAGGGAGAAATAACGCCAGCTAACGAAGTGTATTTTGTGAAGGAGAAAAGACGATGAGAAATAAGATGTTTGTAAGAAGAAGGGGAAGGGAGAATGGATGAGGACTCTCAGAAGAGGAGAATGAGATTGGGCGCTCCTCCGCCCTCGCTCCCATCTCAGTCCAGAATTCCCTTTCCATTTGCGGAGAGGAGGGGAGAGGCTGCAATGACGTCAGAGTAAATATAAAATCAAATCTGAGTCGCCCAGAAAACTTATCCGTAGCGGAGAAGAGGCGTCCGGGGTACAAAAAGGAACTTGCTTAGAATATCGATACACCAAGTGACCTCCATCGTGTTATGGCAACCTTACTGGCCATTCGGAAGGAAATGTCCCGGCGCGGGTCCGCGACAATCACTGTCTAGGGCTTACTGCCAATTCACTGACCTTTTCCGTGCACTTCTCAATTTTATCATCGACATGAAACAGGTTATCACAACGGCTCATTTCAATAGCAATGAACTCTGTAGAAATCCCCTAAATAGAGAAATGATATTCTAAAACTAAGTACTGAAAGATCATATCCGCGGTTTCACAGGTAGCAAGAAATTGCGAGTGCTTCATCGCAGTATTGCCGAAGAATTGCTTCAATAAACGATTGCAGCAATGAGAGAGCACACAGGGAGGGAAAATAAAGATAAATATAAAATGAGAAACTAAAAAACGGCTAAAATTATTCATCCCTTCACAACTATAATTACTTAACATCCAAATATAATTAAAGGCTTTCGTCAAAGGTGACCTGCGGAGGAAAAAAGTGTTGATATATGCAAAGTTTTGCGAAATATATACCACCAAAACTCCTAAATATAATGTATTCATTTAGATATGCGATGTTGCTAATATGTAACTCCATCTATTTAGTACCGTTTCTCATCCTGGAACAACTTTTAATTTTAGTAACTATTGAAAACCTATTTCGTGAAACATTGAACTTTTAGGAAAATTACATACTGTAGCACGGGTATTATGTCTAACTTCCCCTACAACGATATATATATTTACTAATCCATCGCCAATTCAATGTAAGCATGAGTTGCAGCATTGTTCCCATATTTATCTGTATATCGCTAATGCACGACTCGAAATGCATTTCAGGACAAAACATAATAATGAGCTAAAACATTTTCTCAGAATTCATCAAAACTCTTAATGGATTATTAGTAAAGATATTGAAGTGCAGTAATAATTTTAATGACACTAAAGTTTTGAAGTGGATAAAAAGCATCAAGCTAAATTAATTATGAAACTGTTAAGTAGACACATTTAATTAAATTTCATATAAATAATAATAACGTGCCGGGAGCAATGAAAAAATTAAAATAACTGCGGGGACGAAGGAAATATTGATTTTTGTTCGGCAATGAAGAATATTAATGCAGCCAGTGAGGCGGAGAGCGAGGGCACAGATGCGAGGATAAGGCCAGCCTTCGGCGGGGGGCGATTGTCCTCGTCAGGTGACCACCAGGCTGGGTCATGAGTGTAATTTCCATTAAGCTTACCTATGCGGAGAAAAAAGCCATTGTGTACTGGTTTGTAACATTTCGAGGATTAAACTTTTGGACTGAATCTCCATACTGCATAAAGTACCGAAAGTTGTTTTAATATTGCGCATTAAAATACAATCGACACGTTCTTTATCGCTGAATTAATACCAATTTGCGAATTAACACTCGTTTTAACGGCGGTAAGAACAATAATTATCAGTTAATTCTTACTTCAAGAAGGCTGTCAATCTAGAATGCCGTGATTATTTACGGTTGACAATTAAATATAAAAAATATACATGACAATTTGTGTATGCATGTATTTGCATATACTTATACAAATATATATACATTTTTTTAAGTAATCTACCGGTTAAGGTAGGTTTTGGATGGACACAACTACCAAATAAATACTTTGTGACTCCTAAAAAACACACCCCAACATTCTGCTCTACAAGTCCCTCTTCATCTCCGTGTACTTCCGTCCTCCCTTCATCACGTCCAACATCCCTATCCTGTTCCTGCCCTTTCCTCGCTTGCCATTCTCATCTCTATTACCGTCTTCACCATTCCACTGCCGCTCAATATGCTTTTCATCCATTTTTACTTCCTCCTTAAAATTTCTCCCAACAAACCCCTCTCCTCGCCAACCATACTAGTGCTTCCTCATTTGTTTTCCTTTCGGTCCATTTCATCTTCTCCATTCTTCTCCACACCCACATTTCAAAGCCTCCAATCTACGCATATCCTTTTGCTTCAGTGATCATGTTTTGCACCGTACGCTATGCTACGCCGCGCCGCGCATAGCTACGCTCCATATCAGTTTTTACTAGTATTTTCTTAACACCAATTATATGTGCATGAGAGATATCTCAGAATGTAATATATCTTCTGACTTGCAAACTCTGCCCGGCATTTTACATAGGCCAGTGCTCCATACCCCTGATCTTCAGGATAAACAATCAATGCGCCTCATGTAATCCCTCTTCCCCGTCTTCGGGTCTTCCCATCCCAAAACATGCCTCCCACCACAACACCCCCTTCAACCAGTGTTACAGTGTTTCCGTTCTAGCATCCCTTCCCCCACTCGACAACCCTATATAATAAAAAACGATGGAAATGGCATTTATATGGCTGTGCAAAAACTATCAACATCCGGGTCTCAATGTCGTTTACTAATTATGGAGGGCTGAAGTGGATAGGTATGGATTTGTTTCGTGCAGGATAGTGGGATATTTTGTTCATCCGCATATATTTTGTCATTCAGGGCCCGGGTTTGACTGGTCAGGTCCTGATGATGACTTTGTGGGTTGACACCTAAGTCGTAGATGTTGTAGTATCTGTGGATGAATTATTAGTTTTCTACGACGAATTATTTCCACATCCTCCCTTTCATTCCTATCCCATCTCCGCTCCCCTCTGGCCTCCTTTCTCCCTTTCCCCCTCCACAACCCCTTCTTTCACCCCTACCCCACCACCTGTTCTCCTCTTTCCTCGTCCCCTTCTCTCTCTGTCCTACATATCTCTCGCCAGCCAGTCCTATCCAATCTTCCGAGGAAGATGGAGTTCGATTCCATCGAAACTATCAAGAAATAACGCTTGAGTGTTCCTTTTATGTGTTCTCATGTTGTGTGTTACCAAGTTTTTTATTCAACACTTCCGTGTTACTTCGAAGAAATCATCTATATATATATATATATATATATATATATATATATATATATATATATATATATATATATATATATATATATATATATATATATATATATATATATATATATATGTAACACGGAAGTGTTCTGCTCCCCTCTCCCCACATCCCCTCATTGTCCCTTCATCCCGTATCCACGAGAACTGCCTCTCGAAAAATATTATCTATCTTTTGTCGTGCAAACAATGCACCTCATTCTACATAGGCGAATGCATTACACCCTTATCCATCCGAATGAACAATCACCGCTACTCCTGTAATTCTGCTTCACTCTCTTCTCTTCCTATCCCTTTACACGCAATTTCACACAACCTATCATTCGACGAATGCTTTTCCCTAACAATTCTAGAATCCCTACCCGATTCAGCCACCAACATAGAGGTGAGAACTCGCGAATCCGCATACATCCTTTATTTCCGATCCTTTAAAATTCCCACCCTTAACCGCCATCTTTAATTTCCTTCCCAACAGCCCTTAAACCTTACGTCCCCCTTCCCTCCCAGACACTCTCCCCTCAAGACCTCTCAGTCTGACCTAAAGAAGGCCTTGGTGTAGGCCGAAAGCTCAAATAATCTACAATGTGAGTGTTCTTTTACGTGTATATATATATATATATATATATATATATATATATATGTGTGTGTGTGTGTGTGTGTGTGTGTGTGTGTGTGTGTGTGTGTGTGTGTGTGTGTGTGTGTGTGTGTGTGTGTATATCTGAAGACGGCAGAAAGCTTAAACTTTATTAAATGTGAGAGTCTTCACGGGTTTCAAATGTTTATTTTTGTGTTCTATAGTGCTGGCCAAGTGATATAAATATATATACACACGCATAATTTTAAATATATATATGATATTATTGTGTTAGGTATCAAATTTCAGGATTGATTAGAAGCAGTTTGTTTTTTTAAGCGTAACTTCCTTTGAGGCACTGACCCACAAGGCCCTACCAAAGAGGGGAGGAGTGATGTAGCCAAAGGCAATCTGCCCCCCGCTGTCCATTCTATCTCTGCCCCATTTTCTTCCCTATCCCGTTCGCCTGTCACCTCAGGAGTTTGATCTTTGGGGAAGGATGGATCAAAAGTCACGGAGAGATTTGTACGCGAAACAAAAATACGAGAGGGGGACTCTAGGAGTGGTACGATATTCTTCGGAGAAAAATATGCATGAAGAACGTGAGAATGGAAAGGGGGAGGAGTCGGAAGGGAAAAGGAGCGATTATGGGCCGTCGGAAGATGGCTTAGAAGGAGAGAGGGAGGAGTGGAGGGGAAGGGGGGAAGAAGGGACACGCCAGAGGAAGAGGAACTTTGGCCGAGAGATAGCTCACATGTGTGGGCGGGTTGTGTGTATGAGGTGGATGTGAGGGAGAAACAAACAAACAAAAAACAGAAGCACGCACATAAAAAAGAGGAACGTCGTCAATGTTTATTTACTTTCTTTCCTGTCCAGAAGAAGATGAAGGGGGGCGATCCGCAAGTATTTTTGAGGTCACGTCTCGACGACCCAATAACGCTTAACCCGGGAACTAGTGGGGATGAGTACGAGAGGGTGCGGGACAGGGTGGGGGTAAGGAAAGGAGAGGGAGGGGGAGGAGCAGGAGGGGGTGAGGGAGGGGGAATTTGAAGGTTTATGATGAAATCGCGGGAATCCCGGGCCGAGAACAGGGAGAGAGGGGAGATGTATAAAAAATAAATGTGTATATATAATATTATATATATATATATATTATATTGTCGTACATTTAAAAGATATTATGTATATTCATATATTTAATATAAAAAGTATAAATATGTACATGTATATACAATATGGAATGCCCCCCTCTCGGCCTCACCTTCGCCTCCTCTCCCGCGCTCTCTCTTATCGACTCGTTTCCCGGAAAATAACGCGCACAGGCACGGGAGCGGAAAAGTAGAGAGTGGAAGAGGGGCGGGGAAGGATGTTCAGGTGAGGCGATGGTGCGGGTGCTAGTGTGGTCGGTGGAGGTGGCGGGAGGGGGTTGAGGAGATGAAGGGGAGCCTTGTGGGTGAGGTGGTGCGACGGCTCGCGTCCCCGGGCAACGGCGGGCGCCGCCAGGGGGGGGAGTTTGGATGGAGAGAGGAGGGGAGGGCGAGGGAGGATGGGGGAGTTGGGGAAGCGTGCGTGAGTGCGTGCCTCCCCTCCGAAAGGGGGGGGTGCTGGAGGTGGGGGTGGGGATGGTAGGGGGAGTCTCGAGACATTTTCCAGCGGTTCGGTTCCCGGAGCACAGCGCATGCAGGCAATCCATTTGGCGAGTCGTGCACCCTCGTTTGTTCCCGCGCCATGATTACGTAGTTTGATGCTCTCGATCTCGCTCCAAACGAGCGCGTCTCGACGGCGACCGTGCATATTCTCTCCCTCTTTGTGCACACCAAGTACGAGCGTCACCTCCCGAAACGCGATGGAAGTTAAAATAAATGAATACCTTGGACACTTTGCGACAACGAGAGAGAATTAGAAACGGTTGTGCTTTGGGAAAGTGGCAATTGACCACCAAAATGGCTTGTTTTCCGGGACGATGTTTTCTGTCGTGTATTGTGGGTCTGTCTTTCTAATCGCCGTCCAGCCAGCCAGCGGGTGGAAGCAATTCCAAAAGTGACCTGCCGAATGTTCTTTACTAAAATCGTTCAGTCCAAATGTTATGTATCAAGAAAAAAATCACCAAGGGCGACTGAAATCATTAATATTTTTAATTCTCCCCAGCAGGCCTACCTTGCGAGAGATTGAAATTATAAATCGAAAGAAAACATCTAGGGAGACGTGATGCTTTAATTCGTTAACCACTGGAGGTAAACGCTGAAAGAGCTTTTGCTCGATTCTTCGACATTCCCCTCTCTCCTCCTTTCACAGTTTATGCTGGAATTGACCGGGATACAAATTGCCAGTGAGAGAGAGTGAGAGAGAGAAGGAGGGGGAGGGGAGGAGGGAGAGACATAAGAGTGGATCGTAAGGAGTCCCGAGTGGCGACGACATTCCTGGCAGACTGACACACACGCACGCACCGGCGTACTTTTATCGCTTTTTTCCTCAAACCGCGCGAAAGAAGTTTCTTTTTTGGGGAAAAGGGGAGAAAGGGTCAGAAGACACGAACGATAACTTCCCCCGACTAGCGCTCTCCGGTGTGTCGACGGCGGGAAAACCAGCGAGCAAAAAGTAGGGGAACTAATTGTGTGGCAAAGGTGCCCTGAATCAACCGTGTAGTAATTCAGCACCTTATTGCCTCGCCTTAGAGGAACCCACGAATTTCCCTCGCCATGCACTTACGACGGGAGGAGCCTGGCTGGCTTCCCCTCGGGCGGCGTTTATCGAATTATAATCGGTCTCTCCTCCTTCCTTCACTGCCACGCCACAAAATACCTCCCTTCCCTAGAGCGAGGTCAAAGGATTATTAGGATGGGGGGAGTCGGGTTTCCTGAATCCATTTGCGTTGGATCCGAGAGCAATTCATTTCTTCATCAATTTTTCGATCCTTATAAACGTAAATAGCTAAAAAAGCAAGTGAAGCTTATTAAATTAAACTTCTAATTCATGCAATTATATATTCAGCCTCAGTTGGAGTACCGAAGAAAGAGTATTAGAATAGAGGAGGAATATGTGGCATATACTCGTACATAATTTATTTGCGGTCTTTTGTAGCAATTAGCATAAAAACTAAGAGGCACTTTAGTTCTTCGAAGAATTGAACGGGTGATCACACGTCATTCTAATTTATGTCAGAGAAGCAATACAAGTATAGCTTTTAACCATTTTAGCAAATTCTGTAAAATCTCTATCATAAATCTCTCACGGCCTCCATTTGTTTGCATGAAGAGAATATTTATAGGTTTTAAGTAAATTTCATTGCTATATTTGTTAGGAAATCTTACTTTTACATTTCTATTGCGTAAAGTAGATCAACATGTTGTTAGCCACCGCTTAGATGTGGATTAAAAGTGGTCTTGGCCCCAATATTCATTGAAAACTTACATTTACAGGTGGATTCCTACTATTATTTAACTTAAACGTGTTCCTTAGATAGATTTTTGCAACTCTTCTCAATGTCCAAACTTTCAAGATCTATTGAAGTTTATGGCAATTTTCTCAATACATAACAAATTCTGAATAAATGGCCGCATTCTGCACCTTCCATTTCAGCATTTACTTATTAAATCTTCTTGAGTATATATACTTGAAGGAGACCTTAGATCACGGTTAACCTATTGCATACTACGTGTTTCATGATAGAAATATTCTCAATGTACCTGAAGAGATTGAGTAACATGACTTATATTTTCTCATAGTCACTGCTGACTCATTCATCTTTTCCGGAAAAATTCGGATTCCAAAATGTTGCAATAGTTAAGACTTACGTTTGGAAACATCTATACAATTCACACGCCAAATTTAGGTTGGCTCACAGAAAGAGGAACGATGATCACCCGCAAAAATGTGCTCATTTTGACGAGCATCAACAGATGGAAAAAGCAATCTTCTTACCCTCACCGTCTGAAGAAATTCCGACGAGAAATCTCAAATGCGTAAATGACTAAAAAAAGCAAAACGCCTTCAAGGCCTGTGCGACCCGAGAAGCAGGTAATAGTGTAACTAATAAAACATAGCTGAAAGTGCAGACCATTGGGCCAAGGGAATAAGGGTTAACTGCCAATACAAACTATACGAGATTCACGACCTTTTGGCGGCAATAATCCAAATATTATTCATAGCAAATCGCATATAGTGTTTATTATAAACAGAATATATGCTGTTTAATCAAATATATTACTGAATACTGTTATCCTACTCGGTGCGTATGTTTTGATGGACACAGTCTATACAACTATACACCGATTCATTTACCTGCTCCTTCTAATAAAACAAAACCTGACATCCAACATTACAATTAGACCCTCTTAAATTCAGCAAGATTCCTTCCTCCCTTCACTCCGGACTATATCCCTACCATACTCCTACCATTTCCTCGTTTGCCTAATATTTTTTATGCTAATCTACCGGTTAAGGTAGGTTTATGGATGGACACAACTACCAAAAAATATTTTGCGACTACAAACAAAACACAATCCAGCAACCTAATCTACATCAGGTCCCTCTTCATATCTTTGTACTTCCTTCCTCCCTTCCTCCTGTCCAACACGCCTATCCTGTTCCTGCCCTTTCCTCGTTTGCCTAACATTCTCCCCTCTATTACCGTCTTCAACATCCCACTGCCGCTTGATACGCCTTTCATCCATTTTTCCTGCCTCCATAGAATTTCTCCCAACAAACCCCTATCCTCACCCACCATCTCCAGTACCTCCTCATTTGTTTTCCTTTCAGTCCATTTCATTTCCTCTATTCTTCTTCACACCCACATTTCAAAGCCTCCAATCTACGTCTATCCTCCTGCTTCAGCGACGTTTCCGCGCCGTACATAGCTACGCTACATAACAAAGTTTTGCGAGTCCTATCTTAACCTCCCTACTCAACATCCCCGTCATCAACTCCCTCCTCCTTGAGTAAGTCTCCTTGCCTAGCGCAATTCTTCTCCTTACGTCCCTACTACTTTAACCTCATTGCTCCAAAACACTTCCAAGATATGTAAACTGTTCTACCTGCTCTATTTTTCCCCTCCTATTTTAATGTTTAGCTTAACCTTTTTCTTTCTGGAAAATCGCATAATCTTTGTTTTGTTAATATTGATTCCCATATCTATCGCACTGAACCTCCAATTCACTCAGCAATGTTTGCAGCACCTTGGATGACTGAGCAACTTATAGTATGCTTGGTCATCAGAACCTAACCGATTTTACGAATTGCACTCCGACTTTTATTCCTACCTCCAGTTCTTCCCATGCCTCTTTAATCATTTTCTCCACATATACGTTGAACAGCACCGGTGGCAATGGGCAACCCTGCCTTACCCCTCTTCCTAACACTTCCCATCCGGACTTTCCGTTCCCCACTCGCATCTGAGCAGTCTGAGACATGTACAGGTTGCGGATCAGTCCCCTGTCCCTCCAATCTATTCCTATTCTCTGCAATATTTGCCTAATATACTCACCTCTATCACCCCTTTCCACAGGGTAGCGTCATAGGACCGCTAATATTTCTTATATACTTTAATGACATCACTAGTAAAATAATAAGCCGTATTAGACTCTTTGGCAGCGACACTGTAATCCACAGGGAAATGTCGAATGACGCAGACCGTGAATCACTATAAACAGACTTATATAGCATTTAAAAATGGTTTGAATAATGGGGGCTGGCATTAAATACGAAAGTATGTACCGTCATGTATTTCTTAAAGGATAGAAAACCCGACCAAACTTTACCAACTTACACACTCCGAGGAGTTCGGATGAGCGTTGTGGATGGAGTAAAATACCTGGGTGTAACCATTGCATCGGATCTTTCTTGGGGAAATCATATTTTATTATTAGGTAATCTACCGGTTAAGGTAGGTTTTTGGATGGACACAACTATCAAATAAACATTTTGTGACTCCCCACCTAGCAAACTAATCTATATCAGGTCCCTCTTTATCTCGGTGTACTTCTTTCCTCCCTTCATCCCGTCCAACATCCCTATCCTGTTCCTACCCTTACCTCGCTTGCCCAACATTCTCCCCTCTATTACCCTCTTCAACATTCCACTACCGCTCAATACGCCTTTCATCCATTTTTCCTGCCTCCATAGAATTTCTCTCAACAAACCCCTCTCCTCACCCACCATTTCCAGTATTTCCTCATTTGTTTTCCTTTCGGTCCATTTCACCTTCTCCATTCTTCTCCACACCCACATTTCAAAAGCCTCCAATCTACGTCTATCCTCCTGCTTCAGCGACCACGTTTCCGCGCCGTACATAGCTACGCTCCATATCAGAGTTTTTACGAGTCTTTTCTTAACATCCCTACTCAACGTCCCCGTCATCAACTCCCTCCTCCTTGAGAAAGCCTCCTTGCCTAGCGCAATTCTTCTCCTTACGTCCCTACCACTTTGACCGTATTGGTCCAAAACACTTCCGAGATATGTAAACTGCTCTACCTGCTCTATTCTTTCCCTGCCTATTTTAATATTTAGCTTAGCCTTTTTCTTTCTGGAAAATCGCATAACCTTTGTTTTATTAATATTGATTCTCATCCCATATTTATCGCACTGAACCTCCAATTCACTCAACAATGCTTGCAACCCCTTGGCTGACTGAGCAACTAATGCTTGGTCATCAGCAAACCTAACCGATTTTACGAGTTCCCCTCCGACTTTCATTCCTACCTCCAGTTCTTCCCATGCCTCTTTAATCATTTCCTCTACATATACGTTGAACAGTACCGGTGACAATGGGCAACCCTGCCTTACACCTCTTCCTAACACTGCCCATCCAGACTCTCCGTTCCCCACTCGCACCTGAGCAGTCTGAGACATGTACAGGTTGCGGATCAGTCTCCTGTCCCTCCAATCCATTCCTATTTTCTGCAATACACGCATTAATTTTTCCCAATTCACTCTATCAAACGCTTTTTCGAAATCTACAAAACAGGCAAAAACGTCCTGATTGTATTCTATATTCCTCTCGACTAGTGATCTCATTACTGCAATGGCATCACGCGTACCTCTTCCTTTTCTGAACCCAAACTGATCATCCCCTAAGTAATCATTTGCCTTACTCTCTATCCTTTTGTTGATGATCCTGAGAATAACTTTAGCTGCGTGGGATATCAAACTTATTGTTCTGTAATCCTCACATGACGAAGCCTTTGCCTTTTTTGGAATAGGAACTAACACCGATCTCACAAAATCTTCCGGCCAGATTCCTTCCTCATAGATACTACGAATCAGTCCATATATGGCCTTTTTCCCACCTTTCCCTAACCATTTCAACATTTCTACAGGAATATTGTCCACCCCCACAGCCTTATTTGCTTTCATCTCCTTTAATGCCCTTTCTATTTCATCGTCGAGTATGCCTGGACCTAAGCTATCTTCTTCTACGTCATGTTCCTTTTCTATGTCTAACCTTGTCGGCCTAAGTTCTTTAAGCCTAAGTCTTTAGGCCTAAGTTCCTTAACCATGTCGGCCTAAGTTCCTTGTCGGTCTAAGGGAAATCATATACGCACGATTTTTGGAGGGACGCTTAAATAGCTGACATTCGTCGAGCGTATAATCGGAAGGTGTAGCGACGAAAGAATAAAGGAAATGTACTATTTATCTGTAGTAAGGCCTCACATTGAGTATGCGGCGAGCAGTTGGTATCCTTTTAAAAAAACATTAATCACAGAATTGAATAGGCTACAGGGAAAGCCCGCCTGGTTGGTGAAAAGACGTACCAAAGGACAGAAAGCGTCATAGATTTAATACAGAATCTGGGGTGGGAACCTTTAGATATGCAAAGACTCAGACTTGGATTTAACTTATTACAAAGGTATAAAACGTGTGGTTTCGAAACCGATATGGGATATATAATTAGGCCCCCTAATTACATTGACAAATGTCACAAAATTAGAGATTGTCGAACTGATAGATTCAAGTATTCGTTTTTTCCGCGTTCTATCCGCGACAACACTAAAATGGGGAACATCTAAGACAATAATGGGTACACGCTGTCGAAAATAGGAGTTTAAAAGATTAAATACTCACAAAACACTACCTAAGTATCATGTAACGCAGCTGCCGATCGGGCAGGTGGAATACTGGAATGCATCCTACGGAGAGAGCAGTCAAAGAAGTAAGGAGAAGGAAGGAAGAATAGGATAAATTTGAGACCGAAGAGGGAAGAGATTCCGATGACGGAGGACATAGTGTCAAGGGAGGGGACATCTCTTGGTGATCCAGGGTCATCCATAGTGAAAAACATTGGTGATTCCACAATACGTTTCATCAGAGGTTGAAGCGAAAGCATCTATGAAGACGTTCAGTGTTTTCCGGGGATAAGAGTGGAACAATTGGACAGTAAAATAATTAATATGGCTTGCGAAGGTGATGAAAGTGTCATAATTCACGTAGCTAGTGTTAAGTCAGGTGACCATCAAATTGGTTTGGTTTGGGACTAGGCGACCTCGGCCAAAAATAAGCTCAAGAGTGGTAAAATTTTCATTAATGGAATTTTTCGTAGAAAGGAAATACATTGCAAGAGACGACATAAACGAAGTACTAGAGTGGATTTGCATGCAACAAGGTCTGAAATTTTTGGACCCGAATTTTTGAGTCGGTGACAGGCTCTTGAATCGCAATGGAGTGCATTCAAATAGGAAGGGATCCCTAGTTATTTATAATCTGTTTAAAAATGTCGCTTTAAAGCTCAATGAGCAGGAAAACCTGTGATGAACACCTCACAAAACCGAAGGAAAGGAAGGTAACGGCTTAATATTTATGCAGATTAACTGCTGAAGTACCCTAAATAAAGCATATCATTTCGAGACGTCAGTTGATGCATGTAATCCTAATATTGTGATAGGCACGGAGTTATGGCTAAGCGATCACATTATGTCAAACGAGATTTTTCCTCAAAATATGGCCATTTAGAGAAGGGATAGGGATGGCCGTGGAAGAGGGATACACATAAGTGTGAATAAAAGTCTAATAAGCGCATTGGACTGGGTAAGAAATGATTGTGAGATGATGTGTGTTCATGTCAAAGGTAGAAATGGAGGGAAACGTTTAAAAATAGTTGCCATGCACAGAAGCTTCATCAAAGAGATGTACGCAGTCGAGATATTAAGCAGGCATATTCTCGGCTACTCCGGAGGATCATGCTCTCATAGCGAGAGACTTGAACCTTCCAGGTGTCCAACGGTCGGCAGACAAGGGCATGGTAGGGGGTGGTAGGATCCAAGAAATGGCTAGTCGTCTCAAAAATGAGGACTTTGTACAGGTGGTGGAAAAACCCACGCGCTGGGAAACATCCTCGACGTCATACTTGTGAGATCGAATAAGTGGGTAGGGGAAGTCGAGGTCCTTCCGGGAATAAGTGACCATTCGGCCGAGTGTATGTATCTGAACTGGGAGAGGACTCAGTATAAGGGGCTAGACAAAGGCTAAACAAAAAGACGGTGTGGCAATATAAATAGCGGTGATAGGGAAGGGTTCCAGACCTTTTTTAAGGAAAAAGTATTCGGAATGGGTATGTGATGGGAAGAATGTAGAAGAAAGCTGAAAGAAATTTAAGGAGATAATGTAGGAGGGATTAAATAATTCTGTTCGGACAAAAATTCTTTAAGAAATACTGACCCAGAGTTGTAAAACCGCAAATTCAGATCCTTGAAGAAAAAACTAAGGGTGATCCCCAAAAAACCGAATGAGAGCTCGGAATGACTCATAAATCACAAAATATTAGTTAATGAATAGCCGAAGAAACTTTCCTACGGATCATTATATCAAAAGATAATGGAAATAAATTTTATAAGTACCTGCAGAGGAGGAAAGAAAGAGGGAAAACACATCAGTTTCAAAAGAGAGGATGGAACCGCACGAAGAAGGACATATTACAAAACTGGAGAAGGTCCAAAGAAAGGCTGCCAGATAGGAGGATGGAGAGTGTTAAAAACCCTGCGAACCTTTGGAAAGTAGAAGAAAAATAAGCAGACTTTATGGAATGTTTCGCATTCTGAAGGGAGGGAAAGCTTGGGCAGAACTGAGGAAAGAGGCGGGAAATCCAAATTTTATGGGGAGGAATGATCACAAATTCGAGGTTAAATGCCGGCCACACAGAACAAATAAAAAAATGTTCATTTCTTAACACTACAATTATTGATTGGAACAGTTAATCTGAAAAACTATTCGAGCCCTCTCCTTAACAGGGTAAATACTTTTAAGATAATATGTAAACAATTTATACAATAATTTTATTGATGCGTAAAATAAAATTATATGTAATAGCTTAGTTTTGATTTTTTCTTGTGGATTGGGAAACTGATAGAAATGAGACGGGGATTTTTTTGTGTTAGAGATTGGTTTCTTGGATGTTTCCTTTAAATGTACATCGTTTTCTTCAGACTGATTTTATTTATTATCTTTTGTGATATTGATTGGATTTGAGATGTCATGTTATTTTTCCAAGTTGGGTCTTGTGTGCCACCTGAAATTGTCTAACTGCCCATGTGTGTTTTGATGATAATAATAATAATAATATTCTAGGTCGCATCTCGAGTGCCTCTTTCAACTTTCCATTCTGAAAATTAATCAAATCCTCACTAAAAATTTTATATTCTCTCAATTTTCTCATTAAAGATCATGAGTACCACTTTAGCTGCTTGCGAAATTAAACGTACTGTTCTGAATTCCTCACATATGACTACCTTTCCCTTTCTTAGGAAAGAAACATTGATGTGACGAACTGTTCTAGCAACATTCCTCCCTCATAACAGCAAAGAATTAGTCCATAAGAACCCTTTCCACGTCATCTAAACCTTAAAGTAGTTCTGCGGGGATGTTGTCTTATACCACGGCCTTATTTGATTTCAATTCCGCTTATGACCTTTGTATCTCATCGTTGAGCATGTCTGTACCTAAGCTATCCTCGTCAGCATTACAGTCTCTCTCTAACTGATCACATACCCTGTCAACTTCTTCCTTATGATTGCTTGGTGGCATGTAGACTTGACCTATCAGGCCTGCATGCAACCAGGATCAACTAGCAGGATTCAACATCACAGCTCCCATCAGCAAGGCTCTAAGTGTCATCAGAACGCACAAACCCTTACACCACGTCAACTTTGTAGCCCATGGGAATAAGCACAACAATTAAAATTAAATAAAAAATGGAGGTTTGTTTACTAATAAAGTAAAATTCGAGCCACACGGAAAATATTATGTACTGCATCGAAGACATTAAGTCATAGGAGATATACAGAGACAACTTGAATAATTAAAAAAAATGCCGAAAATACAATACTGAAAATCCTCCTTTTCACGGAAAATGTTAATTTGCCACTTTCACAATAGCTGTTAGATGAAACAAAGGAAATGCGAATCTAAAATTAGGTGCGCAGAGAAATCGAAAAACGACGGAAGTTCGATACCATATTAACAAAAACTCAATTTTAAAAAACAAATGAACCGCTATCTATTTGTAATTTCATAAACATGGATCGGCTGGATGCATCAAATCTAAACGTATGTTTTACGCACATCTCTCAGTGGTGATTTGAAATGATAGGGACGGATATTCTTTTGAATATGAATAAGGGTTCTACACACATAATATCTGATTTCATGAGAACTGCCAACGGAAAACATATTTCTCCACAGCAAAAATACTACCATGTCGGCGTCACGAAATCAGCATCCGCGTGCCTAAACTCGCTCCATTTAGTGAATCTCATTAAAGAGCATTATTTAACAAGCATCTAGGATTTAAAAATAAAAATTCCCAGTTGTTTTGTTTAGTTTACCCGCCGGTGAGTAATGTCCCAGGACCAGATTGGATGAGTTCCACTGCATATACGATATTTTCTAATGATTTTGGGCGTTCTGACAACATTAATTGAGCAACCCTCCCTTTAATAATGACATTTCTAATTAAACCAACACTTTTATAAAATCTGTACGTTTTAAGGCTTTTTGAAACACTTTCACTGTACGAGTAAATTAGAGTGAAACCATTATAATCTAGATTCAAGATGGAAGATTTCCTACTCGCATAAGGTTTGTTGCCAAACACAATCCTTCATCTGATGTTTCCACTTGGGTTTAATGGAAGAAGGGGTCTTATGGTCACAATTTCA